>JAYESA010000011.1:34433641-34848641 GCA_036927795.1 Iris macrosiphon
TGTTAAGTCCACAAAAAACTGCCATGTCCATATTACCTCTGGCAAGGCTTGTCTTAAACTTATTACTTGTACTCTTGTACACAAGAAGTAATAGGTCCAATAGAAACAAATTGTTTATGTCCATATTACCTCTGAACTATTCTCATTTTTCCAGCAAAGAAAAATTCAGTCCATGTTCATCCCCACAGAGTCATATTTTACATGCATCCGTCAGGGCTTGTCCCAAACCCATTACTTGCACTAACGTGCGCAAAAAGTAGTGGGTTCACAAAAAACTGTCACATCTATATGACCTCTCTCCGTACTTGTCTCAAACCTATTATTTGTACTAACGTGCGCAAAGAAGTAATAGGTCCACAAAAATCCCCCAGCAGGATGTCTTTACTAGCCTCAAAACCTATCACGTCCAAATTTTTGATTGGACTTGTTTCAAACTTATTATTTGCACCCAACGTGCGCAACAAATAATAGTTCCACCAAAGATCCCCCAGTGAGATGTCCTCAACAAGCACGGTATTGTACTATATCCATATTACCTCTAGTACAACATCCGAAGTTCACGCAATCGTAAAGAAATGGAGGGCCCTTATATGATGGAAATAACATTCTCAAATGACGCTTACAGATGAGCCAAGCCTAATGAAAATTCGATAATGGCTTCTATCAACTGCAAATTCCTAAAGAAGTACTATACTTGATCTTCTTTGCTTAAAAGAGTATGATGAAGACTTTATTCTGACAATACTATGTACAAAGGTTAGCTGGATCATATTTTATCAGTTTCATATGACCTCTTAATGGATATGCTTAACTAATTTATAAACCTATCATGTTCATATTACCTCTGATAGTGTTTGGTATACAAATTTAGTTGGATTATATTCTATCAGGTTCATATTACCTCTGAATAGATTTACATTCAACAAAACCTTACCGAAAGTATATCATGTTCATATTACCTCTGATATCACTTTTATCTTAGCCTATCATTTATATTATAAAAAAATGATGGGTCCACAAAGTAAAAAAATGTATCTTTATTATCTCTGAGAAATTACAGGAGAAATAAAAAGGTACATCATTGGGGAGGAGCAGTTAAATTGTGAATCTGTCGTGCCAAAGCAGCCATCCTCTCATTCCTGGAGTTCAAAATATTAGCACGAGCCCGTTCTAACCTTGCCTCATCATCGCTCAAGTAAGATAATTTGGACCGAGCATTAACAAAACCGGCGTGGATGACACCCGTATGTGCCAAGTTCTGCTGAGCTGTCTTCACTTGGCCCTCAAATACATCATGAACTACCGATGACTTGAGAAGCCTCTCCCTTGCCTGAGCGAGTTCAGCTTCCAATTCTCGAACCCTCTCTTCATTTCCCTCACACTCGGCCTGGCACTTAGCTAGTTGGGGAATAACCTCTACCAAGACAGCATGCTCTTTATCCATCTCTTGCTGTTGTTCCTGGATGGATTTGTTTAGAGATTCCATTTGCTCAGCAAGTTCTGCAGTTAAGGAATCATACTCAGCCTGAACCATATCGTCGATGCTGCCTCAGGATAGTTGCAAATATTCGTTAATAGGTTGTTCTAAACCATTAACTATTTGCTCTAGCGCATTAGCTCTTTCAGCGTCATTAAAATTTCTAATCGGTGCTATAGTAAGCGGAAAGGACGTCTTCAGAGCATCAAAGCCTAGGTTCTTCTCCAACACCATGGATATCAGTTCTTTCAAAGTATGGTAGAATATGCTAGTGTATTGTTCAACTAGCATAGCAAAGATCGGATGTACGCTGGGAGTGGCTGCAATATCGGTAAATCTTCCTTCAGGAATGACTGCAGAGGATGTTGCCACAGTCGTTGCTTCAACGGATGATGCGACAAAAGAAGGGACACCAGCAATGGTTGAAGTTGATGGCATGCTCAACAAAGGAGGCACAGTCGAGATAATGGGCTCATCCTCCTTTGATGTTATTTGAGCTGCTATTGGCGGGATGACACCCGAGAATGTTGCGGATGAAAGATCGGCAGCTTCAAAGCATGTTTCTTCGACGTCGGGCACCGCCGTTTCATCAGCTGGATCCGCAACAAAGTCAGAGGTTGTGTCAACTCTGCCCTCCCCAGAGATGCCTTCGCCTGAAAAGAAGACAAGAGAAAGTTAATATCAATTTGATGTTAATTTTTTTGAAAGAAGCGTAAAGACAACATTTACCCATGGCCGATGGTATGTATGTTGCGTCTGCAGCCTGTACAGCTAAATTATTTCTTAATGATGCTAAACAAGCTGTTATATCTGGAGAAGAGGGTGCACCAACTGACGTTTGAGGGTAGTCATCCCAGTCATCACCCAGATCCACTCGAGGTTCATCAGGTGGAATCTTGCTGGAAATACTTACAGACGAAGGAGAGGTTATTCCCAGTATTTGTCTGGATAAAGGTATATTGATTCTTAATATGCTTGGTCTCGAAGGCGATCTCAAAGTACTACCAGTAACGGTAGTAGCGGCAGCGATCGCGAGCAAATAATCTCCAGCACTGTCAGCTGGAACTGTGGAGGTCCCCTCTCTAAAAGACGAAGGACCTCTGATTAAAGAATCATCCCCAACAGGAGAAACAACAGGCTCGCTCCTAGAGGCCCCCTTGGTGGAAGTCCTTTTAGGACCTCTGACAGTCTTCTTCTTACGGGGGAAGGCTCTTTCTGAGTGGAAGCCTTTCGCTTATTGGAGATAACGAGAGGCTCTGCTGGCGGAGCTATTACGCCTCTCTGTATTATCACCAAGAACTCGTTTGCACCGGTAGTGTCTTCACCTTCATCAGAGGAGACTGATGGGATCTTCTCTCTTCTAGTGGACTTATGGGAGGGCATCCTGAAACTTCCATACACATCAAAATCACGATGGAAGATATTGATGGACACATAAAACTGCGCGTACGAATGAAGAATGTGCAACTCTGTGGAGAGAGAAGTCACGGGCACAGCAAAGATTGCCCAGTACAACCCGTGATGAAATACCGCCATCCTCTGGCTCCATCAATAAGTCCACATTTGGACTTGAAGCTGGTGATATGATTCCCCACGTGCTACTGGTCGTACCCAAATTGCCTGGCGAACCGGCTTGGCAGATAAGGCTCCAAGTAGCAGTGGTCGTCACTTCTGTACAGCAGGTAGGAAGGTCTAATACAGACCAACCAGTAAAAGGTTTCAGAAGAAAGAATAGTCTTCCCATGGCCCGTATCCTGAAGTTTAGTCCCCTGTTGATTGATATGTACGGGGGGGGGGGACGATACAGAAGATCTTCCAACCATGGGCAAAATTTAATGCTCGTCGACAATCTATGACTCTTGTCACATTCCAAAGGGAATTCTTGTAATTCAACAAGAAGTTATTTCCCAAACCGCTGGCAGAGCCGGGAGACATCACTCTGGTATTGTGAAGGATTAACCATCCCATCAGATGTAGGAATGGTAATTCCACTCTGGGATATCCTTCACGCTGTGTATCATCTGCAAGCAGCCCATCAGTAATAGCCCTCAGGCCAGCTTGTATTCTGTATACCATGGCAGGAAGCAGGCCCAATCTTGCTCCAAACACCAAATGTACTGCGGGCCATATGGTGTTGCGATGAATGCGATCCGCAGACGTGATGCCAGGCACTACCCATCGGCGTAGCCAGACAGAGAGGAAGCCAGCCAGTTGAGCTTTCCTTGACAGAGGCTTGCGATAATGCCTCGTATAATTGAAGGCTTTAGTGCCTGCAGGATATCCCCCTATCTCCTCATCGAGAACATAATCTGAAGCCCCTACGTCTTCAATGAGGTCATCGACCGTGTTGGCACTAAGCATGCTCAGGAGGTTCAAAAACTTATCTCGGCTATCTACAACCTTGTCCGGCTTAGCATTTCTGGCCTGATGAAAGAAGAGGTAGGATACCCATTTGTTGATATGGGCCAAATTAGAAGGCTCTTTGTAGAAAGTGGTGCAGGCAAGATAGTGGCTCATCAGCTCCTGGTATACCTCCACTGTCCGAGGGTTTGTATCCCTCAGATCCCTGTTTGTGGGAACGTACTCTTCATAAGAAGTGTCTCCCATTTGTAGTTTTGAAATCTCTGCTATCTCATGAAGGGCTAAGTCCAACTCGCCTAGTGGAGTGGCGAAAGTCCCAGTAAGCGAGTTGTATCGCTCCATCAAAGCTAAGAACAAGTTGGGGTTGACAGGCAGCCCAACACTAGTGGCACTCACAGCCGCAAACAAACCAATACTCTCCAGCTCCATCTAAAATTGCTTCAGGGCCCAGGCAATTAAACTGGCCCATCGAAGATTCTCGGGGCTAAGCCATCCACTGGTCCGAGGGTTAACCTTGTGGTACACTCCTCCCTGCCCATAAAGCCATTGCAGAAAGTCGATATTTGAACCGGCTGGATCAGTAAAGTATCTTCACTCGGGACGCTGTCCAGCAGTAATCCTCTGAAAGGCATAACAGGGCCTGAAGGACTGCTCACAAAGACTCCTTGGTTCAATCCTTTCTTGTATGAGATCTTCCCTGGCCGCCCATGAAGATCTGGAGTCAGAGTCCATACCATCTTCCTGGGATGTGTGGTATGGAAGAATACCGAGATAGGGGAATCTCTGGGCATCCTTGGCAGATACATGACCGTACCCTCAGCAGAAAATACCCAATTTTCCTTCTTGGGCTTAGTCTGGGATTGTTTATCGATAACATCCCCGAATAAGAAACCTGGTTTCTTATATTCAGTCCCATCTATGTATGTTAGGGGCTCCCCACTGATCATACTCAGCAGTATTCGTTCTCCTTGGGACGAGATCAGAGTTCCCCTTTCTTGAGGATACTCAGTTCCAGAGATGGGGAATGTCACATGGGACAAGTCCTCCAGATAGTTGGAATTTAGCATCCCAGTAGTAGAGCCCATCACTTCAGCCAAAGGAGGAATCTGCAGGTCCACTGCAAAATACAAGAAAATAAGTCAGTTTTACGCTAGACGCCACACTCTTGCAGTATACGCCAAAGCCTAACAGTCTGAGCTTTTATGCCAGACTGCAATAACTTGAGTTTTACGCTGGAACCTATTTCCAGTGCGTAAAACTCACGATTGGTAGTATACGCCAAAAATCTAACAGTCTGAGTCTTTACGCCAGACTGCTAAAACTTGAGTTTTTATGGTAGAATTTACATCCAGTGCGTAAAACTCAAAGTTTGTAGTATACGCCAAATTTTGACAGTCTGAGCTTTTATGCCAAACTGCGAAAATATGGAGTTTTTACGCTGACACATTAGAAATATGGGCGCATTATTTTGCATACACGTACAATGTGCACGAAGGGTTCTCTATTCTTCTCGAAGACTTTACCTATGATGCCCGGAGCGCAGCTCGACGGTGGAGCACTTCGTTCAGATCGGGGCTCGCTCAGCCTAATGGGGGTTGCTCGTGCTTGAGCAGAGGAGCGAGATGAAGAAGAGGCGACTTTCTTTCCCTTAGCAGTGGAAGCCTATTTTGGTGCCATGGCAAAACTCAAAGTTCTCAGAAAAGAGACAAAGACAAAGAGTTCTCAAAGAGACGAAGGGTTTTGTAGAAACAGATGAAGGGTTTTCTCTCAAGACCTTGGGCTATTTATAGAGTTCAGATAACTCTTCGAATCCCTAACCAAATCTAATTTTTAATAGTCGGTTATGATTGGGGACCACGTCAGCCTATCATTTGAAAGAGAAGACGGACAGGCATACTGCGTAACAAATCTACGGTTTTACGCTCAGAAGCTTTTACGCTTAGAGGCTACAAATATATGGTTTTATACTCAGAAGCTTTTACGCTCAGAGGCTACAAATCTACGATTTTACGCTCAGAGACTACAAATATGTGGTTTTATGCTCAGAAGCTTTTACGCTCGAAAGCTACAGATCTATAATTTTACGCTCAGAAACTACAGATGGCCAATTACAAGGGTTTACGCAAAAAATACTCTTTTTGGCTACAAAATATTCCTAGTGTCCGAAATACACAGATATCAGCATTGAAGATGACTCTTCTTCTTGGGCCACTGGAAGTTCATTCGAAGTCTAGCCAGAATCCTTTACATCTAAGTTTAAGTATGGCCTGTTCGACGGACATTTCTTGCCCTCTGTCGAGGAATTTTCGGGAAGCCATTCTTGGAGATGATGTTCTGAATAGAAATTCTTCATATCAGAGAAGTGATAGTTCAGAATTCTATACGACTCCTCGTCAAAAAATAGCATGACAGTTGAATCTTCAAGACAACTTAATGCTAAAGAGCTTTTTACGCATCTTCCATTACGCGTAAAAGTCGGGACGTGACCGGATAAGCGTTTATCAGAATCAGCATAAAACTACTCAGACATGTCAAAGTTGCACATTATCAGACTTTCTTACAGCAAATATGGCAAATCAGCAATGCATAAAAGAAGAGAAATTCTATTAATTATGATTACATATGATGGAAATCCGATTTACAAAGGATTTTTCATTATCATGATTACATATGATAGAAATCCCTTTTCACAAAGGATTTTTCATTAATGCTCAAGATCACAATGGGAATATATTGTGCCAGGTTCTTATTTGGTGGAGATCTTCAGTTCTTCTACTACGACACTTCATCGGCTTCTGCAGGCAATGAACAAGAAAGTAGTGAATGGCAGGAGGATACAAAACTGGGCTTGTTTAAATTATTCAAGCCCACCCTCCATACGACATGGTAGCCACGTCCTAGAATTGTGTTTGGGATTTAGACCCAACACAATACTGAAAGACAGGGCCAAACTGCCTACCTACGTCCAGCTTCATAATGGGAGAAAATACAGCTAGCAAGCTGTGTGGTCCGATGAGACCCTTCCTCTCTCCTGGACGAATCGCCATATGAAATTGCTGATTATCCCGAGCAAAGAAAGCTAATGTCCTTCCATGATCCATCGTTGCAAAGGATATTTATTCGAAGATGCCTCCTTTTATGGCTTCTTACATGCTGGAAGAGCATAATCTTCTTCTTCCTCAGGTCAGCTCGATGAATCTCGGCAACCATCTTTTTGGTGAAGGAAGTGTGAAAAAACAGGTTCACTTGCTTGCCTTTATATAGGTAGAAGAGAATATACCAAATTCCAACAACTTTCTAAATATCTCCAAAAAAATCAGCCTCGCAGAACGAGTAAAATTTGACAGTTTTATGCTTCATTCAAAGTATTTCAAATTACGAGGAATTTGAAAACTTTGAAGGGGGTCTTGTAGAAGCATGAAAATACGCTGGAGAATTATATACATAAAACCCCCAACATGCATGAAGCCCGCATAAAACAGAGCTCCAGCGCTGTGTGGCGTAAAATATGACTTCAGAGCTATTGGCGTACAACAGAGCTTCAATGCTATTCAGCGTAAAATAGAGCTCCAAAATAATCGGCGTAAGGCAGCACTCAAAGGCTGTTTTGTGGTAAAAAGGTTGCTATACCTCCCTCCGATGTGAAATATGTCTGCTTTTAATGCAGTGTGAAGTTGTACGAGAAACTCTTCGTATTCCCCGAATGAACCTGTCAGACAAAACAGTGAACCTGACTCCTGACAAAGAGTACTACACGATGATCGAGAGGACGACTGTAATGATGATTCTGCACAGAGGTCCAGACTATCGTTTAGTAACATATCCTTGATGCAAGTCATTTTTACGCATTCAAGGAATACGCTGCCTATTCTACACAGGCAGAGATGAGCTTTTACGCTCAAGATGAGACAAAATCAGATGCCACGTCAAAAGCTGTCTCTCGTACAGAACTCTAGGCATATCTCTGCAGTTAATGCGCGAGATGGGGGCAGATCTCTGTATTTAATGCACGAGATTTTGTCCTATCTTTAATGACTGGGAGAGCTAAAATTAGGACTAATACGCTCACATCACCATCCTGACACTTTACGCCAACCAGGTTATTTTTAACTATAGGAGTACGCCGTATGCTATCTTCTCGAAATACGCCAACCAAGCTATTTTCAACTATAGGAGTATGCCGTATGCTATCTCCTCGAAATACGCCAAATCAAACTATATTTGCAGGTACATGATAAGGCTATTTGGCCCAGAATACGCTCAAGATCTCAGTCAGTAAGGATAATTGGCTATCTTTACGCTGGTTACCTATTATGCAACATCAAGCTTTATGCAGAATTTGACTTTTATGCCAACAAGATAGCTACTTGGCTTTTATGCCAATAAGACAACTACTTGGCTTTTACGCCAACAAGACAGCTATTGGGCTTTTACGCCAACAAGATAGCTATTTGGCTTTTACGCCTACAAGACAGTTATTTGGCTTTTACACCAACCATCTTTACGTAAGGGACAGTTACCTACGTGGCTTGCATGCCGTGATCTTCGATGAGCAGTTATACGCGTTATCTCATAATGGGACACGCGTCACACTCGGATTCAGGAGATCATTCAGACGTGGGTAGCAGTTATTATAACCACCGCGTAAAGAGTGCAACTCTCTCCATAGTTTGGCTTCTACGCCGACTGGACAGTTACTATGACCGAGCTATATAAATAGAGACTTTCGGTCACAGAAAATAAAGGTCGAAATCAAGGAGATAATCCAGAGAGGTCGGCAGAGGTCGGAAAAGAAAAAAGGGAAGAGCAGAGAGCACAGACAGAGAGTAGTGATTGACGACTTTGGCAACGAGAATCTAATCCCTCCTGTAATATTTGAAGCTTCTTCTTCTTCTTCTTCTTCTTCTTCTTCTTCTTCTTCTACAACACTTATTCATTATCGTGTGGTCCAAGGGACAAAGTGATCGACCGCAGATCAGACTCCTATAGCAATTTTTCTCGAGAATTATTTTTATTGTACTTAACATCCTCGTATAGGATTAATTCTACTCTTTTTTCTTGTTTGTAAACAAAAAAAGGGTTTCGTATAAAACTAGTTTAATTTCTTTCGTTTATCATCAAACATCTTAGTTTCGGGCTTGTGCGTTGGTTGGTTTAGCCTTGGAGAGTGTGTATTAGGATTTTTGAGTCTATATTTGTATATATATATGTATTTATATGTATATGGGTGAGTATGTGTGTATTAGCGTATTTGGGGGTGAGTGTGTTTGAGTGTGTATAGGTGTGGTTGTGTGTGTGGTTGTGTGTAAGTGTGTGCCTACATATATATATATAGGTGTAGGTGTATCTATCTATCTATCTATCTATCTATCTATCTATCTATATATATATATATATATATATATATATATATATATATAAGTGTATATATATACATATATGGAGGAGTAAGTGAGTAAGGTTGGAAGAAGGAAGAAGGGAAGAGAGGAAGGTGAGTGAGTGAGTGAGATTGACGCAAGTAGTAGCAGCACCAGCAGCAAGTAGCAGCAGCAGCAGTAAGTAGCAGCAGCAGGTAGAAGCAGCAGCAGCAGCAGCAGGTAGTAGCATGTAGTAGCTACTAGAGAGAGAGAGAGAGAGAGAGAGAGAGAGAGAGATTATATATATATATATATATATATATATATATATATATATATATATATATATATATATATATATTGATGTTTACATATAGTAGTATATATAAGTATATATATAGATAGTTAGCTAGTTAGTTAGAGTTAGGGAGGGGTAAGGCTAAAGATATCTCAATACCTTGAGATAATATATATATATATATATATATATATATATATATATATATATATATATATATATATATATATATATATAGATAGATAGATAGTTAGTTAGCAGCTAGTTAGTTAGAGTTAGAGAGGAGTAAGGCTAAAGATATCTCAATACCTTGAAATACTCAAGGTATTGGGTATCGGGGCGAGGTATTAGATTTTTGCCCGTGTATGGGATAAGTGATGCTTATATATATATATATATATACATGTTAGGGTATATATTAGAGGGTATAGGCAGGGTGTATAGCGTAGGTTGATATATCGGATACCGAGGGTATCCCGGTATCTCAAAGCAGCGAGTTTGAGAGTTTACTAGCTTAATGAGCTAGTTTTGACTTAGAATTTAGGGGCACTCTAGTTTGACCTAGAGTTGACCGTAATTGCCCCAGTTGACCGCCAAAGTCAACCTTTGACCTAGTTTCGGCCTAGAGTTGACTTTTTGGACCCCGGGTTAACTTTTAACCCAGATTTTACCGGTTTGATCCGTTTGACCTAGAACAAGCCTAGAGGCTTATTTTTTGTTATTATATATATATTTAACTCTTTAGAACCCCGTTTAACCTTGCTTTTCGTAATAGGTCCTTGCGACGCCAGTCCGGATCTCGATCCTCACCAGTTGCTCAGGACGTCAGACGAGTACCTACTTCTGATTATTTTTATTTCATGATAGCGTATATATTATCTGTTCTAGAATTGTTAATACTTGATTCTGACACATTATTTTATGAGCTGGTACTAGTTGGATCCCGTCATGAGATGTTATCTCCCTTACCGTGTTCAACGGGTACTCTATCACGTGTATTTTATCATATGCTTCGGGTATTGTTTCTCATATGCTTCATGTGCTCTCACTTTCATGTGCGCGAGTTATTTATCATGTACGTAGCATGTCATGGTTGGATCCAAGAGTATTAGTGGGAGAGGGGAGTAGAAGTTGGTTATGTGATCAAATCCAAACAATATTCATGTGTATGTCGGTTATACAACTCACGCATAACGGAGTTATCATAGAATAAATTATGTACAATCCAAGCCGATCACATAACGAACTTGTGCTCAAGGCACTTAGCTAGTATTCCTATTTTTTCACATGTAGTTACTTCTCTACTACTTGTATTATTCTCCAGTTTTATATTACAGTTACTTTATCAGGTCTACCATGTATTTACTTTCCTGTGCATCTTGCATTCTTTTCTATTGCTAGTCATATACACCTTACCATGTATTTGGAGTTTCTTTCAGAGTTATATACTTTACTCCAATCCTAACTGGATATATATTTTTCCAGAGGAGCCTGAGGACTTTTGTCCGACTTACTACGGGCCAGGCGTCGACGATTATTGCGACCCTGAAATAGAGGAGGAGCCCGTCCCAGCTGAGAAGACGCCGCTAGCGCCCTAGTATAGCTAGGTGGGTTTCACTGGGATTGTACCCAGTTGGTTTTGGATGACTGTATTATTTATTTTGCTACTGTGAGATGTTGTAGACTCTTAGACTTGGACTGTATATTTTGGATATTGTACTTGCTCTCTATGGTTCTTTGTTTTTGTTGTTGATATCTTATCGTACTTTTACTATTCCCCTAGTTATTGTGATTGAGTTTATGTATATATTGTAATATTGTCCTTCTTTTGGAGAGGTTATCTTGACAGGTTATTGTGAGATATAGATAGTTATGACCTAGACAGAGTTCTACCGCCGATTCTGCGGTGTAGGCTGGACGTACCCACGACTCATGTCCGATTTTTTGGGTGCGGGTCGTGATACATTTTTGGTGGTGGCCCATGCTGGTCTAGTTTCTAGGTCTACCTGCGATAGGATATATGATATAGGCTGAGAGAGAGGGTGCTCAATCATAACTAGGATCCTTCCTGATCTTTTGCTATCTTTATTTTTTCTAAATTTTTTTTTTGAAATATTATTGTCCTTCCTTGATGATATCGTATCTTGCACCGTATTGACTTCTTTTGATCTGTATTCAGGATGCCTTCGAAGATACGATCTTATCGCACCGTTCCCGCAGCTGCCACCGAGAGGTCGGCTACCTCTAGTCTTGCTCGACTTCAGGCAGCTGTTACCGCTCCACTCACCACTCCTGCGATTGAGGGAGCATCTGCTTCTCTCGAAGATTCTCCTCCACCTGTCTATCCGAGAGCTACCCCTATTATTCCGGTGGTACCTCCTCTACTATCTCCTGCACCGGTAGACGCTGCCCAATTGTTCGTGTTCTTCAGAGAGATGATGGATGCACAACACCGATAGGTAGACATGATAAGGTTGGGCATTGAGAATTCCTACCAGGTGGCCATGACGGCAATAGACAGAGTGGCTTAGATCCAGCCACAGGTCGAGCAGGCACAATATCCTAGACCGGGCAACATCATTGACTTCCAGAGGATGCGGCCCAAGGAGTTCTGGGGTACAGAAGGGATCCTGTATACGGATGACTGGATCGAGCATATCGAGGGGATCTTCAGGCTGGCACTGATCCTAGATAGCATACATATAGAGGCAGCAGACAGCCAGATGTTCGATCTTGCCCTTACTTGGTACCATACTGACACGAGGATAACGGTACCGGTACTTACTTTGGAGGCTTTCAAGAAGCTTTTTAAGGAGAAGTTCTTTCCGGATGTGGCTCTCAGTGCCTTGGAGAGCCAGTTTGAGGCACTCATCCAGGGGAGCATGCTGGTGGACGAGTATGCAGTAGAGTTCTACCGTCTGGGCAAATTTTTAGAGGGCTTGAGCGAGGCAACAAAGGCGCAGAAGTTCCGCAAGGGTTTGGTCATGTCGGTCAAGTCCTTGACTAGGAGTGACCGTGAGGCAACCTTCGAGCAGATTGTAAGTGATGCTCAGAGGGTCGAGGATGACTTAGAGCTGAAGTCCAAGAGGAGTAGAGATGCTTTCGGAGCAAGCAGCAGTGCAGGCCCAGCCAAGAGGCCCCATTTCCAGCAGACGGGGCCGTTCCAGCAGACTCAGCAGCACCAGGGTTAGGGTCATATGCCTTTCCAACAGGCGCCCTAGCAGTAGCAGCAAGGACAGCAGCAGGGTCCGAGGCAGCCCATCACTTGCCCTTTCTGTAGGAAGCCGGGGCACGGATGGGACATTTACCGGAAGAGGCTAGGCAGATGCTTGTTATATGGTGCGGCAGATCACCAGTTGAGGGATTGCCCTTCAGCACTCGCTCGTATAGCTCAGGGCGGAGGAGCCACTTAGAGGGGACCAGCCAGAGCACCTGCAGTACAGCAGAGAGGACAGTCTTTGCAGACTCATCAGCAAAGGTTTGCCCAGCACCAGCAGCAGCATCGAAGAGGACAACATGGATGAGTTTTTGCCCTGACCGTAGAGGAGGCCGAGCCCGTTGGTGATGTGATCTCAGGTTTTGTTCTTCTTGATTCTATTCTAGCACTTGCTTTATTTGATTTTGGTACTTCCTATAGCTTTGTGTCTATATCTTTTGCTGTTAGACACCATCTTGTTACTGAACCTTTAGCTAGACTCTGCAAGATCACGACCGGGGGTGGCATCATCCTAGTCAGTGATGTCTGCAGAGACCGAAGAGTTACCTTGGGAGGCCAAAAGTTGAGTGTGTGACTACTCATAATGTCACTTCCGAGCTACGATATTGTACTTAGGATGGATTGGTTGAGTATGCACCATGCTAGTATAGATTATCGTGGAGGCAGAGTGTTGTTTAGTCCGCCGGGAGAGCCAGAGTTTGAGTTTGCCAAAGGAGCAGCAAAGCAGAGCGAGGGAGTCTTCTGCAGAGCCCTGATGGTAGAGCAGAGGTTGCCACATCCATTGATAGCGAACTTCATAGATGTCTTTCCAGAGGAGTTGCCAGGGTTACCTTCAGACAGAGATGTGGAGTTCTCTATAGACTTGGTGCCAGGCGCAGAGCCGATATCCCAGCACGTTTATAGAGTCAGCAACAATGAGCTGGTAGAGTTGAAAAAGCAGGTGGATGAGCTTCAGGACAAGAGATTTATCAGATCTAGTTCTTCTTTGTGGGGTGCTTCAGTACTTTTTGTGCCAAAGAAGGATGGGTTGATACGGATGTGCATCGACTACAGGGCTCTGAACAACCTCACAATCAAGAACAAGTATCTGCTGTCGCGTATTGATGATCTCTTTGACCAGTTGAGTAGAGCAAGGGTGTTTTCTAGGATTGATCTGAGGACAGGCTACCACCAGGTGAAGGTCAGGAGGGAGGACATTTTGAAGACGACTTTTCGGACCAGGTATGGACAATATGAGTTCATGGTGATATCGTTTGGGTTGACTAATGCCCCAGCAGTGTTCATAAATCTGATGAACAAGGTATTCCATCAGCATCTGGACAGGTTTATGGTGGTGTTTATAGATAACATCTTGGTTTATTCGAAGACCCCAGAGGAGCATGAGGAGCATCTGATGATAGTGCTGGAGACTCTCAGGAAGGAGAAGCTTTATGGAAAGCTTTTGAAGTATGAGTTCTTTCTTGACAAGGTTGAATTCCTTGGTAATGTGGTGACAGGAGAGGGGATCTCGGTGGATCTGAGGAAGATCATGGCCGTTGAGGCATGGAGTGCTCCGATTTCAATAGCAGAGGTCAGGAGTTTCCTGGGGCTAGCAGGTTACTACAGAAGATTTGTTCAGGATTTTTCCCGGATTGCAGAGCCGTTGTCTAGGATGACTCGGAAGGACATGGAGTTTGTTTGGTCAGAGGAGTGCCAGGTCGCCTTTGATGAGCTGAAGAAGAGGTTGACGATAGCTCCAGTATTGACGTTATCATCGGGGTCTGGCGGATTCATTATCTATAGTGATACATCGAGAAAAGGTCTGGGTTGTGTATTACAACAGAATAGGAGGGTAATTGCCTATTCTTCTAGGCAACTACATCCTCATGAGAAGAACTACCCTACTCATGATTTGGAGTTGGCAGCGATCATCTTTGCCCTAAAGTTATGGAAATACTATTTATACGGAGAGTGTGTGGAGATCTTCACTGACTACAAGAGCTTGAAGTATGTGTTTACCCAAAAAGAGCTGAACATGAGGCAGAGGAGATGGTTGGAGTTGATGAAAGAATTTGACATATTATTGCAGTACCATCAAGGGAAGGCGAACATAGTTGCGGATGCGCTGAGCAGGTATCTAGTAGCTATGTGCCTGACTACAGACAGTTATCTTCTGGCAGATCTAGAGAGCTTGGGCATTGAGGTGATAGTGCCTGGAGTTGAGATACAGATGTGGGGACTGCAGATTCAGTCAGAGTTGATAGACCGGATCAGGGCTACACAATTTGAGGATGAGTCCCTGAGGAGCATCAGGGCACAGGTTCAGATTGGAGTGTCAGATGACTTCACCATTGCTGATGATGGTTCATTGCGGCACGGTACCAGGTTGTGTGTGTCGAGTAGGTCGTTGTGCGAGAAGGTTCTTCAGGAGGCACATCGATCCCAGTACTCTATGCATCCAGGTGCCAACAAGATGTATAGAGATCTGAAAGAGCATGTATGGTGGTATGGGATAAAGCGGGAGGTAGCACACTTCGTATCCTGATGCTTAGTGTGACAGCAGGTGAAGGCGGAGAGGCAGAGGCCAGGAGGGTTGCTCCAGCTGTTACCCATTTTGGAGTAGAAATGGGAGCATGTGACCATGGATTTTTGTAAAACCCCTAATTTTAAAAACTGTACAAATTATTTAATTAATTATTTAATTTATTTGATTTATTTATAGTATTTATTAGTTAATTAGAAAATAGAATTTATTGGATTTAATTACTAGGTAATTATTCATCTAGAAAATTATTGATCAAACTATTATTTTATATTATTTTATTTTATGTAGGGGACCTTGTGGACGGATGAAAGATTATTTGTTTGTACTAATATAAATTTCTGGAATTATATATATATATGTGTGTGTGTGTGTGTGTGTGTGTGTGTGTGTGTGTGTATAAGTAATTGAATAATAAAAAGAAAAGAAAAAGAAAAAGAAAAAAGAAGAAGTTCTTAACTCTAATTAAAACCCTAATCTTAATTAACCCTAAGCCCATTAAGCCTAAACTAATCCCCCCTAAACAAACAACCCAGCACTAATACTAATAATCCCCCCCTAAAGCAACTAACAACAACAAATCCCAATCCCAACCCGCTGCTCTTACCCGCGCAGCTCACCTGCGGATCCCCGCTCCCCTCTCCCTCGATCTCTATATATGTAATGAATTGAACCCAAAACCCTAACCCTATCTCCTCCATGACACACCCAGCGCTGCCGACCTCCAGCCCAGACCGCCGCCGTCGGAGCCCCGCGCCGCCGCCGGAAGCCGCCCGCCGCTCGCCGCCGCGTCAACACCCTCGAGTACCACACAGGAAACTGCAGCCACGTACCCATGTTCAGACGCTGATTTCTGCTCCATATCGCAACCAGATTCGACCCCGTCTTCACCGGTATGTTCATGACCTATCCCTCTTCCAACTCTGTGTATTAGTTTTCTTCATATTATAGCGTACGTATGTATTGTGGTATCCATATATTAGAGTTGCCATATACATACGGCTGGCATGCTTACGTATTCCTAGTCCTACGTATTTTGGGACTGGGATATGACATATTTTTTTGATGGCCCATGCAGATCGAGACCATATTATCTCGGTTATGTTACTGTACCAAGCAAGCCTGCGCATATGATTAGAATATAGGATCTCATCCACTTAATTATCACCTCCCTTGATTTCGTTTCACATTCTTATTTGATTGCTTGCATTGCATCTTGCTTGATCCCTTCTCAGTGTCAATCTTCTCTTTTCTTTCGTGCTTGATAGGGGTTAGAAAGGTGCCTAGAACCAGGTATATACACTCTAGTATTCAATAACACTATTAGTTAAATCTTTGTAAGTTTGGTAGTATACCTCATAACCTAGTATCACATAGTCCTTCTGACCAATTAATGAAGTATAAATGAATGACACTAACTATAGACTTGCATAAAAAGATAATATTTACCCAGATTGTATAACTTAAAGGCCCATAAATCTATTTGGTTGACTTTAGACTTTGACAAAAAATTAGTATGGCAACTGTAGAGGCACAACACCGTTCTTCTTGGTGAACTTAAATTATTCTGTACCTTCCTCCATTATAATCAAGCGTATTTATATATTTTTTGTAATATCTCGACTTATGCTGCTATTATAGCCTAGTTTGTAAGCTTATTCTTTTATTGAGCTTGTTCGTGACACATGTATTATTGGGAGCCCACACTAATATATTATCTAAATCAGAATCAATGCATTATGGTCTGATCAACCTTAGTGCGCTTGGTTCGCTCTTAATATCACTACTTTATATGGATTGAGATATAGTTGACTTAACTTGTTAGATGAATATACTTTCCCTCTAGACTGGTCAGAGCATATTATGTCAGGTACATAACTGTTCTGATATGAACATGCGAATAGGAATTTATAAAAATAAGATTTCAATCCACAACTGCCTTGGCAACTCCCTTTCAAATTCTCTAATCCCTTTGAATCTCGTACTTGTATTCTATCACCTCCTCCTTGAATTTTTTATTATTGTTTTCCGTCTTCCCCTATTTCAGAAAAAATGAACGTTCGTGCTTAGTATAAGTTTGATACACGGATAGTACTAGATATACCCATAGGCCAAGCACTCATGATGACAAATAAGGGAGCGCATGCACAAAAAGTCGTAGATACATGTATGACCTTTAGTTATATTTGTTATTTCATACTCATGACCCCCTATATGATACGAGATCTAAGGTGCATAGTAGACGTAGAATTATATATATGGTGGTTTAGCAGTTATGAGGATATATTGATATTCTACCCAGATGGCATACACGCGATGCTAATAGATGACGCGAGTAGCAGTAGTAGTATTCTTTCCCTATCACCATCTCGCCCCTTAGGGTGGCTCATTTTCTCTTCTATATCCATTCCTTATCTGGTGCTTAACTCTTCCTATCATAGTCGTATCCTTTTGTGCCATTATGAATTGTTTGAATTACTTCAACCTCACCCTTATTTTATTATTTAAAAACATAAATGGTTTAGTAAATAATTAATAACTAAAAGATGAGTAAATAATGATAACCTTTATGTATATACACTATAGCAATATCTGTATCCTTTTATCATTTTAAAACCATGTATAGCATCCCTTAGTCTAATAGGAATTTGTTGGATTATTGAATTAGTTTATACTTCTAATAGTTTTATAAGTTAGTCAAGACCTTAACTGTTGTCCCCCAAAAAAAACTTAGACTAAGCTTAGGAAAGAGTTGAAGACACTTGTTGCGAACTGATGACTATGACAAATCATTGGCGAAGTAGCAACAACTGCAGCTAGACCGTTATAGTAGAGTAGTCAAAGTATTTGCAGACATACTGGTTAGGTGGCATGGCAGTATTAGACTACGATACTTGACGGTTACAAAAAAAATTTATGGTTATGAGATTCCAGACAGGTATCCCAAAATTCTCGATCCAATGAATAAATTTGTCCTACCACCTAGACAATAGCCTCAAGAGACTATGACCACTAGTAGAACTCCTGTAAGTTGGATAGTATAGACGAGTTAGAGGATAATAGAATAGTGGTAGATTGGCTGACCATGACTTTTAGGAAAAGTGTAATAGCTATAGTGAATTATTACGAATATGGGTTAGTGTCAATTTCGAGGACAAAATTTTTGTCAGTTGGATAGAATGTAAAACCCCTCATTTTAAAAATCGTATAAATTATCTAATTAATTATTTGATTTATTTATAGTATTTATTAGTTAATTAAAAAAATATAATTTATTAGATTTAATTACTAGGTAATTATTCATCTAGAAAATTATTGAGCAAACTATTATTTTGTCTTATTTTATTTTATGTAGGGGACCTTGTGGACAGATGAAAGATTATTTATATGTACTAATATAAATTTGTAGAATTATATATATATATATATATATATATATATATATATATATATATATATATATATATATATATATATATATATATATATATATATATATATATATATATATATGTCTGTGTGTGTGTATATATATATATATATATATATATATAAGAAATTGAATAATAAAAAAAAGAAAAAGAAAAAAATAGAAAAAAGAAAAAAAAGAAAAAGAAGTTCTTAACTCTAATTAAAACCCTAAGTCCATTAAGCCTAAACTAATTCCCCCTAAACAAACTACCCAGCACTAATACTAATAATCCCCCCCTAAAGCAACTAACAGCAGCAAATCCCAATCCCAACCCGCTGCTCCTACCCGCACGGCTCACCCTCAGATCCCCGCTCCCCTCTCCCTCTATCTCTCTATATATAATGAATTAAACCCAAAACCCTAACCCTATCTCCTCCACGATACACCCAGCGCCGCCGACCTCCAGCCCAGACTGCCACCGCCGGAGCCCCGCGTCGTCGCCGGAAGCCGCCCTCCGCAGCGTCAACACCCGCGAGCATCGCACAGAAAACTGCAGCCACGTACCCCTATTCACACGCTGATTCCCGCTCCATCTCGTAACCAAATTTGACCTCGTCTTCACCGACATGTTTATGACCTATCCCTCATCCAACTCTGTGTATTATTTTCCTCTGAACAACGCTTAATCTTAGGTAAAAATCGAGACCAAGTTGGAGAAAAATCATAACTTTTAATTTCAGAAAACTGCTGCAACCACCCCTATTTATGGACTCATATCTCCCACCACAGAGATCCAATCTTAGCTTTTCTTTTTCTATGTAAAGTTCATATAACCGAGATCAAACCCTGTTAATTAGTTTATTTTATTTGGTGTTATATGCAGAATTAAATAAGTTAAAAACTCATAAAAACCTATTTTTAAATTGATAAAATTTGTGATATGGAGCGCATTCCGCCAAACAGGACCGCCTCATCGCATACCAGTTGCACCAAAAGGCGTGTATGGTATATCCAAATGTGTGAACTTTCACGAAAACTAATTTGGACGTGTGCGCGTTAGAATTATCCCGTATCCGTAAAAAGGTCCCATATCACGACTTTTGCAAAATACCGTACCATTTAGTGTACACTCGTCAGAATAAGTCAAAACTTACGCCATTGGATTCTTGGTATCACGCTGGTACTGTGACCCAAGTTTCACGCGATTCTGAGATAGTTGACCAAATCGCCTATTTGCGGACCGCACGGTTGACTTTTTGGGCAAATTTGTGTTCGGCTCACCGGAATCCAAAATTGGACGTACCGTTGAGTTCATATTGACGTATAAAATTGGTTTGACCTATAATTTATTCCATTTAGATATCTTTACCCCTGGCACACTTTTCGGTGCAAAGTAGGCCACATGTGGACCCCAATTTGACCCAAAATTACCGTTTTGCCCCTGTATCCAAATTAGACGAAAGGGTAGTATTTTTAAGCTATCTCGCTTATTCTGGGAATATTGGTGATATTTATTTCAGCATCTGGAGACGTTTATTCTGAGGCCGTAGTTTCTACTCCTGTGTGCTTGACATCTGGACGTTTACACTTTGCAGCTTCCTTGCCAGGCAAGATACCTTGTCAAATTGCTTATAGTACTTTATATGCTTATTATATTTCTATATATTCATTGCATGTGTATTTTTTTCCAGTCAAAATTATATACTATATATATGTTGACACACACTTGACACATAGTATCATGAGAGAGGAGGACAATCAGTAGGCGTATGGGCTATAACCACTCTGGTAAACCATAGAAACTAGCACGTACTACGGTAGTGTGTCGCACTGGTCGCTACCCTCACGATATATCAATTTTTGGTGTCGCGCTGGTCGCTACTCTAGCGATATGTCGATTTTTGATGTCCCTAACGTGTTTGTGAGTTGTGAGATTTTGATCGAGTAGCCTACCCATGCCCATACGTCAAAAAGTTGTCCTTATTATGCATTCATATAGATTGTCTTGTACAACGTACTTATATATTTTATGTCTATTATGCATGTTTACTGTATTCAAATTGACATGCTTCTATGTATCTTGTTACGTCCCTCTGAGGACATGGTCCCTTGCCAGATATAGACGACCAGGAGTATCCGCAGGAGTACAAGCCAGGACCTGACGCATTATTCTCTGCCGATGAGGTCTTACCTTCTGAGCATCATTGTTTATCTCTAGCGATGGATCTTCTTAGCTGATACACTTCTATCATCATCTTATTTTGGAGATTTACCCTTCTTTCTTATTTTAGTTTTGGATATAGTCTTTGGTAGTGGATTTGTCTCCACCCGACTATTATTTTTGGGTTACTCTGACTCATTATTCTAGTTTAGTTATTTCTTTATTGATACTTTATGTGGATGAGATTAGTATTTCTGTGACTTGTGACTATATATATACCATATGTGAGTTAATATTCATATTATAGCATACGTATATATTATGGTATCTATATATTGGAGTTGTCATATACATACGGCTGGCATGCTTACGTATTCCTAGTCCTACATATTTTGGGACTGGGGTGTGACAATTTTGTTTCTGGGCTTCCCCGTTCTCCAGGAGGAAAGGATACGATTTGGGTCATTGTGGACAGGTTGACCAAATCGGCCCACTTTTTACCATTCAAAGTGGGTAAGTCTACGAAGAGACTAGCAGAGATGTATATACTCCAAATAGTCAGGCTGTATGGAGTTCCTATGAGCATAGTATCAGACTGGGACAGTCGCTTTACTTCACATTTCTGGAGGAGTCTACAGGCTAGCTTGGGCACCTAGCTCAAGTTTAGTACTGCATATCACCCGCAAACAGACTGTCAGTCAGAGAGGACCATTCATACCCTCGAGGAAATGCTTCATACTTGTGTTTTAGATTTCAGAGGCTCATGGAAGGATTACTTGCACTTGGTAGAGTTTGCTTACAACAACAGCTACCAAGTCAGTATCGAGATATCACCATTCAAGGCATTGTATGGACGGAGGTGTCGCACTCCGTTATCATGGGATGATGTAGGCAAGAGAGCTTTGCTTGTTTCGGAGATAGTGGTGGATGCGGCGGAGAAGGTCAAGCTCATTAGAGATAGACTTCGGATGGCGCAGGACATACAGCGACATTGGGCCGATAGCCACCGAAGACCTTTGGAGTTTGAGGTATAGCTTAGAATTTAGATTATGTTCTTGTGTTTGCTTGTGATTGCTTGTTTTAGATTAAGTATTGAGACCTTGTTTGTGCCAGGTTGGTGATCTAGTATTCCTGAGGATTTCTCCAACGCGGGACACTATTCGCTTTGGTGGAGGCGGAAAGCTTAGCCCACGTTTTGTCGGACCCTTCAGCATCCTTGAGAGGGTCGGCACTATGGCGTATAGGCTAGATTTGCCGCCTACGCTAGAGGGAGTTCATGATGTGTTCCATGTGTCACAGTTAGGACGGTACGTGGCAGATCCCAGTCACGTATTGGATCACTCAGAGATTGTGGTGGGCCCTACTCTTAGCTATCCAGAGCAGCCGGTGGAGATTCTGGATCGGCGGGAGAAGGTGTTGAGGAACAAAACTATTCCCTTAGTTCATGTCGCGTGGAGGCATCACTCTCCAAGTGAGTTGACCTGGGAGAGGGAGGATGAAATGCGCAAGCGATACCCTTATCTTTTCGAGCCTTGAGGTATGATTCTTTCTTTTCCTTGCATTCCTGTCCTAGTTTCGTCTTTTAATTTCAAGGACGAAATTATATTAAGGAGGGTGGGCTTGTCACTACCCAATTCTAAAAATAGGATTTTATTTTTATTTTAATTTGGTAAATTGTGTATTGATCATAAATATTCATATTAATATTTAATTAGATGCATGTATTTATTTTTATTAATTGTTTTAGGATTTTGGCTAGTCTGGACCCATGTCAGACCCTAGTGGACCCTTGTCAGACCCAACCAATACCCTTTTCAGACTTATTTATTGGTTTAGAGTAGTTATTTATATTCTAATTAGTTAGTTGGAGTGATTAGGGTTTAGTTAGAATGCATTTGGAACCCCAAACCCAAACCCTAATTAGCATGACTTGTAGGAGGGGTATTTTAGACTTTGTACCTATATCTAACCCTAACCCTACTCTCCATGACATGGCCGGCCCCCTCTTTCCCTTTATTCTATTCATTCACTTCCCCCTTTCCACTCTCTTTCTTTATTTCTCCTTCCTTTACTCCTCCAACCAATTTCAAGTAAGTTTCCTTTCCCATTTCTCTTTCCACCTCCAATCTTCATCCATATCTAAACCTAACCTTTCATTTTTCTCTAACCTAGTTGTGTATGAGTTACTTTGCGAGTAGTGCTTGGATTTGAGAGCTTGGAAGCTAGTTTGGAGCTTTTAGCACTTTTTGAGGACTTTGGCCTTGAGATTCCAACTCCCAAGAGGTAAACTCTAATTTTTTCCTTTGAGATTACTATAATATAGTGTAATTAGTTGTTTAGAACCTTCCTAGACCTTAGGGTACCCATGGAAGAAAGTTAGAACTTGTTTGGATAGGTTTGTAGACTTTGACCTAGGTTTTTGTGTCAATTTTGGATAAAATCCGAGATTGGCCCATTTTGGGTGTTACCCTAGGTTAGACGGACCTAGGTAGACGTGCTTGGGTATCTTAAGGGTAGGTTCATGTCCCCGTTCGGATACGCGAGGTCGTATCATGAAGTTTTGGACGTTTCTGGCGATTTGGAGATTTTTCTTCGACATGGGTTCCACATATATGTGAAATTTTGCCACGGACCTAGAATCGAAGAGTTAGCATTTTTGTAAGGTTAAGGAAGAAGGGAAGAGAGGAAGGTGAGTGAGTGAGTGAGATTGGAAGAAGGAAGAAGGGAAGAGAGGAAGGTGAGTGAGTGAGTGAGATTGAGACGCAAGTAGTAGCAGCACCAACAGCAAGTAGCAGCAGCAGGTAGCAGCAGCAGCAGCAAGTAGTAGCAGGTAGTAGCTACTAGAGATGAGAGAGAGAGAG
Organism: Iris macrosiphon; assembly: GCA_036927795.1. Lineage (NCBI taxonomy): Eukaryota > Viridiplantae > Streptophyta > Magnoliopsida > Asparagales > Iridaceae > Iris > Iris macrosiphon. Next base: position 34,457,307 of record JAYESA010000011.1, read on the forward strand.
AGAGAGAGAGAGAGAGAGATTATATATATATATATATATATATATATATATATATATATATATATATATATATAGTTAGTTAGTTAGTTAGTTTGTTAGTTAGTTAGTTAGAGTTAGAGAGGGGTAAGGCTAGAGATATCTCAATACCTTGAGATACTCAAGGTATTGGGTATCGGGGCGAGGTATTAGATTTTTGCTCGTGTATGGGATAAGTTGTAAACCCCTGATTTTTTCCTAATTATTAAATCTGGGATTTTTCCCAATTTTCTGGAATTTTCGGCAATTTTCTGAAATTAAAATCACGGCTTTTAAATTAATAAATGATTTTTAGTTGGCAATAAATAAGGGAAAATAAATGGTAGGATAAGTCGAGTATATAAAGTATCAGTTAAACCATCAAAATCCTTTATCACCTCATGCCACATTGACCAGATCACATGCACTCAGTCTAAGTCTAGCACATAAGTATGTCACATAGAATCCTTGAATTATAGTTATGCCGTCGAACGAGAATAAGGGAAAATAAATGAACCACTCTGGAGAAGATCCCTAATCCTTAAACCAAATAAGGACCGGAATTACTGACTGTTTCTTGAGTATAACTACACCTCATACATCTGACAACAAGGGTAATTAATCTACTAGTCTGAGTCCACTTGGCAGGTACTAAATTCAATGACATACATAACTTATCATGTCCATACATGGAAACCAATATAATCCAAGAAAACAACAAAACTAGGCAAATTAACCAAAATAAGCAAAGTTGGCCTCATTTTTGATCTGGATGTAGGAACAAGCTGGACGCAGGAAATATTGGGTACATGGAATGTAGGGCGCATAGGATACATGACGCAGAGGATGCAGGGCACATAGGATGCATGATGCATAGATGCAGGACCCATGGAATACAGGGCACATGAGATGCAGGACTGTAAACCCCTGATTTTTTCCTAATTATTAAATCTGGGATTTTTCCCAATTTTCTGGAATTTTCGGCAATTTTCTGAAATTAAAATCACGGCTTTTAAATTAATAAATGATTTTTAGTTGGCAATAAATAATATTAAAATATCATGAAAATAACATTTTTGGGTATAAAATAGAAAACTGGACTTGGGGTAATTTTCTGGGATTTTATTGGGCCTCAGACCTATTTTTTAAAAGCCTAAAAACTATTTTTTACAATTAATTAATTTATTCTGTTATTATATTTATATTATTATTATTATTATGGTTTTATTATTATTATAGGCTTTTGGGCCCGGCCCGGCCCAGTGGGCCGAGCCCATTGGGTATTTCCAGCCCAGCCCGGCCAGTGCCATAGCGGGTCGGGCGGGTCGGCCTGACCGGATCCACGCCCGACCCGGAACCCGGACCCGCATCCCCCTGTTCCCCGTTCGTCTTCTCCCCCGATTTTTACGCCGGCGCCGGAGATCCCGCCGCCACGACCGCTCCCCACGTCGCCCCTCTTCTCCGGATCATCCGCCACGACGCCCGGCCGAGCTCCCCTCGCAGCGCCCTTTAAGAACCCCCCTCTCGTTCACCTCCGCCTCGTTCCCCTAACTCCACCCCGTGCCCTAGCTCCGGCGAGGCCGACCTCCGACGACTCCCTGACCCGCCGCCCTCCGCAGGCCAGCGCCGCCCACCGTCGAGAGCCGCTCCTCTTCCAGTCCCTCTTCCTCCCTCCTTCTCCTCTCAGACCCGCTGCCCGAGCCACTTCCAACGGCCCGCTGCCGGCGCCGCCCGCATCCCGAGCACCGGCGACGTCGATCCCGACCTCCCTCCGCCGCCGTGCCGCCGTCCCCGGGCAGCCAGCGCCGCCTCAGCCTCCGGCCGGCCGCAGCAGCTCCCAGACCTAACCCTAGCCCCCTTTACGGTGCAGTGGACACGGTATCAGCGTCGTGTCGGACACGGTACGGACGCAGAACCGCGTGTCGGACTCGAAATACCCCGATCCCGAGTCCGAGGCCTCCCCTCGGTGCTCCTCCATCAGCTCCCCGGTAGGTGCCCCTTTCAGAGCGCAATGTCCCTTCCAAAACCGCTACCCTGTCCGACCGGGACTGACAGAATAAAGCTCTGTCAATCCCGGGATAGCCTAGAAATTGATAGATTATGGTAAATTAAATAGATTAATAAATTGTTAGTTTTAGTCTGTTAACTAATTAGCGATTTAATACAACGATCTGTAAATACGTATATTAGTATTTATAATAAAATAAAAACCTTATTAAATATTACGTAAATTAGTAAGTATTTAATAGATAATTTCTGAAATGATTTTGTAATTAAATACTAATTAGTAAGTATTTAATAGATAATTTCTGAAATAACTTTTAGTATTTAAATACTAATTAGTAATTATTTAAATGATAATTTCCGAAATGATTTTTAGTATTTAAATACTAATTAGTAATTATTTAATATATAATTCTGAAATGATTTTCGGTATTCAAAATATAATATGTTTTCCAAAATATTATTTCTCTTATAAATTAATTGCTAAGAACAAATGATATTGTTTTTATTAAAATCGTTCCTTCCTATTATCCTATCAGAAACAAAACGACTTTTTACCATAAAATATTTTTCTACGATAAAAATAAATAAAGTTTATTATTATTAAAAAGGGTTTTGTTTTACTAAATCACTAATACAAATCATTATTTTTATTTTAATCGATCGTTGGATTCAAATCATTAACTTAATTGACTAATCAAGTCAGATTAAAACCCTTTGTTTTATTCTAAAATCAGATTATTAATAATTGTAGGTCCCTGTAACTAAGGTTGAGACCGTCGCGACATCTCACCCGCGTCACCAACCAACTCCAGGCAAGTTTCATATACTTCAAAACTGGTATTTTAGTTGTAATTAAATATGTTGCATGTCATATAGAAATATTGAGACGACACTTGATTTCACGGAACCGACTGATTGACTGATTGATTGATTGATTGACTCATTGACTCATTGACTATTGCCTTGGGAACTGGGGAGTAAAAGTTAGCACCCGTGGTCAAAGCCCCCTTATTGCCTCATTGTGGATAGCTGAAGTCCAACCTCACTGGACTGACGCCGCACCGTGTTCACGCGAACACAGATTGCCTCCAACCCAGACCGGCCACGGGACGCTACTTTTCTCAAAACACCTTTAGTGATTGTAGTTTGTCATCATTGTTTCATCGACATTTACTGTTCTTGTTTCATATTTGTTGCATACAAAAAATATAAATACTGTTCAAAACTATTTCATTGCATCATTTTAATTATCGTTAAGATACTGGAATTGGATATATGTTCTTGCTCCCTCCTGACTGGAGATTAACAATTTTAGGTGATTGCGGTGACGATGATGAGTATGATACCTTTTATGGTCCGGACCAGAGTACTGAAGCCCTAGCGGAACCTAGCCAGGAGGTCGATGTTTAGTTGTTCCCCTTTTATTTCCAAATTGTAATAATCAGGGTTGAAGTAATAACCCTGGACCATGTTTTGTTTGATCTTTGATTGTAAATGAATTTCTCTCTCAGACTTAGCAATAAAAAATTGAATTTCCTTCATGTATTCTGGATGTCTGTGTGTCACTACGGATTGATACAGCTTACTGCCGCCGTCTCACAACGGTGCAGGCTGGGCATGATCCGACTGGACCCAGATTATTGGGATCGGGTCGTGACATGTTTTCAGTGGTGGCCCATGCAGGTCCAGTTTACAACCTTTGGTCTAGTCAACTTAGGCTAGCCAAACAAACCGACTTGCCTTTGACTTTAGGTTTAGTATGACTTTAGGAAAACAGACTCTAGAAACAATTAGAACACTTAGAATTCTTGAGAAAAATTTCTACCTGTCACATCATAGGACCAAAATTCTTCTATCTATACATATGTACAATTATTTTTGCTTGCTTATAGAACATAGGTTACCTTGCTTATGCTTGCTTCCTAAACCTTCCAGAAGATGGCACGAGGGAAGACAACCCGTTCCGGCCCAGCCGAAGAAGAGGCTTCGTCTTCTGAGCACACCCCAAATCAAGCTCAGTCCGACCCCTCTCCTTTGCAGCTCACAGATCGCCCCCATGCTGCAAGAGCTCCCCGCGCTGCCTACACTTCAGTAGTGCATGCAGCTCCACCCATTCCTCCCAGGACCACATCGATTCCAGCCGATGTGACTCCTCCTGTTGCACCACCTGTGCCAGTGGACCCCGCTGAACTCGTAGGCCTGCTACGAGGAGTTCTTGAAGCCCAGAGGGCCCAAGCTGAAGCAAATCGCGAGCAGACCGCGATTATGAGAGAGGGCATGGAGAACGCCCATAATGTAGCCATGGCAGCGCTAGGAACATCCCGGTCAGAACAGGAGCCTGCCAAGGTAATTAAGGATTTAAAAGCTTGGATTCCATTAATGAATTTCTAGTCTAACCACAAACCTGTTATCCAGGTAAAAGTTGGAACTGTAGAAAACTTTAAGAAGTTGGACCCGCGTCCCTTCAAGGGGACCGAAGGCATCATCTACGCGGACGAGTGGCTAGATGATATGGAGCGACTCCTCAGCGTCGCTCGACTCCCAGACGACCTCATGGTTGAGGCCGTAGCACTCCAGCTGAGAGACTTGGCCAACATTTGGTACCGCAACGAGCCAAGATTTCAAGCTGGAGGGATTTCCTGGCGGCTATTCAAGAAGCAGTTCAAGCGGAAGTTCTTTCCAGAGGCTGCCCTCGAAGCTATGGGAAGGCAGTTTCAAGACCTGAAGCAAGGAGACCGCACAATTGAAGAATATGCGGCTGAGTTCAACAGGCTTGGCAGGTTTGCAAGCCACCTGGTAGACAACCCTGTAGAACGTGCTAAGAAGTTCCGGCACGGACTACGTGAAGAGATCCGCACCTTAGTAGCTGCTAACGGTGCGAAGACTTATGACAAGATGTTGAAGGTGGCCCAAGATGTAGAGGCCAGTGCACCTGCTCGACCCAAGAGGGAGCATCCAGGGTCAAGCAACAGCTATCAGGGCAACAACAAGAGACACAGCAACAACAACAATAGGCCCTCCTATCCCCAGCAGTCCCAGCAACAACAGCCAGCAGCGGTCAACAAAGCGCATCAGTACAACCAACCAAAGACGGTCAACTGCGTCTACTGCAAAAGGCCAGGTCATACCGCAGAGATCTGCAGGAAGAAATTGGGACACTGCCTTGCTTGTGGATCGGCCACCCATCAAGTGAAGGACTGCCCCACAGCATACAACAAAACTGGAGCTGGACAGCAGAGAGGTCCACTGCCTACCCAGCAGCAGCGCTACAACCAGCACAGAGCCGGGCAAGCTTTTGCCTTGACTGTGGAAGAGCCAGAAGCTGAACCCGAGGCGGAAGGAGATGTCATCGCAGGTTCCATTCTACTTCATTCGCACCCTGCCTTAGCATTATTTGATTCTGGAGCATCACACAGTTTTATATCTGCAAACTTCATTTCTGCACACCATTTAGCTACTGGCTTAAGTAAGATAATCTGTAGAGTTATGACTGGTGGAGGACCAATACCCATTAGTGAGACTTGTAGCTGCCCAGTCACTATCTCAGGACATGAGTTTCAGACTCAGTTCCTAATAATGCCTCTGCCAAACTATGACGTAGTCTTGGGCATGGATTGGCTTAGTCAACATCATGCTCTGATAGACTGTCGAGAAGGCTGCGTAACTCTAGATCCACCTGGAGGACCTAAACTCAAAGTGATTCGAGCACCTGAAGGCGTGGAATGTGTGTCCTACACATCCATCACTGAAGAAACCGGACCCCCTCATCCTCTCATAGCGGAGTTTATAGACGTCTTCCCAGACAATCTTCCAGGGCTACCCCCTGATCGAGATGTGGAATTCTCGATCGATCTTATACCTGGCGCAGCACCAATCTCCCAACGCTGCTACCGAGTGAATCCCAAGGAGTCCAAGGAGATGAAAGACCAAATTGACGAGCTTCAGGCGCAAGGATTCATCAGGACCGGTGCCTCACCCTGGGGTGCACCAGTCTTGTTTGTACCCAAGAAGGATGGGACAGTTAGAATGTGCATAGACTACCGGGCATTGAACAACATCACTATCAAGAACAAGTACCCGCTGCCCCGGATCGACGATCTCTTCGACCAGCTGAGTGGAGCTAAGGTTTTCTCGAAGATAGACCTCAGATCGGGTTACCATCAAATCAAGGTGAGGAAGGAAGACATTCCAAAAACGGCATTCAACACCAAGTATGGACAATTTGAATTCTTGGTCATGCCCTTTGGTCTTACCAATGCCCCAGCAGTGTTCATGAACCTCATGAACAAGGTCTTCCACAAATACTTGGACCAGTTTGTCGTTGTCTTCATTGACGACATTCTGATCTATTCGAAGACCAAGGAAGAACACGAGCAGCATTTGAGGATAGTTTTGGAAACCCTCAGAAAGGAGAAGCTATATGGAAAATTGTCCAAATGTGAATTCTTCTTAGACAAGGTGGACTTTCTCGGCCACGTTGTCACAGGAGAAGGCATATCAGTGGACCCCAAGAAGATAGCTGCCGTGGAAACATGGAATACTCCCAGGTCAGTTGCAGAGGTCAGAAGCTTCTTGGGCTTAGCTGGATATTACAGAAAATTCGTGAAGGACTTTGCAAAGATTGCTGAGCCCATGACCAAGCTAACCAGGAAGAATGAAGAGTTCGTCTGGACCGAAGCGTGCCAGGCGTCATTTGAAGAGCTGAAGAGAAGGCTAACAACAGCACCAATTTTGTCGCTACCCTCAGGATCAGGAGGATTCTCAATTTATAGCGACGCGTCCGGCAAAGGATTAGGATGTGTGCTCCAGCAACATGGAAAGGTAATTGCTTATGCTTCCCGGCAATTACGGACTCATGAGAAGAACTACCCGACGCATGACCTGGAGCTAGCAGCAGTCATCTTCGCCTTGAAGCTGTGGAAGCACTACCTGTACGGCGAAAGAGTAGAGATATACACGGACCACAAAAGTCTCAAGTATGTCTTTACACAGAAGGAGCTCAACATGCGTCAGAGAAGATGGTTGGAGCTCATGAAGGACTTTGATATCAGCCTACAGTACCATCCCGGAAAGGCTAATGTGGTCGCCGACGCACTTAGTCGATATCCGATGGCGATGTTCTTGACAACCGATCGGTACCTACTGGAGGACATGGAGAAGCTGGGTTTAGAACTCGTATTGCCTGCAGAGGAAATGAAGAAGCTTGGACGGGAAGCAATAGTACCCGGCGTTGACTTCCCCATGATGCATTTGCAAGTGCAGTCTAGCTTGATAGACAAAATCAAGGCGACTCAATTCGAGGACGGAGCGTTGTGCAAGCTCAGGGACCAAGTGTTAGCTGGCACACTGGAGGGATTCTCTATTTCAGACGACGGAACACTGAGGAATGGCACCAGACTTTGTGTACCTGCTGGTGAATTGAGGGAACAGCTGATGCAGGAAGCGCATCGCTCACAGTATTCCATCCACCCTGGAGCAAATAAGATGTACCGAGATATACGGGAGCACGTATGGTGGTATGGAATGAAGAAGGATGTCTCAAAATTCGTTGGCAGATGCTTGATCTGCCAGCAGGTGAAAGCAGATAGACAAAGACCAGCAGGACTTCTTCAGCCGCTGCCCATTCCAGAATGGAAATGGGAGCACATCACTATGGATTTTGTGTCAGGATTGCCTCGATCCCAAGGAGGGAAGGACGCTATTTGGGTGATCGTAGACAGATTGACTAAGTCTGCCCACTTCATTCCCTTCAAGGTTGGTTTATCCACCGAGAAGTTAGCTGCCCTATACATGAGGCAAATCGTCCGGATACATGGAGTTCCTGTGAGCATTGTATCAGACCGAGACAGCCGCTTTACTTCTCACTTCTGGAAGAGCTTGCAAGAGAGTCTGGGGACCCAACTGAAGTTCAGCACTGCGTATCACCCACAGACCGACGGACAGTCAGAGAGAACCATCCAGACGTTAGAGGATATGCTGAGATCTTGCGTCCTGGATTTTGGAGGATCATGGGAGGACCACCTACACTTGGTAGAGTTTGCTTACAACAACAGCTACCAGGCCAGCATCGGCATGACTCCTTTTGAGGCTCTGTATGGACGTCGTTGCCGCACTCCCTTGGCTTGGGACGACGTAGGAGAACGAGTCATGCTGGGACCTGAGATGATTACAGATGCGGCTGAAAAAGTCAAGGTGATCAGAGACAGACTTAGGGTGGCTCAAGATCGTCAGAAACATTGGGCGGACAGCCGTCGCCGACTTGTGGAGTTCGAAGCAGGTGATAGTGTCTTCGTCAAGATCTCCCCCACCAGAGGAACTATCCGTTTTGGCAGAGCTGGAAAACTGAGTCCCAGGTATATCGGCCCATTCGAGATATTGAGCAGAGTTGGAGAGGTGGCATACCGAGTGGCGTTACCACCTAATCTTGAAGGCGTGCACAACGTTTTCCATGTATCGCAGCTGAGGCGTTACATTCCGGACCCGAGCCACATCCTGGATCATTCAGAGTTGGAGATTGGGCCAAGTCTTACAGTACCAGAGCAGCCAGTGAGGATCATAGACCGTATGGAAAAGCAGTTGCGGAATACCGTGATTCCACTGGTCAAGGTTCAGTGGCTCCACCACTCCCCAGGCGAATCCACCTGGGAACGAGAGGCTGAGATGAAGCAGAAGTACCCTCATCTGTTTTAAGGCATGTTTACCCTTGTTTCTCCCTTCAATTGTAGTAAATTTCGAGGACGAAATTTCTATAAGTTGGGTAGGTTGTAAACCCCTGATTTTTTCCTAATTATTAAATCTGGGATTTTTCCCAATTTTCTGGAATTTTCGGCAATTTTCTGAAATTAAAATCACGGCTTTTAAATTAATAAATGATTTTTAGTTGGCAATAAATAATATTAAAATATCATGAAAATAACATTTTTGGGTATAAAATAGAAAACTGGACTTGGGGTAATTTTCTGGGATTTTATTGGGCCTCAGACCTATTTTTTAAAAGCCTAAAAACTATTTTTTACAATTAATTAATTTATTCTGTTATTATATTTATATTATTATTATTATTATGGTTTTATTATTATTATAGGCTTTTGGGCCCGGCCCGGCCCAGTGGGCCGAGCCCATTGGGTATTTCCAGCCCAGCCCGGCCAGTGCCATAGCGGGTCGGGCGGGTCGGCCTGACCGGATCCACGCCCGACCCGGAACCCGGACCCGCATCCCCCTGTTCCCCGTTCGTCTTCTCCCCCGATTTTTACGCCGGCGCCGGAGATCCCGCCGCCACGACCGCTCCCCACGTCGCCCCTCTTCTCCGGATCATCCGCCACGACGCCCGGCCGAGCTCCCCTCGCAGCGCCCTTTAAGAACCCCCCTCTCGTTCACCTCCGCCTCGTTCCCCTAACTCCACCCCGTGCCCTAGCTCCGGCGAGGCCGACCTCCGACGACTCCCTGACCCGCCGCCCTCCGCAGGCCAGCGCCGCCCACCGTCGAGAGCCGCTCCTCTTCCAGTCCCTCTTCCTCCCTCCTTCTCCTCTCAGACCCGCTGCCCGAGCCACTTCCAACGGCCCGCTGCCGGCGCCGCCCGCATCCCGAGCACCGGCGACGTCGATCCCGACCTCCCTCCGCCGCCGTGCCGCCGTCCCCGGGCAGCCAGCGCCGCCTCAGCCTCCGGCCGGCCGCAGCAGCTCCCAGACCTAACCCTAGCCCCCTTTACGGTGCAGTGGACACGGTATCAGCGTCGTGTCGGACACGGTACGGACGCAGAACCGCGTGTCGGACTCGAAATACCCCGATCCCGAGTCCGAGGCCTCCCCTCGGTGCTCCTCCATCAGCTCCCCGGTAGGTGCCCCTTTCAGAGCGCAATGTCCCTTCCAAAACCGCTACCCTGTCCGACCGGGACTGACAGAATAAAGCTCTGTCAATCCCGGGATAGCCTAGAAATTGATAGATTATGGTAAATTAAATAGATTAATAAATTGTTAGTTTTAGTCTGTTAACTAATTAGCGATTTAATACAACGATCTGTAAATACGTATATTAGTATTTATAATAAAATAAAAACCTTATTAAATATTACGTAAATTAGTAAGTATTTAATAGATAATTTCTGAAATGATTTTGTAATTAAATACTAATTAGTAAGTATTTAATAGATAATTTCTGAAATAACTTTTAGTATTTAAATACTAATTAGTAATTATTTAAATGATAATTTCCGAAATGATTTTTAGTATTTAAATACTAATTAGTAATTATTTAATATATAATTCTGAAATGATTTTCGGTATTCAAAATATAATATGTTTTCCAAAATATTATTTCTCTTATAAATTAATTGCTAAGAACAAATGATATTGTTTTTATTAAAATCGTTCCTTCCTATTATCCTATCAGAAACAAAACGACTTTTTACCATAAAATATTTTTCTACGATAAAAATAAATAAAGTTTATTATTATTAAAAAGGGTTTTGTTTTACTAAATCACTAATACAAATCATTATTTTTATTTTAATCGATCGTTGGATTCAAATCATTAACTTAATTGACTAATCAAGTCAGATTAAAACCCTTTGTTTTATTCTAAAATCAGATTATTAATAATTGTAGGTCCCTGTAACTAAGGTTGAGACCGTCGCGACATCTCACCCGCGTCACCAACCAACTCCAGGCAAGTTTCATATACTTCAAAACTGGTATTTTAGTTGTAATTAAATATGTTGCATGTCATATAGAAATATTGAGACGACACTTGATTTCACGGAACCGACTGATTGACTGATTGATTGATTGATTGACTCATTGACTCATTGACTATTGCCTTGGGAACTGGGGAGTAAAAGTTAGCACCCGTGGTCAAAGCCCCCTTATTGCCTCATTGTGGATAGCTGAAGTCCAACCTCACTGGACTGACGCCGCACCGTGTTCACGCGAACACAGATTGCCTCCAACCCAGACCGGCCACGGGACGCTACTTTTCTCAAAACACCTTTAGTGATTGTAGTTTGTCATCATTGTTTCATCGACATTTACTGTTCTTGTTTCATATTTGTTGCATACAAAAAATATAAATACTGTTCAAAACTATTTCATTGCATCATTTTAATTATCGTTAAGATACTGGAATTGGATATATGTTCTTGCTCCCTCCTGACTGGAGATTAACAATTTTAGGTGATTGCGGTGACGATGATGAGTATGATACCTTTTATGGTCCGGACCAGAGTACTGAAGCCCTAGCGGAACCTAGCCAGGAGGTCGATGTTTAGTTGTTCCCCTTTTATTTCCAAATTGTAATAATCAGGGTTGAAGTAATAACCCTGGACCATGTTTTGTTTGATCTTTGATTGTAAATGAATTTCTCTCTCAGACTTAGCAATAAAAAATTGAATTTCCTTCATGTATTCTGGATGTCTGTGTGTCACTACGGATTGATACAGCTTACTGCCGCCGTCTCACAACGGTGCAGGCTGGGCATGATCCGACTGGACCCAGATTATTGGGATCGGGTCGTGACATGTTTTCAGTGGTGGCCCATGCAGGTCCAGTTTACAACCTTTGGTCTAGTCAACTTAGGCTAGCCAAACAAACCGACTTGCCTTTGACTTTAGGTTTAGTATGACTTTAGGAAAACAGACTCTAGAAACAATTAGAACACTTAGAATTCTTGAGAAAAATTTCTACCTGTCACATCATAGGACCAAAATTCTTCTATCTATACATATGTACAATTATTTTTGCTTGCTTATAGAACATAGGTTACCTTGCTTATGCTTGCTTCCTAAACCTTCCAGAAGATGGCACGAGGGAAGACAACCCGTTCCGGCCCAGCCGAAGAAGAGGCTTCGTCTTCTGAGCACACCCCAAATCAAGCTCAGTCCGACCCCTCTCCTTTGCAGCTCACAGATCGCCCCCATGCTGCAAGAGCTCCCCGCGCTGCCTACACTTCAGTAGTGCATGCAGCTCCACCCATTCCTCCCAGGACCACATCGATTCCAGCCGATGTGACTCCTCCTGTTGCACCACCTGTGCCAGTGGACCCCGCTGAACTCGTAGGCCTGCTACGAGGAGTTCTTGAAGCCCAGAGGGCCCAAGCTGAAGCAAATCGCGAGCAGACCGCGATTATGAGAGAGGGCATGGAGAACGCCCATAATGTAGCCATGGCAGCGCTAGGAACATCCCGGTCAGAACAGGAGCCTGCCAAGGTAATTAAGGATTTAAAAGCTTGGATTCCATTAATGAATTTCTAGTCTAACCACAAACCTGTTATCCAGGTAAAAGTTGGAACTGTAGAAAACTTTAAGAAGTTGGACCCGCGTCCCTTCAAGGGGACCGAAGGCATCATCTACGCGGACGAGTGGCTAGATGATATGGAGCGACTCCTCAGCGTCGCTCGACTCCCAGACGACCTCATGGTTGAGGCCGTAGCACTCCAGCTGAGAGACTTGGCCAACATTTGGTACCGCAACGAGCCAAGATTTCAAGCTGGAGGGATTTCCTGGCGGCTATTCAAGAAGCAGTTCAAGCGGAAGTTCTTTCCAGAGGCTGCCCTCGAAGCTATGGGAAGGCAGTTTCAAGACCTGAAGCAAGGAGACCGCACAATTGAAGAATATGCGGCTGAGTTCAACAGGCTTGGCAGGTTTGCAAGCCACCTGGTAGACAACCCTGTAGAACGTGCTAAGAAGTTCTGGCACGGACTACGTGAAGAGATCCGCACCTTAGTAGCTGCTAACGGTGCGAAGACTTATGACAAGATGTTGAAGGTGGCCCAAGATGTAGAGGCCAGTGCACCTGCTCGACCCAAGAGGGAGCATCCAGGGTCAAGCAACAGCTATCAGGGCAACAACAAGAGGCACAGCAACAACAACAATAGGCCCTCCTATCCCCAGCAGTCCCAGCAGCAACAGCCAGCAGCGGCCAACAAAGCGCATCAGTACAACCAACCAAAGGCGGTCAACTGCGTCTACTGCAAAAGGCCAGGTCATACCGCCGAGATCTGCCGAAAGAAATTGGGACACTGCCTTGCTTGTGGATCTGCCACCCATCAAGTGAAGGACTGCCCCACAGCATACAACAAAACTGGAGCTGGACAGCAGAGAGGTCCACTGCCTACCCAGCAGCAGCGCTACAACCAGCACAGAGCCGGGCAAGCTTTTGCCTTGACTGTGGAAGAGCCAGAAGCTGAACCCGAGACGGAAGGAGATGTCATCGCAGGTTCCATTCTACTTCATTCGCACCCTGCCTTAGCATTATTTGATTCTGGAGCATCACACAGTTTTATATCTGCAAACTTCATCTCGGCACACCATCTAGTTACTGGCATAAGTAAGATAATCTGTAGGGTTATGACTGGTGGAGGACCAATACCCATTAGTGAGACTTGTAGCTGCCCAGTCACTATCTCAGGACATGAGTTTCAGACTCAGTTCCTAATAATGCCTCTGCCAAACTATGATGTAGTCTTGGGCATGGATTGGCTTAGTCAACATCATGCTCTGATAGACTGTCGAGAAGGCTGCGTAACTCTAGACCCACCTGGAGGACCTAAACTCAAAGTGATTCGAGCACCTGAAGGCGTGGAGGGTGTGTCTTACACATCCATCACTGAAGAAACCGGACCCCCTCATCCCCTCATAGCAGAATTTATAGACGTCTTCCCAGACAATCTTCCAGGGCTACCCCCTGATCGAGATGTGGAATTCTCGATCGATCTTATACCTGGCGCAGCACCAATCTCCCAACGCTGCTACCGAGTGAATCCCAAGGAGTCCAAGGAGATGAAAGACCAAATTGACGAGCTTCAGGCGCAAGGATTCATCAGGACCGGTGCCTCACCCTGGGGTGCACCAGTCTTATTTGTACCCAAGAAGGATGGGACAGTTAGAATGTGCATAGACTACCGGGCATTGAACAACATCACTATCAAGAACAAGTACCCGCTGCCCCGGATCGACGACCTCTTCGACCAGCTGAGTGGAGCTAAGGTTTTCTCGAAGATAGACCTCAGATCGGGTTACCATCAAATCAAAGTGAGGAAGGAAGATATTCCAAAGACGGCATTCAACACCAAGTATGGACAATTTGAATTCTTGGTCATGCCCTTTGGTCTTACAAATGCCCCAGCCGTGTTCATGAATCTCATGAACAAGGTCTTCCACAAATACTTGGACCAGTTTGTCGTTGTCTTCATTGACGACATTCTGATCTATTCGAAGACCAAGGAAGAACACGAGCAGCATTTGAGGATAATTTTGGAAACCCTCAGAAAGGAGAAGCTATATGGAAAACTGTCCAAGTGTGAATTCTTCTTAGACAAGGTGGACTTTCTCGGCCACGTTGTCACAGGAGAAGGCATATCAGTGGACCCCAAGAAGATAGCTGCCGTGGAAACATGGAGTACTCCCAGGTCAGTTGCAGAGATCAGAAGCTTCTTGGGCTTAGCTGGATATTACAGAAAATTCGTGAAGGACTTTGCAAGGATTGCTGAGCCCATGACCAAGCTAACCAGGAAGAATGAAGAGTTCGTCTGGACCGAAGCGTGCCAGGCGTCATTTGAAGAGCTGAAGAGAAGGCTAACAACAGCGCCGATCTTGTCGCTACCCTCAGGATCAGGAGGATTCTTAATTTATAGCGACGCGTCCGGCAAGGGATTAGGATGTGTGCTCCAGCAACATGGAAAGGTAATTGCTTATGCTTCCCGGCAATTACGGACTCATGAGAAGAACTACCCGACGCACGACCTGGAGCTAGCAGCAGTCATCTTCGCCTTGAAGCTGTGGAAGCACTACCTGTACGGCGAAAGAGTAGAGATATACACGGACCACAAAAGTCTCAAGTATGTCTTTACACAGAAGGAGCTCAACATGCGTCAGAGACGATGGTTGGAGCTCATGAAGGACTTTGATATCAGCCTGCAGTACCATCCCGGAAAGGCTAATGTGGTCGCCGACGCACTTAGTCGATATCCGATGGCGATGTTCTTGACGACAGATCGGTACCTACTGGAGGACATGGAGAAGCTGGGACTAGAACTCGTATTGCCTGCAGAGGAAATGAAGAAGCTTGGACGAGAAGCAATAGTACCCGGCGTTGACTTCCCCATGATGCATTTGCAAGTGCAATCTAGCTTGATGGACAAAATCAAGGAAACTCAATTCGAGGACGGAGCATTGTGCAAGCTCAGAGACCAGGTGTTAGCTGGCACACTGGAGGGATTCTCTATTTCAGACGACGGAACACTGAAGAATGGCACCAGACTTTGTGTACCTGCTGGTGAATTGAGGGAACAGCTGATGCAGGAAGCGCATCACTCACAGTATTCCATCCACCCTGGAGCAAATAAGATGTACCGAGATATACGGGAGCACGTATGGTGGTATGGAATGAAGAAGGATGTCTCAAAATTCGTTGCCAAATGCTTGATCTGCCAGCAGGTGAAAGCAGATAGACAAAGACCAGCAGGACTTCTTCAGCCGCTGCCCATTCCAGAATGGAAATGGGAGCACATCACTATGGATTTTGTGTCCGGATTGCCTCGATCCCAAGGAGGGAAGGACGCTATTTGGGTGATCGTAGACAGATTGACTAAGTCTGCCCACTTCATTCCCTTCAAAGTTGGTTTATCCACCGAGAAGTTAGCTGCCCTATACATGAGGCAAATCGTCCGGATACATGGAGTTCCTGTGAGCATTGTATCGGACCGAGACAGCCGTTTTACTTCTCACTTCTGGAAGAGCTTGCAAGAGAGTCTGGGGACCCAACTGAAGTTCAGCACTGCATATCACCCACAGACCGACGGACAGTCAGAGAGAACCATCCAGACGTTAGAGGATATGCTGAGATCTTGCGTCCTGGATTTCGGAGGATCATGGGAGGACCACCTACACTTGGTAGAGTTCGCTTACAACAACAGCTACCAGGCCAGTATCGGCATGACTCCTTTTGAGGCTCTGTATGGACGTCGTTGCCGCACTCCCTTGGCTTGGGACGACGTAGGAGAACGAGTCATGCTGGGTCCTGAGATGATTACAGATGCGGCTGAAAAAGTCAAGGTGATCAGAGACAGACTTCGGGTGGCTCAAGATCGTCAGAAACATTGGGCGGACAGCCGTCGCCGACTTGTTGAGTTCGAAGCAGGTGATAGTGTCTTCGTCAAGATCTCCCCCACCAGAGGAACTATCCGTTTTGGAAGAGCTGGAAAACTTAGTCCCAGGTATATCGGCCCCTTCGAGGTATTGAGCAGAGTTGGAGAGGTGGCATACAGAGTGGCGTTACCACCTAATCTTGAAGGCGTGCACAACGTTTTCCATGTATCGCAGCTGAGGCGTTACATTCCGGACCCGAGCCACATCCTGGATCATTCGGAGTTAGAGATTGGGCCAAGTCTTACAGTACCAGAGCAGCCAGTGAGGATCATAGACCGTATGGAAAAGCAGTTGCGGAACACCGTGATTCCACTGGTCAAAGTTCAGTGGCTCCACCACTCCCCAGGCGAATCCACCTGGGAACGAGAGGCTGAGATGAAGCAGAAGTACCCTCATCTGTTTTAAGGCATGTTTACCCTTGTTTCTCCCTTCAATTGTAGTAAATTTCGAGGACGAAATTTCTATAAGTTGGGTAGGTTGTAAACCCCTGATTTTTTCCTAATTATTAAATCTGGGATTTTTCCCAATTTTCTGGAATTTTCGGCAATTTTCTGAAATTAAAATCACGGCTTTTAAATTAATAAATGATTTTTAGTTGGCAATAAATAATATTAAAATATTATGAAAATAACATTTTTGGGTATAAAATAGAAAACTGGACTTGGGGTAATTTTCTGGGATTTTATTGGGCCTCAGACCTATTTTTTAAAAGCCTAAAAACTATTTTTTACAATTAATTAATTTATTCTGTTATTATATTTATATTATTATTATTATTATGGTTTTATTATTATTATAGGCTTTTGGGCCCGGCCCGGCCCAGTGGGCCGAGCCCATTGGGTATTTCCAGCCCAGCCCGGCCAGTGCCATAGCGGGTCGGGCGGGTCGGCCTGACCGGATCCACGCCCGACCCGGAACCCGGACCCGCATCCCCCTGTTCCCCGTTCGTCTTCTCCCCCGATTTTTACGCCGGCGCCGGAGATCCCGCCGCCACGACCGCTCCCCACGTCGCCCCTCTTCTCCGGATCATCCGCCACGACGCCCGGCCGAGCTCCCCTCGCAGCGCCCTTTAAGAACCCCCCTCTCGTTCACCTCCGCCTCGTTCCCCTAACTCCACCCCGTGCCCTAGCTCCGGCGAGGCCGACCTCCGACGACTCCCTGACCCGCCGCCCTCCGCAGGCCAGCGCCGCCCACCGTCGAGAGCCGCTCCTCTTCCAGTCCCTCTTCCTCCCTCCTTCTCCTCTCAGACCCGCTGCCCGAGCCACTTCCAACGGCCCGCTGCCGGCGCCGCCCGCATCCCGAGCACCGGCGACGTCGATCCCGACCTCCCTCCGCCGCCGTGCCGCCGTCCCCGGGCAGCCAGCGCCGCCTCAGCCTCCGGCCGGCCGCAGCAGCTCCCAGACCTAACCCTAGCCCCCTTTACGGTGCAGTGGACACGGTATCAGCGTCGTGTCGGACACGGTACGGACGCAGAACCGCGTGTCGGACTCGAAATACCCCGATCCCGAGTCCGAGGCCTCCCCTCGGTGCTCCTCCATCAGCTCCCCGGTAGGTGCCCCTTTCAGAGCGCAATGTCCCTTCCAAAACCGCTACCCTGTCCGACCGGGACTGACAGAATAAAGCTCTGTCAATCCCGGGATAGCCTAGAAATTGATAGATTATGGTAAATTAAATAGATTAATAAATTGTTAGTTTTAGTCTGTTAACTAATTAGCGATTTAATACAACGATCTGTAAATACGTATATTAGTATTTATAATAAAATAAAAACCTTATTAAATATTACGTAAATTAGTAAGTATTTAATAGATAATTTCTGAAATGATTTTGTAATTAAATACTAATTAGTAAGTATTTAATAGATAATTTCTGAAATAACTTTTAGTATTTAAATACTAATTAGTAATTATTTAAATGATAATTTCCGAAATGATTTTTAGTATTTAAATACTAATTAGTAATTATTTAATATATAATTCTGAAATGATTTTCGGTATTCAAAATATAATATGTTTTCCAAAATATTATTTCTCTTATAAATTAATTGCTAAGAACAAATGATATTGTTTTTATTAAAATCGTTCCTTCCTATTATCCTATCAGAAACAAAACGACTTTTTACCATAAAATATTTTTCTACGATAAAAATAAATAAAGTTTATTATTATTAAAAAGGGTTTTGTTTTACTAAATCACTAATACAAATCATTATTTTTATTTTAATCGATCGTTGGATTCAAATCATTAACTTAATTGACTAATCAAGTCAGATTAAAACCCTTTGTTTTATTCTAAAATCAGATTATTAATAATTGTAGGTCCCTGTAACTAAGGTTGAGACCGTCGCGACATCTCACCCGCGTCACCAACCAACTCCAGGCAAGTTTCATATACTTCAAAACTGGTATTTTAGTTGTAATTAAATATGTTGCATGTCATATAGAAATATTGAGACGACACTTGATTTCACGGAACCGACTGATTGACTGATTGATTGATTGATTGACTCATTGACTCATTGACTATTGCCTTGGGAACTGGGGAGTAAAAGTTAGCACCCGTGGTCAAAGCCCCCTTATTGCCTCATTGTGGATAGCTGAAGTCCAACCTCACTGGACTGACGCCGCACCGTGTTCACGCGAACACAGATTGCCTCCAACCCAGACCGGCCACGGGACGCTACTTTTCTCAAAACACCTTTAGTGATTGTAGTTTGTCATCATTGTTTCATCGACATTTACTGTTCTTGTTTCATATTTGTTGCATACAAAAATATAAATACTGTTCAAAACTATTTCATTGCATCATTTTAATTATCGTTAAGATACTGGAATTGGATATATGTTCTTGCTCCCTCCTGACTGGAGATTAACAATTTTAGGTGATTGCGGTGACGATGATGAGTATGATACCTTTTATGGTCCGGACCAGAGTACTGAAGCCCTAGCGGAACCTAGCCAGGAGGTCGATGTTTAGTTGTTCCCCTTTTATTTCCAAATTGTAATAATCAGGGTTGAAGTAATAACCCTGGACCATGTTTTGTTTGATCTTTGATTGTAAATGAATTTCTCTCTCAGACTTAGCAATAAAAAATTGAATTTCCTTCATGTATTCTGGATGTCTGTGTGTCACTACGGATTGATACAGCTTACTGCCGCCGTCTCACAACGGTGCAGGCTGGGCATGATCCGACTGGACCCAGATTATTGGGATCGGGTCGTGACAAGGACAGATAGATACAGGACTAATAAAATACAGGACTCATGGGATGCCAGACACATAGATGCATATCAGTCATACACCCAACAAGATGGGCGCATGCTAGAAGATTGCGTATGTAACTAAGCGCATAGAACTCCATCATCCCAAAACAACACTAACTCCATGGAAAAAACTCAAAAAATTTAAAATTTTTGCTTTCTTCATAAAATCTTCATTTTAACTCCAAATCTAGTGAAACAAAAGCCAAAACGTCTAAAATTTAATGCTTTATCCCTTAGAATAACTAATTTTCAAAAATAACAAATTTTAATAGATCAAAACAAAAAAAAACTCATGAAATCCATGAAAACTCTAACTTTGAAACTCAGATCTACTCAAAATCGTACATCAAAATTAAAACCTCCAATAACTGAAGTTAAAGAGGACATCAAGGAGAACATTTTTCATCAAACACATTTTTTTAATTACTACATATATAAAAAATTCAAAAATTATGGCTTCACCACTTTGAGCAAGATGTACTTACCTTGGTGTCTTCCTAGCCTCTACCTCCGGTGAGCTACAAACCTCTTCCTAGATCAACTAGGACTAGGGTTTCGATTGGGGGGGGGGGGGGAGAAAGGAAGAAGAAAGAAAGTGAAAAATAAAGAAGAATGAGAGAGGTGAGAGAAAAGGCATATATATATATATATATATATATATATATATATATATATATATATATATATATATATATATATATATATATATATATATATACACTAAAAGGGAGGAAGGGTAATCTAGTCATGACTAATCCTCATGCAATCTTAACGATCCAAAATAGACTCATTGGTAAAAGTGAATCGGATTAGGTATCCATTCTATATACTGGTCCTAGTACGGGTCCATGACATTAGCCAATGTGTTCACTACTGGTCTCGGGTAGTCTTTCCGGATAAATAAAAATCCAAACAAATAAAATACAATATATATGACATGAACCAATATTTAAAATACAAGATGAATACATTTTCAGGAAAATTTTTTTAATATAAGGAATTCAAGAATACCAAATATAGGAACGAGTGTGACAACTAATTTCGATTCGATTTCGATTTTGAATTTTTAGAATTTTAGTTTATTCGGTTTTGACTATTTTGATTCGGTTTAAACCGAATAAACTGAAAGCTCATCCCTAGAAGGAGCTGCTAAACTTGAAACATAAGGCTATTTTTAATCCATTTTTGTTCAATGTGTTGATGTTCATCATTCCATTCAAATATGATTACATTTGAAACTAAAAGGATTACTTACTTTTAAGGTCTCGTATAATAATGGAGATTTGTGTTTAGGTATTCACATTGTCCAGGATTTTTGTCTCACCCAAACAATTGATTTGGCTAATTGTCCAAAATGAAGACCTAAACATATTTTTTTGAATATTATACGATACCCTAAAACTAAACAAAAATATGTGAGGTTCTTGTGAATTTAGTTATTTAGTTTTGTATGGTAGGGGTTGTATGACTTGGGTAATTTAGTTTTATCATAAAAAATTGATAATGAGACTTATGATAGTATTGTTTGATTTTATCATAATCTCAACACTCACACAACCGTTAGGATAGTCAGTCCAAGTCAACCATTAGGACGATACCTAAACACTCTCCTGGATAATATGAAGACATAAAAATAAATTTTTAATATTATACGAGATCTTAAAACTAAATAATCTAAACTAAAACCATTGTGATTTTTACCTTGAGCAAAATGGTGAATATCATACAAGTTTGACTACTAGTTTTACACATGACAACCAGGTCCGGCCCTAAACTCATGGTGACCTGAGACAAACTTTCAAAATGGGACCCCCATACATAATCTAAACAAAATATTATTGCCACCAAGAATTAAACTAAGTACATATAGTGTATAAGTCTAACATGATAACCACTACATTACAACTATTTTTTGTTAAAGGTGGCTCATGGTACATAGTAGTTCTATTTTAGATAGAATTATATTGATGTTTGTTTGCGAGAAATTTTTTATAGAAAACTTTTGTGTTACAAACTATTGAAAAGAATAAAAAGTACAAGAGATCCTAAACAAGAATCTAAGTACAATTAATTCTAGGAAAATATAGGTGTAGAGATTTGATTTGCAGACAATCACTTTACTCCTTGGACTAATCGACGATAAAGAAATGCACACGACGATGAAGAAATATGGGGACTGTTGTGAACAACTTGGAGAGTCGAACAATAAGAAAGCTCTGGCAACAATGACACGAGAAGCTTATATTTCTCTAACTTTGTTCTTGAATTTCAAAGACTTGAAAATTCTAGCGCCCCCCTCTGTCACACCCCAGTCTCAAAATACCAAGGGACTGGACACGTGGCAATGGCCAGTAGCACGCACCGATGGACAAACCCAATTTAATGGATCCATCGGGGCATACTTAAGCTGTAAATATAGGTCTACAACAATAAGTCTAAACTAATATCATCCACACACAAACAATAATAACAACAACAAATAAAGAAAGTACATCAATGTCCAGTCTCAGCAAAGTATATCGGGGAACAACCCGATAAAAGTCTACAACACTGGTTCAACAGACCAGAACAAAGGAGTCCAAAATAAAGTATCTGATGAGTACAAATAACATAAACTCAAGAAAAGTCTTCAGCCATCACCTCTGCTTCTAAGTTTGGTTCAGTTTCAGCAACAGCTTCTGGTACAGCTTCAGCTCCTGTCCCGTAAACCTCGGGATAATGCTCTTCTGCTAAACCTGGGAACATCATCCGGATCCAGGTCCTCAGGGGACATAGCAAGGTACATATAATACAAGCCAAATAAAATGCAGTAAAATAGTAAATAGCATAAGCAGGGTATCTACATAACCATCTATGTGAATAATGCAACTGAGAGCATCACTAGTACTCAGGCTGAGACTGCTATAAGCTCTCTGTCGGGGAGCCGGTAGCAGTAATAACAAGTAATGGGTCTAGCTCTGCTCGAGAGTCTACAACCTCACAATAGTAGTAGATATATATAGAACAGCCTGTAGCCTGTGTGTCTCTCCCCACCCAATGTAACCACATGTCTCATGTCCATAACGTCTCATGTCCATGTCACGTGAGATCATAGCTAATGCAACAAGTCATAATCTCTAGGAATATAATATCTATGTCCATCCTGTATCCTACACAAAATCACCATGAATATCTCAGGAAGATTATGTCATATGTTTGGTGTCAAGTGTCCTAGGTGAATGTACTTGATATAACAAGTACTAGAATGTAAAGGGTCACGAATGTCCATCTAAATGACGTACACAACTCCGCGTACGGGGTTGGCACCCGACTATAATCGGACGCTTAGTAGGTCATACGACCCTAGGTTTAAGTATAATGAATAATATAAATAAGCAAGGAAATAATTATCAAAACTACATAATTTGGCAAGGTACACTTGCCTGGGGTTGGAATACCAGTAGCGATCCCTGTATCCGTGGGTTCCGTAAATACTCCTCCAAAAGCTGAAATGAACATTACCAACAGTCTCAGAACATATGAAATAGCTAGAAACGCCTGTCCTTAAGTCCAGTTTGGACACAAGGGCAAAAACGACATTTTCAATTCAAAGCGGGGTCCAAATGTGGGCCGCTTTGTACTGAAAAATGCGTCAGGGTCAAATGTCTCCAAAAAAGTCCAACTTAATGTCAACAGGTCAGGAACGATGATACGAACCCAACGAAACTTTCAGAATTGGATTCCGATGAGCCGTTCTCAAAATCGCCCGTCGAGTGGAGCCTGTGGGGCCCACGACACACGATTTTGTCAAAGTTCTCAGAATCGAACCAAACTTGGCTCACAGGACCAGCGTATTGCTATGAGTCCGATGGCGCAAGTTTCGTCTCGATCCGACGTGTATACACTAAGTTACAACGAATTACAGAAAAGTCGGATATGGGGCGTTGTCCGCGGATACGCACTGATTCCGGTGTGCACGTACATCCGAATCAGCTTCTGTAAAATCCCACACATCCGTATCAACGATGCGCACGTATCGGTGAAGACCGCGTGCGACCAAGTCGTCCCGTTTGGCGGGGCATACTCGGTTCCGGGGTAAAACAGGGAGTTGGTTTTCCTATTTTTGGATCGCGGTTCGCGATCACCATAGGTCACGATGCACCGAGCGGTTTGCACAGGCACCGAGGGGGTCATATAGGCTACGCGATAAAACTGACGGAATAAGAATCGGTACTGCGAGGAGAAAGTTACGAGTACCTGAACAGGGCTCAAAAAGATCCTAATTACGCGTCTGAGTCGAGTCTCCGTGTCCTAGATCTGTGTCCAAGCCGTGTCCTGGCTTGTACTCGAGTTCTGGATCGTGTCCGAGTCCGCCGGAGTCGGCCTGGGGTGCGGGTGGAGGCGGCGCCGGTACTGAAATGGTCGGCGCTGGTCTGGACGGCCGGATTCTGACGCTGCGGCGACCGAACGTCGGCTGGACAGAGGAAGATGGGGCTCGGGTTCGACGGCTAGACAGAGGAAGATGGTGCTCGGGTTCGACGGCTGGGTTGAGGCCGGGGATGGCCGGACTGAGAAGGCGGAGGTCTGCTGGAGGTGCGGCGGACGGGTCCGGGTGGTCTGGGCGGTGTAACCGGTGGTCGAAGACTGGAAGGAGGTCGCCGGAGTTGATGGGTCTGAAGGGGGATTTTTGGCGGTAGGTTTGGGTTTAAATAGGGGTTTGAAGGGAGGGAGACGGCCGAACATTGGCCGGAAGTCGAAGGGGAGCCGTCGTCGGGTACTGGAGAGGTGAACCGGGGAGTCTGCCGGCGGCCACGGCGGCGAAAACGGCCGCCGGCAGTGGAGGAGTCGGGCCGTTTGGGATTCGGGGGTTAGGGATTCCACCGGGTCGGGTCGAGTTTGACGGGTCGGGTCTGACCCGGATCTGACCCGTTAAGGGTTTGGGCCGGTTCGGTCAGACCGGCCGGTCCGGTCCTATTCAGACTTGGTTCGGTTCGGTTTTTATTTTATTGGTTTAATTAATTAGTTAAATTAAACAATAGTTTTTAATGCTTTAAAAATTCATCCTGGGTCCAATAAATTCTCGAAAAATTATCCCATGTCCGGTTTTTAATTTTACACTAGAAAATATAATTTTCATCACATTTTAATATTATATAATATCTTTTAAAAATTCATTTTAAAATAGACTACCTTAGTTTTAAATTACAGAAAATGCTAATTAATTCCAGAAAATTAATTTTTAAAAATACTAAATTTTTCAGGTGATTACAATCTACCCCCCTTAAGAAAATTGCGTCCTCGCAATTAAAGGTTAAGCTACTA
Organism: Iris macrosiphon; assembly: GCA_036927795.1. Taxonomy (NCBI): domain Eukaryota; kingdom Viridiplantae; phylum Streptophyta; class Magnoliopsida; order Asparagales; family Iridaceae; genus Iris; species Iris macrosiphon. The sequence goes on from JAYESA010000011.1 coordinate 34,482,030, forward strand.
AAGAACAGAATTAAGGGATTTATAAAAATTACTTAGGTTATACCTGCATCCTCGAATAAATGGGGGTATCGCTGGCGCATGATATCTTCCCTCTCCCAGGTAGATTCACCAGGTGAGTGCTGCTTCCAAGCCACACGAACCAGTTTAATTGCTTGTCCTCTCAGTGTCTTCTCACTGGTGCCGAGTATACCCACTGGTTGTTCTTCATATCTCAGACTTGGGCCTACTGCGATCTCAGAATAATCAACTATGTGACTTGGGTCAGTCACATACCTTCTCAGCTGTGAGACATGGAATACATCATGCACTCCCTCTAAAGATGGAGGTAATACAAGACGATAGGCCACCTCACCAATGCGCTCCAGAATATCAAAGGGCCCAATGTACCTTGGACTCAACTTGCCTCTGCTCCCAAAGCGAATGGTTCCTCGAGTAGGTGAAATCCTCAGGAATACATGTTCTCCTTCCTTGAACTCCAGGGGACGTCGGTGTGTATCAGCCCAATGCTTCTGTCTGTCTTGAGCTACACGAAGATAATTTTGGATTTGTTTCACCTTATCCACTGTTTGCATCACCAACTCTGGTCCCAAGATTTGACGCTCTCCTACATCACTCCAGCATATCGTCGACCTGCACTTCCTACCGTATAACGCCTCGAAAGGTGCCATCTTGATGCTTGCCTGATAACTGTTGTTATAGGAGAACTCCACCAAATACAAATAATCTTCCCAAGACCCTCCAAAATCTAACATACATGATCTCAGCATATCCTCCAGGATCTGAATTGTACATTCTGATTGACCATCTGTCTGTGGATGATAGGCAGTGCTGAATTTGAGTCTGGTGCCAAGACTCTCTTGCATGCTTCACCAGAAATGAGATGTAAATTTCGAATCTCGATCTGATACAATACTAACCGGTACTCCATGCAATCTTACAATTCGTCGCATATACATATCGACTAGTACCTCTGTGGACTGTCCAACTCTAAACGGCAAGAAATGTGCCGATTTAGTGAGTCGATCCACGATAACCCATACCGCATCTTTTCCGCTGGGGCTCCTTGGGAATCCTGTGACGAAGTCCATGGTGATATGTTCCCACTTCTATTCTGGTATGGGAAGCGGCTGCAACATTCCTGCAGTCCTCTGATGCTCTGCTTTCACTTGTTGGCAGACTAAACATTTAGCTACAAATCTTGCAATCTTCCTCTTTATTCCATGCCACCAATAATACTGCCTTAGATCTCGGTACATCTTTGTTCCTCCTGGATGAACATACATGGAGCTATGTGCTTCAGTCATTAACTTCTGTCTCAATTCTCCATTTGGAACATATAGGCGATCTTCGCACCTTAATGTCCCATCCTCATGGATGCGAAGTCCCGTCTGCATACCTGCTTCTGTCTTCTCTTTGAGTCTTCGAAATCTAGCATCAGTAGGCAAAGCTTCTTTAATCCTTTCCACAAGCGATGACTTCACTTCCAAATTAGCCAGCAAGCCACTCTGTCCTGGTAGAATAACCTCTATCTGGAGCTCATATAAATCTTTTAATATCTCAGGCTGCATTGTCAAGAAATAAGCTGTAGGCTTCCTGCTGAGTGCGTCTGCTACTACATTCGCCTTCCCTGGATGGTACTGCAGATCTATATCAAGTCCACCATCAACTCAAGCCAGCGTCTTTGCCTCATGTTAAGCTCCTTCTGAGTATATACATACTTCAGACTTTTGTGATCAGTGAAGATTTCCACCTTCTCTCCATAAAGATAATGTCTCCAAATCTTCAGTACAAATATTACTGCAGCTAACTCCAGATCATATGTTGGATAGTTCTTCTCATGGACCTTCAACTGTCTCGATGCATAAGCAATAACTTTTCCATGTTGCATCAAAACACATCCTAGGCCACTACTTGACGCATCGCTATAAACAACAAAACTGCCTGACCCTGAAGGAAGAGTCAAGACTGGTGCTGTTGTTAGACGCCTCTTTAATTCTTCAAAGGCCTTCTGACATTCGTCTGTCCATGCAAACTCCTGATCTTTCCGTGTCAACTTCGTCATCGGCTCCTTGAGAAATTTTCTACGAACCTTCTGTAATATCCAGCAAGTCCTAGAAAACTCCTCACCTCAACAATTGATGTTGGTGTAGGCCAAGTCTCAATGGCAGCAACCTTCTCTGGATCAACTAACAGTCCTTCTCCTAAGATAATATGCCCTAAGAATGACATCTTATCCATACAAAACTCATATTTCCTGAGCTTAGCATATAGCTTCTCCTGCCTCAACGTCTCTAGCACGATTCTGAGATGCTCCTCGTGCTATTCGTGGCTTTTGGAATATACCAGAATGTCATAAATAAACACAACCACAAATTTATCCAAGTATTGATGGAAAACTCGGTTCATCAAACTCATGAAAATAGCAGGCGCGTTGGTTAAACCAAACAGCATTACTAAGAACTCATAGTGTCCATACTTAGTCCTGAAGGCTGTCTTCGAGATATCTTCCTTCCTCACTCTAATCTGGTGATAACCGGATCTAAGGTCAATCTTCGAGAAAACCTAGCTCCACTCAATTGATCAAATAAGTCATCAATGCGTGGCAAGGGATACCGGTTCTTAATGGTCACAACGTTTAACACCCTGTAATCAATACACAGGCGAACTGTTCCATCCTTCTTTGGTACAAAAAGTATGGGTGCCCCCCAAGGTGAAACACTGGGCCGGATGAAACCCTTCTCCAGAAGATCATCAACTTGATTCTTCAACTCCACTAACTCCTTAGGTGCTAGCCGATATACCGATGAAGTGATAGGCTCTGCTCCTGGAGTTAAGTCTATTGTGAATTCTATTTCCCTATCAGGTGGTAAACCTGAAAGATCATCGGGAAATACATCCACAAACTCTGTTATGACTCTTGGTTAACCTAACTCTCCTTCTACAGATAATACCCTAAGAGTTGGCTGAACACCTTGCTCTACAGCTCCCCAAAGAAACTCAAACTCTGAATGTCCAGGTGGTCTAAATATAACCTTTCCAAGCCGACAATCAAGAGTCGCATGATACTGACTTAACCAGTCCATACCAAGTACAATATCATAGTCAGGCATAGAAAAGATCAGAAATTGGGCTCGCATTTCTCTTCCACAGACTACTACCGAACATGTTCTACAGATATCACTAACCGGTATAATTCTACCTCCCATAAGAATTCTCTTAGTCTTCGGAAGGGGTGCAGTAGCTACTCTATGGGTGGCTACGAAGCTAGCAGCTATGAATGAATGCGATGCTCCAGAATCAAATAAAGCTACAACAGGTAATGAAGCTACTAAAATAGTACCTGCTATAACTTCTCCAGCAATAGCTTCTTCCTGAACAGCCAATGCAAATGCCTGACCTCGTCCCTGAGCTGGACCCCTCTGCTGACGAGCCTGCTGGAATAGTGCTGCCTGAGGTGGCAATGGTGGTCTCTGCTGATATCCTCCTGGAGCTGGTGGTCTGACTCCTCCAACTCCTGTCTGCTGGGCTCCCACTGCTGGAAAATCTGGCCTTGGTGCAGGTAAAGCTAGTCGTAGTGCTCCCTCTCTGCGTTCAGAGCAGTCCCTGGATAGATGCTGGTTGGATCCACAAACCAGGCATAGTCCCAATTTGCGTCTGCACTCCTTTTCAATGTGGCCCAACTTGCCGTAGAAATGACAAGTAGGTAGAGTTCTTGTTGCTGCTCTCTGAGGTAGATTCTTCTGGAGTTGTTTTGCAGAATCCCCCTGTGATGCCTTGGATGGTACTGAGGTAAATGGCAGCTTCAGACTTGACTCCCTCCTGGTGACATGCTCCATGCGTCGTGCTGCAGCAAGGACGTCGGTGTACGATGTAGGTGCAACAGATCCAATCAACCTCTGAAGCTCAAACCTGAGTCCGTCAAAGAACTTCTCCGCCTTCTCTTCTTCGGTAGGAATTAGAGAAGGGGCAAAATGACTCAAGCAAATAAATTCGGCATTGTACTCCTCTACCGTCATATTGCCTTGGATGAGTCGGTTGAACTTGTCTCGGAGTTCTGACCGAGCAACAGCTGGGATATACATCTCTTGGAAGAGTCTGGAGAACTCCTCCCAAGTGACTCGGTCATTCCCGAGTCTCCTCTCTTCGGCTAGCCACCAGTGGTGCGCATTGTCCGTTAGTTGCATCCGGACAGCAGTCATCCATCTCTCCCGCGGAAGTTCAGCTGCTTCCAACTGATGTTGTGTGTTTGTGAGCCACTCATGCACTTCAGTTGGTCCTTCCTTGCCCGAAAAGGTACGTGGCTTGAGTTGACAAAAATCAGTGATAGATCCCGTCGCTGGTCGCCTAGCTTGCGGGTTTGCCTGCTCCAATGCATTTACAAGGCTGGTTCTCAGGTACTCTGCCTCCTGACGATGCGCCTCTTGTTAAACTTGCTGTTGGACTTGCATCATGGCGTAAAACATTTGGAACATCTGTTGTCCGTCCATTGCTTGCCCTGGTGGAAAGACAGGCATCTGCGGAGTGAACTGCGGCGGAGGTGGGATGTCATCACGCCTGAACCTTGAGTTATACTGCTCAGCTTGTCCACTTTGAGAGGATTGTCCTCTGTTCTCTGGTGTAACTCCATCTCCATAGGTAACCACAGCATCTTGTGGTGTACTCAAAAGGAATTTCATCTCCAATTCTTGGATCCATCTTTCTGCATCCAAAATAAACTTTATGAGAACGTTCAGTAGAATCAAAGCAGGATGCAAATCAAGTACTTAATTCGAATGCGATATAGAGTCTCAAAATCGATTCAACAAATGGATGAGATCCTATAACCTATCCTATCCTTTTACAGGCTTGTTCGGTCCCTAAGTTGAAACCGAACAATTTTGTCGTAGACCTGCATGGGCCACCACAAAAATCATGTCACGTCCCAGTCCCAAAATACCAAGGGACTAGACACGTGGCAATGGCCAGCAGCACGCACCGATGGACAAACCCAATTTAATGGATCCATCGGGGCATACATAAGCTGTAAATATAGGTCTACAATAATAAGTCTAAACTAATATCATCCACACACAAACAATAATAACAACAGCAAATAAAGAAAGTACATCAATGTCCAGTCTCAGCAAAGTATATCGGGGAACAACCCGATAAAAGTCTACAATACTGGTTCAACAGACCAGAACAAAGGAGTCCAAAATAAAGTATCTGATGAGTACAAATAACATAAAGTCAAGAAAAGTCTTCAGCCATCACCTCTGCTTCTAAGTTTGGTTCAGTTTCAGCAACAACTTCTGGTACAGCTTCAGCTCCTGTCCCGTAAACCTCGGGATAATGCTCTTCTGCTAAACCTGGGGACATCATCCGGATCCAGGTCCTCAGGGGACATAGCAAGGTACAGATAATACAAGCCAAATAAAATGCAGTAAAATAGTAAATAGCATAAGCAGGGTATCTACATAACCATCTATGTGAATAATGCAACTGAGAGCATCACTAGTACTCAGGCTGAGACTGCTACAAGCTCTGTGTCGGGGAGCCGGTAGCAGTAATAACAAGTAATGGGTCTAGCTCTGCTCGAGAGTCTACAACCTCACAATAGTAGTAGATATATATAGAACAGCCTGTAGCCTGTGTGTCTCTCCCCACCCAATGTAACCACACGTCTCATGTCCATAACGTCTCATGTCCATGTCACGTGAGATCATAGCTAATATAACAAGTCATAATCTCTAGGAATATAATATTTATGTCCATCCTGTATCCTACACAGAATCACCATGAATATCTCAGGAAGATTCTATCATATGTTTGATGTCAAGTGTCCTAGGTTAATGTACTTGATATAACAAGTACTAGAATGTAAAGGGTCACGAATGTCCATCTAAATGACGTACACAACTCCGCGTACGGGGTTGGCACCCAACTATAATCGGACGCTTAGTAGGTCATACGGCCCTAGGTTTAAGCATAATGAATAATATAAATAAGCAAGGAAATAATTATCAAAACTACATAATTTGGCAATGTACACTTGCCTGGGGTTGTAATACCAGTAGCGATCCCTGTATCCGTGGGTTCCGTAAATACTCCTCCAAAAGCTGAAATGAATATTACCAACAGTCTCAGAACATATGAAATAGCTAGAAATGCCTGTCCTTAAGTCCAGTTTGGACACAAGGGCAAAAACGATATTTTTAATTCAAAGCGGGATCCAAATGTGGGCCGCTTTGTACTAAAAAATGTGTCAGGGTCAAAGGTCTCCAAAATAGTCTAACTTAATGTCAATAGGTCAGGAACGATGATACGAACCCAACGGAACTTCAAGAATTGGATTCCGATGAGCCGTTCTCAAAATCGCCCGTCGAGTGGAGCCTGTGGGGCCCACGACACACGATTTTGTCAAAGTTCTCCGAATCGAACCAAACTTGGCTCACAAGACCAGCGTATTACTACGAGTCCGATGGCGCAAGTTTCGTCTCGATCCGACGTGTATACACTAAGTTACAGCGAATTACAAAAAAGTCGGATACAGGGCGTTGTTCGCGGATACGCACTGATTTCGGTGTGCACGTACATCCAAATAAGCTTCTGCGAAATCTCACACGTCCGTATCAACGACGCGCACGTATCGGTGAAGACCGCGTGCGACCAAGTCGTCCCGTTTGGCGGGGCGTACTCGGTTCCGGGGTGAAACAGGGAGTTGGTTTTCCTGTTTTTGGATCACGGTTCGCGATCACCACAGGTTACGATGCACCGAGCGGTTTGCACGGGCACCGAGGGGGTCATATAGGCTACGCGATAAAACTGACGAAATAAGAATCGGAGCTGCGAGGAGAAAGTTACGAGTACCTGAACATGGCTCAAAAAGATCCTAATTACGCGTCCGAGTCGAGTCTCCGTGTCCTGGATCTGTGTCCAAGCCGTGTCCTGGCTTGTACTCGAGTTCTGGATCGTGTCCGAGTCCGCCGGAGTCGGCCTGGGGTGCGGGTGGAGGCGACGCCGGTACTAGAATGGTCGGCGCTGGTCTGGACGGCCGGATTCTGACGCTGCGGCGGCCGAACGTCGGCTGGACAGAGGAAGATGGGGCTCGGGTTCGACGGCTGGGTTGAGGCCGGGGATGGCCGGACTGAGAAGGCGAAGGTCTGCTGGAGGTGCGGCGGACGGGTCCGGGTGGTCTGGGCGGTGACACCGGTGGTCGGAGACTGGAAGGAGGTCGCCGGAGTTGATGGGTCTGAAGGGGGATTTTCGGCGGTAGGTTTGGGTTTAAATAGGGGTTTGAAGGGAGGGAGACGGCCGGACGTTGGCCGAAAGTCGAAGGGGAGCCGTCGCCGGGTACTGGGGAGGTGAACCGGGGAGTCTGCCGGCGGCCACGGCGGCGGAAACGGCCGCCGGCAGTGGAGGAGTCGGGCCGTTTGGGATTCGGGGGTTAGGGATTCCACCGGGTCGGGTCGGGTTTGACGGGTCGGGTCTGACCCGGATCCGACCCGTTAAGGGTTTGGGCCGGTTCGGTCAGACCGGCCGGTCCGGTCCGGTTCAGACTTGGTTCGGTTCATTTTTTATTTTATTGGTTTAATTAATTAGTTAAATTAAACAATAGTTTTTAATGCTTTAAAAATTCATCCGGGGTCCAATAAATTCCCGAAAAATTACTCCATGTCCGGTTTTTAATTTTACACTAGAAAATATAATTTTTATCACATTTTAATATTATATAATATCTTTTAAAAATTCATTTTAAAACAGACTACCTTGGTTTTAAATTACAAAAATGCTAATTAATTCCAGAAAATTAATTTTTAAAAATACTAAAATTTTCAGGTGATTACACCCTCTGTCTATCTTTCTAGGTTTATTTATAGAGTTTAGGAACTTTTATGAGAGACATGTAAGACATGCACTCATAACTGCTCACTGTCGGTTAGGATAATATGCGCACTTTAGAAGTCGTCTGGAGACTGACACATTCTTGGTAAGATTGACACTGTGGCGCATTTTTAAAACCGTTGGCACTACAATACATTTTTTGAAGGAGTTGGCACTATGATGCACTTTTGAAAGTATTGGCACTACGACGCACTTTTGAAGAGATTGGCACAGCGGTGCACTTTTGAAGAAGTTAGCACAGCGACGCACTTTTAAAGTAGTTAGCACAGCGGCTGGGTCGCTAAACGATAATCTGGGTCTGCATGTCACAATACACTGTAATGATGACTTCTGACTATTCAGTTTCTGCATCTGTCAGCTGTCAGTCTGCTGTATTAAATGCTGAGAGAGGAAAGATTGTTTGTATGCGAGCTTTCGTAATACTAAGAAAGTGTGCCATCTTCCGAAAGTGCGCAAAAGTATTAAAAATTTAAGAAAGTGCATGTCTTTCTTCTGAAACAAGTAGAAAGTATGCCAAACAGATAGAAAGTACGTCATCTTTCCACTATTGGGTTTATTTGTAGAAAATTGTGCATCTATCCGAGGCTTACTTTATATGCTTCTATAAGACCCCCTTCAAAGTTTTTGAATTCATTCAAATGAATTTAAAATACTTTGAATTAGAAGCATAAATTTTTTGAGATGTTTGTGCGCGCACTCTGGACGGAATCCTAATGAATTTGTTGATGTGGCTGACATGCACGTATCTTTGGTTTGCTTTTTGGTTTTGACACGGTCTTTGAGGAGATGCATGCTGCTTTTCAGGAGCAATTTTTGAGAACTATGCTGACTTTGGCATATCTTCTCCTATAAATAGGAGTAAAACTTTACTAGCATTCCCAAACTTATCTCTTTCTTGCTATAAAGCTTAAACATGGCCACTGTTAAGTGTGAGCCTACGAAGATGACTGTAGCAGTATGGCTCTATCGGCTTTGCTATCTACCGAGAAGACACAAGAGGATATGCTTCTCAACGATGGATGAGAGGCTCGTCTGGATATCGTTGCTGCCGAGCTTTTTATGTGATAGAGCATGGAAGGATATCATAGACTTTGTTGTTCGTATTGAACTAAAAAATTACCCAAAAGACTTTTCGTTGTCTTCACACCTAGCTCACTAGAATTACTCTCTTAACATGGCCCATGTGTTGATTACAAGGTTGTGATTGAAATCCCAACCGGGACTTCTAACGGTGGCGCTGGATGGCGATAGCGGAACAACTTCCATTTGGCTCGTCATGTCCTCCATCGAGTTCGACAAAAATAGGACCGTGCTAATTTAAACAGGCCCAGTCCTATATAGCATCATCATCCACATCATAAATTTCTTCTCCTTATAATGTGGTTTGTACTGAGGAGCCTATTTTTTCTGCGCCTATATTCCTCAGCTTTGGAAGTAGACACGACGTATCGATAAGGATGGCTCTGTGATAGATCCTTATCATATGAAAATCCAGGTGTAATAGATTTTCATATGTATAATCATGATTTTTATAATAAAAATCTAGGTGTGATAGACATCCATAATGTGTAATCATGATTAAGCTTAAATAAAATTTTAGCTTTGACTTCATCGTGCTCTATGTGTGTTGCTGACTGAAGACTTTGGTTGACGTGCACTAGAAAAGTTTGAACATGTTGCCTTTTTCTTGTCATCCCACTAATATACGCATAAATATGCATTCAGAGAAAACTGGATTTTGTGTGTACTGTGAGGTTTATTATGCTTATTTTTGTAACTTGTTTGGTCATGCACACTATGCAATATTTTCTGTCAATCAGACAAATGCACGCACATAGAAATCCTCGGACCAATATTGTCCTTTCCTCATTTTCCATCAATAAAGAAATTTTGTTTTACCTTAGTGATACTTTCAAATCGAGACCCATTGAATATATATCTGCTCAGAGGTATTATGGACATGGCAGAATAACATTATGGGAGAATTTGGTAGATGTATCACCCAAGGCATACTCATGCTAAGTACAAATGATAAATTTTAAAGGATAAAATACTATCATAGGGGATATGGACGTGATAGTTCACTAGTTTACTCCACCAGGGGAGAGAAGAAAGAGTAGTTATGGGGCAAACTATTGTCCCTTTAGGGGATAATAAATGAGATACGATTCAGAGGTAATATGGACATGAATCACATTACATTTATTGACTGGTGAATAAACCTAAGAGATTATTCCCGACCTAACTGGGATCATGAATCATTTAGATGATCTCAACGAGAGTGTTCCGTTGGATCTGAGTATTATCCCGCTGGGGAACTTTGATGACCCATTACCCATGTCTTATTAAAAAAATATATATATAACAGTTCGAGAGATCGTATAGGCTATGAGTTGCTAGGGATTAAACAAAATATATTTGCTGTACATCTTATTTTAATCTGCTGGAGATGAAGAATAATATGTTGTGCTTAGACATAATACTTCTTGAGGAATTTGCCATTGGTAAACATTATTATCAAATCTCTAACGTCTTTATCGTCTGGGGCAGTTGGCAACATATTCACAGAGAAAGCCTGTTTGAATGCGTCACCCATGCTTTTGTCAGAATTCTACAATGATGAGACAGAGGAATGAAAATATGTCTCTTCTTCCGATTCAAAACTTTTAGAACTTGTTGGTGGTATAACATATCCCAAACCATGACCAGTCCGTTGGTAGTATGTTTCTGGCTTGCCTTTTGGAGAGAGGTGACATATAGGAGTCCGTCTGCCTTTTCCATAATTTAGTACCAAACCAGATTTTAAGTTGTAGCCTATCCCTTGCATAATATTTTTTACTGGTTGGCTGTAACGATACGGCTCTATTTTCCCCATATCCTCATAAGAACCATAAGTCTGCACGACTCTTTTGTTTTTGGCTTTGCCAAAAATTATCTGATATTGCTTGTCTTGTCTCGTTGGGACTATGAAGTATACCTCCTTATATGGTTCATATGATGAACTATATTGGAATGGAGATGCTACGGGTATGAACAGAGGTTCGTAGAAGTGAAGAGCCTCTAAGAATTTTTTAATACAGGATTCAACATCAATGTAGTATGAAGTAGTATCTTCTTTATTCATGAAATATAAGATTTCTTCATCTTCCACATAGTCGGCAGAATCTTCATCCTTAACAGGAGGCTTGGCAAGATTGATGACTAGGGGTTGATTTACTAATGTTAATTGCTTGTTACGATAAAGTTCGATAATAAGGGACTTATTCTCCAGTGTTGGCTGTTCATTGCATCGAAGGTTGATGACCAATGGAGATGACTTGTGTAGGTCGATGCCGAGAGGCTTTGAAGGAGTTGGATGAGTAGTATGTCCTTTGACTCGAATTATCAGAGGATCTTCTTTTGGAATGTTTTTAGCTTCATCAATAGCTTGATTAACTTCTTCTTTCATATACTACAGTATATAGAGCGCAAATCATCAAAATAGGCTTCAACACCTTTAAAATGGTTGTGGTCAGCTACCTCTGTCTTAACCTCTCCTCTACTATTCACATATTTGAAGTATTAATGTAGGGTGGAAGGTACAATTTTTTGCTCATGTATCCATGGCCATCCCAGCAAAATATTGTAGGATACGTCAGAGTCGATCATATAGCATGTGACTTCAGTACGTAGATCGCCTATCTGAATTTTTAGGCGTATCTTTTCTAGTAGTTTACTTCTTCCTAAATTAAAGCCTAGAATGGTAGTACTGGTAGCAGATAGGTTGTGCATCGGTATTTTTAATCCTCTCAGTAGACTTTTAGGAATGATGCTGAGTGAAGAACCATGGTCGATATTAATCCGGTTCACCTTAATAGATCTGATATAACTGGTATAATACAGAGGCGTGTCATGTTGATTAACTTTGAGTAGCATGTCATCTTGTGTGAATGTGATATTAGGAATCTTTTCGATCATGCTGTGGCATTGAGGACATGCTAATAGCTCTTCATCAGGAGTCTTAAGTTGAGCTAAGCATGAGTCTGTATGTATCAGAGCTTTGCTCAAAGCTTCACGAGTCTCCTTCGATAAATGAGATAACTCAAATATGGAGAGTCGGGCTGGGGTATTGGCTAGTTGTGCCAATATGTCAAAATTGTAGGGCTTTTTAAGTCCTTGGGGTGTAGTGCCCCGCTCCACGTTATCATTATATACAAGAGATATCAGTTTGCTAACTCAAAAAGAAAACCTTTCTGAAGAGCTCATTTTTGAACCAAAAGACGACTGATCTAGGTGAGTGGGCAGAACTTTATTCTCTGATTCTTGCATGCCTTAATAATGAATATGAGTTTTTGTATTGCTTGTTGCTAAGAAGATTAATATTTTCTTTATGAGAATGATAGAACGAGAACCTGCATGCTTAACTAGAGAACTTGTATGCTTGTCAAAATAGAGAACCATTGCCATGCTTATATTGAAAAGAATATTGCATGCTTAGTATACTGTTACTTCTATTGAACGAACCGCTGCCATGCTAATAAACAAGAGTAAAAGAATGTTTATATGTTTCCATCATATACTAAAGAAAGAGTAGAAATACATGCTTAGTTAATAGAGATAGAGAACTGCTTCCATGCTTGCTTATATAGAGACTGTTTATATGTTTTCTTTATCATGCTGTAAAGATAGAATTATTTAAAATGCTTGAACTATATCAGAAATATGGCGTCCTATCCGCACAGAGAAGAGATGGCATCTTGTCCGCACATAGAACATAAGAGAAGAGATAGATAGGCTATTTGTTTATTGAACTGCTGCATCCATATAGTTTTATCTGATAGAGTTGTATTCATGCATTGGTCTTTAGACAACTTGTGCACAAGCATAATCCTACGATCGGTTCCTGGGGCACTGGGGATCGTTCAACCTAGGGGGATCAGAGGAACACCCTGAGGCAAAAAAGTCCTCGCAATCAGACGGGTGTTTATGTCTATTAGATAGCTAGTTCACGCGTCAAAGCAGCTAGTATGAGAGTATACTAGTGCAATACTGGGCCATGATAACACCGCTACTAATTATGAGGAAGTAGACTCATGGGTCATCATATAGTTAGGTCGCATGCTAGGATTCAACCTTCTTGCTTACCTAACTGTTTGATGCAGAGATGGACATGGATTAAAATATATGTATTTATATAAATTGTTACTAACTTGTATGTCTGTTGCAGGGATAACCGTTCGACGAAGGGTAAGAATTACTGAATAAGTGATAAACATATTATCGAACGTGTTCTCTTATATAAATTGCTTTCATAGAGAACTCTCTGTTTATGTATATGCTTCTATCTTATTCACACGATAAGAGAAATAGTCTACTAGATGCTGCATTGTCCTTAGAGTCTTTGAGTATAGCTCACGAGACACGTTGCGCACACCCTGATAGTATAAGAATCGGTATATCGTGCTTAAACTTCTTGTCTCAAATTAAACATGAATTTTGATTTCAAAGATGTTTTCAAAGAAGTATAAACTGACTCTAGTCCTGTACTGAATGAAATGAACCCTAGGTAAAACTAGAAAGATCACTAGTAATATAATATTTTATCATATGCTTACCTAGTGTTGGTTTTAGTGAATGTTGCTTCTGTTTGTTGATTTTATACTCACCAGTGCTTTCCCCAAAGTACTGACCCTCCACTAATTTTGTTTGTAGGTACCGAATCATCCGAAGAAGCGATAACCGAGCCTCATCCCCAGGACCCAAAAATTTGGAGTCGATGCCTTGAGCCGTATCGAGATATTTGAGATAATTTTGTATAGAGGGACATAATGTATGGAACGATACTCAGATAGATCATTATTTGTATTACTACTCCTCCACTGCAAACTTGATCGGTCCGATGATAACCAAGACGGCTAACATTGTTGTCTTGTGTGAGCGCAACTCTAAGCTCGCACGACATAACGTCCCGATGGGAACAATCGACTTCCCGCTAGAGCACTGGCATGGTGGTCTTACACCTAGTGGGGATGATCGGGACCGCAGAAGATCGGGGCGTGACATGGGGTATATTCTTCTTCAGTGATTTGTCGAAGCGCATTTCCTTTTGCTTTCCTTTATCTGCCGTAGTAGGCTTCGAAGGACCAGGTTCAGTTGTGACAGGAGCATTGTGAGTCGGCAAAGTAGGAAGAGTATCAGGAACATATTTTGGGACAAATTCATAGGTTTTATGATAATCTTTGCCGGAACTGGTACCAGTCATGGCTTCTTCTTCGGACATTGAAGAAAAGAAGTACCATGTTACAGGACTTGAGTTTCTTTTTATCATGCCTCTGCTTGGAGCGAGTCTATGGGCTAGTCTTATCGTAACCCAATCCACTACAAAATTTGTTGGACTGTCCTTGGAGTTGTAGAGGAATACGTTATCCCTTGCCAAAATTTAAACCTTTAGCTTTCTGGAAGTCATACCCCATGTTTTGCATTAAGCGTATAAATTGTTGGCGGTAATGATAAAATTAGGGATGATCCTCCTCAAGCATCTGAGTTGAGATCGATGCTCTAATAGTTGCAGAAGAAGTAGGAGGAATTTGTGTAGGAATACCTTCATAAGTGTAACCTCCGATTTCCAAATTTCCGAAATATTTAGATTTTATTTTATTTTTAAAATATCAAGTTTATAAAATATTTTCTCCTTGAGTTTTAGTATTAGATTTTTGAGCAATGTTTGATTTTAGAAGGTGATTTAAAATCTTTTATAAAAATCATTTTTTCCTAAATGTCGATTTATTATAAATTAAATAGATAAATAATGATATATATATAATTCTCTAGCTTCAAATATTTATTGGCTTGAAATCATAAAATTATTTAAAGGACTAGTTGTTTTCTTCATAATAAATTTTGAAATCCATTTGGGATAGTAAATAAATAAATTACATACTTTCTAGATTTTGGAATATGGGTTAATTAGTAGCTAATTGGGAATCAGTTAGCTTCTTAAAATATTTTCTTAAATTATAATCATTTCTTTTAAAATTTACAAGTTTACCATCTCCCATTCACACCCTCATTTTCCACATGAAAAACTCATTCATATCTAATCTTGGACATTCATTATTTGGGCCAATCCTCACACTTTATCCCACACCCTCTCTCCCTATTTAAAGTCTCTCACCCACACCATTCCCAAGAAAACCCTAAATCCCAAAATTATTAGCTAGCCTTCACAAATTCCCACAAGCCATCACCATTGTTTTGTGTGCTCGTGTCCGTGTGTCCAGCATTACCGTGTCAGCCGTGTTGGCCTCGGGTCCGACCCCGGGTGTCCTGTCGTATCCCTTCATTCCTGTGTCCAGTTATTACAATATTACAACCAGATTTTTGTGTCCGACACCATCTGGACACATCCACCACTGTACAGTACATTAAATCCCTGTGTCCAACACCCGGACACGTCCGCCCCCACACCACAGTACATTAAACCCATCGTGTCCAGCCTCGGACACGATCTACCCGACTCATACAGAGCAAACCCTAACTCTAGATCTAAACGTCGTCGAGCTCCGCTGCCGCCGCCGAGTTCGACCGCCGCCACAGCAGATCCGTCGAGCCGAGCTTCGCCGCCGCCTCGAGCCGAGCACCCGCCGCATCCTCGATACGAGCGCCTGTGGCCGCCGCCACAGCAGATCCGCCGCCACAGCAGATCCGCCGCCGAGCTTCGACCACCGACCACCGTGTGACCCGGCGGACTTTCCCGCGCCGACGCCGAGACCCATGTGAGCCTCCCCTTTCTCTGTTTTTGATTTCTCAGTGATGGGAGTGAGTAAGGGATTAGGTTGGTATGTAATATTAGTTTAGTAATATAATTAATCAAGTTAGTTAATTATTAATTAGTAGTTAATTATTAATTAGTTTAGTAATATATATAATTAGTTTAGTAATATTTAATTTGTTTAGTTTTTATTTAGTTTAGTTATGTAAAATTATAAGGGTTTTTGATTATGTAAAAATATAATAATTTTTGGGGTTTATTATTATTAATTAAGAAATAGTTTCAATAATAAGATTAGTTCAAAAATTAGTTTTGGGCTGGTAACCGATTTACTATAGATAAATATATGTTGGCCTTTACATAAATTCTAGATTTTTATAAATAAAATTTTAAATTGAAATTATGTTCGAAAGGAAAGTTTTAACAATTATTGTTTAAAATAATTTCAAAAATAATTTTTCATAAATTAAGGTGTTACCTTAATAACAAACAAACGACCCTTTCTCTTATTAGCCTGGTATCCTTATCTCGATTTTCGTGTCGAACTCCGATCTTGGACTTCTTTATATAGTTTCTAGCTATTTGGACTGCTCCGGACTTATTGGAACTAACTGCTACTTTATTTGGGATCACCTTGAGAAGTGTGGCATTATGTACATTCTCTGATTAGTTATATATATATATATATATAAATATTTGATTGATATATATATATAAAAATATGTATTTTGGTATATAAATATATATTTATATACATCTATTTAGTGTATATATACATATACGTATTTTGTACAATTACTAAGAGACACTTATATATATATATTATATACGTTTTTATTGGTATATACTCTGAGTGTAAAATGTGTATTTATATGCGTATCCCTACTAGATGACCCTAGTTGACTAGAGCCATGCCTGGCATAGCCCTGAGGCCAGTGTATTTCTATTGTGTGTTAGTGTAGCATCTGATACAAGTGATATTATTATATGTGTATAGGACTGTTGGATCCTCCAGACGATACTCAGGGACAGGACATCGGTATTTATCAGCTAAGGACCCAAGGCGAGTACATTCTCTGATTAGTTTCTAATTTATGATATCTCTTATGTTCACTGTATCTAGTGTAGATATCCATGCTCTTGACACGTTGGTTACACGGATTGGTATACACGGATCTCGTCATGAGATGTTATTCCTTATTCATGGTGTAGCTTGTACAAGACTTGTTCCTTGTTATCTTGTGCATGTACAGACACAGAGACCCGGGAAGATTTGCTACCTCCCTAGGGAATCCCTTGCCATAGCGTACCATGATTGGATCTACTATACCAGTCGGGGGTGGGGAGTATTTTAGTGTAGATATGTGATCATACCCAACTTTACATGAATCATAGCTCACCCCACATCTCACGTCGGGTGCGGCCTGACCATTTACATGCTTCATAGCTGTTACGTGTGATTAGCCTGACCTCTACATGCATCATAGCTAACCAACGGTTAGCCTGACCTTACATGAATCATAGCTAATCACATGTAACCAGCCTGATCAAGTTCCCAAGCCGATCACATGTTAAGCTAGTACTCACACACTTAGTCATAGGATTCTTGCTCGTTGACATATTGTTTCTTTTCCTGCATTTACTTACAGTATTTTTAGTATTTCCTTTTTGTATATTTCTCGTTCCTATACATGCATCTCGTATATTTCCATCTAGAACTGCTACATAGTTTATATCATTAATATAGAACTGCTATTTAGAGATGTACTTTGCTCCTTCCTGACTGGAAAATATTTTCCAGACTGTGACCTTAGTGGACTTGTTTCTGACACTTGGGGATTGGATGTTACTGATTACAGGTATGACTATTTTGTCGTTAGACTTGTCTTGTATTCTTGCTTGCCTTGATATCTCATCGTGCTTTAGTTTATGTGATTGAGTATTTCTAGCATTATTTTATGATATCCACGTCTCCTTATGGAGTTGGATATTCATGTGAGATTGATTAGATAGTTACATGACCTAGACAGCGTTCTACCGCCGATGCTGCGGCATAGGCTGGACGTACCCACGCTCTCGTACCCCTATATCGGGTGCGGGTCGTGACAATAAGAACTGAAGATTTGTTGTGCACTATACAACGGAATGCTGCCAATCATTGACCATTGTTGATGCATTAAACGAAGCTTGTGAGCAGAACTTGGTAGGGCAATGTTCAGTTTTAAAATCTAATCTAGAGAGATACATCTTCCTGATGTTGGTCCTCATCTCCGTTTGAATGAGGATCCGAAGAAATCATATTGCATAATTTATACTTCTTACCCTTATTGGATTTTGAATTAGAAGATACTGCTCCCTGGTTCCAATCTGGTAGCATGTCGGAATAAATCACATAATCTCGCCATGATATGTGGTAAAAGGCACCAATTCTTCTATTTAACTTCTAGGAGGTAGAAGATTTACTACTTCCATCGTAGCTCGAGGTATTGGGACGACGCCATTGGGGACTTCTTGTGCTGAAAAGTCGCCTAATTGAAAAGACACCATATTGGCAGTGACTGTCTTCTCTTCGTTGTGAAGAGTGTTAGCTTTAGAATCTATTAATTGCTGTATCTTTCTTTTTAAGGCATAACAAGCCTTGGTAGAGTCATGTATATATCGGTGGTACAAGCAGTATTTTGATTCGTCTATTTTACCAGACTCATTTGGTCGCTTGATGTCAGAAAACTGTAAGTTATTACTTTTTATCAAGCATTCAAAAATGTTGTGGATATCGCTCTCGTCAAAGGAATATTCTTCCTTAGGCCTGAAAGACTCTGGAGGCTTTTGTGCTTGAGGAGAGGTGGGTCGCTTTGACAGGTT
This sequence comes from Iris macrosiphon, assembly GCA_036927795.1. Taxonomy (NCBI): domain Eukaryota; kingdom Viridiplantae; phylum Streptophyta; class Magnoliopsida; order Asparagales; family Iridaceae; genus Iris; species Iris macrosiphon. The sequence goes on from JAYESA010000011.1 coordinate 34,500,526, forward strand.
TATCGCCAAGGTCTTATTTTCTTTGTTGTTGCGATTATTCGTACTATTAGAGGGGCACTTTCCTTCAGCATTGGTTATTTGTAACCCTAAATTATGTGACATCTTCACGTTACCTTCAACAGCTTCAGCCCCGATGATGAACCTCGTCCAGTCTTGAAATTAAGTTGGACCTGTCCAGAGCCCAACTATAGGCAGTAACTTCTTTTTGTAAGTATCAATGAATGTGGGTCTGGAATACCGTGGGGTATCTTCAGAGTTGCCTGCCTGAAATGCTCACGAATTCACAAGCATATTCCTTCTTCTTCTGTTTGATATCGATGAGTGAAGACATTATCATATCCATGCCTCTCTTATAGAATCATGAGAGAAAAAGATACTTTATGTCATCAAACGAGGATATGCAGTTATCAGGTAAACTACGATACCAATCGTAGGCTATGCCGGCCAAGCATCCCACGAACAATCTGGTAAGGAGAGCATCTTCTTTCTGCAGATGAGTCATCATCATATTAAAGTAATTGATATATTTGTTTGATGATGTCCTGCCTTCAAACAAGACTATCGATTGGGGTTTATATTTAGGAGGGAATGGAATATTATCCCAATGTGGAGGATAAGGCTATTTCACCCCCAGCTTGTGGAGTTAGTCTTTGTTCTTTAAATCATCAACCTGTGCATGCAACTCTCGGATAGCTTTCAGAGGATCTTTGGGTCGGAGTGGTACGACAGAGTAATAATATCCTGGTTGAACATGTATCATCACCGACGGAGATCCACCCCCAATATTAAGAGGATTAAGTGTTGGCGCTACTGACTCTTGGTTTATGACCATTTCTGGATTTGTGTTATCCTAAAGATGTGTTATTCTAGGAGTAGGCTGTGTAGGTATGAATGAAGCCACTTGGACAGGTTCTAGTGTAGCAGAATATTGGGGTATCATCATTTGATGCATATTTTGTATCATGGTGTGCATGTCCCTGAGAGCGGTCTCTAATGAGTTGAGGCGTTGTTCAGTGGTTTCTGATGGAGAAACGTCTTGTTCATCACCGACAACGTAAATGTTAACATCCCTATATACGACAGAGGGATTGATAGAAGGAACCGTGTAATTGGAGTCTACACTGTCAGTTTTAGAATTGAGGGAATTGCTACCCCTAGTCTCAGATTCTGAGGAATGGGGATTCTCATGACGAACGAGCTCCCGTCTTCGAGAATGAGTATTTTGGTACACTCCTTCAAAGGAGTCGACGATTTGGTCAAATGTCCTCTGGCTGGGTGTTCTTAAAGAACTTAGTCTTGATTATCTTCTACTGCGGGAAAGATGCAAAGTCATGTATTCTAAAGCAAAGAGCGGTTCGTCATCATGCTTCTGGTTGTCAACTTGCTTTATATGTCGAGATTTATGAGACATAGTATAAGTCAATAGGTCAAACACTGACTGCTTTGCCGATGCACAACAATATTCGATTATAACTCTATAACAATTGCAATAATGTTTATTATGAAACCGTTGTAACATCAGAAGGGTCCATCTCTTTACACTTTTGTACAATAAGATCACGTAAATCGAAAGAGAGAATAAAAAAGGAGGAAGAGGGCAGACTCTGCCTCTTTACATGATATACATTAAATCTTCTATGCATATTTTGGTCCCTTGTATATTGAGTGATGTGCTGGCTTGATTGGCAAGTGATTCATCATATCTCAAGTTTTTGCCCTTCACGGATGAGAGAAATTTGTTACTAGAAGTCCTCTTGTGTACATGCACACAATGTGCATGTTGTGAAGAGATTGATCCTGCTTGGCTCACTTTCTATGGCACAGACAGTGTTGGCGCAGTTTGTCTATATGCATTTAATTTTGCATGAAGGTCTTGGTTTGGCGCACTAATAGTAGGCTTCTGACTAGTGGCACATAATTTTTCCTCCACTGTGCGTGTAATCATGATGTTAGGAGAATGATTCTTCCTGACTAAGACTTTATTTGTTCGCTTGTTGGTTTGTACATCGGTGTCCATGCCTTGCTTACCTCGCACATTACAACGAATATGCACGGGCTGAGAAGCTTAGGTGTGGATCATCCTTTGCTTGAAATTATGCGAGTTGCGTGCATTGTATCCCTTATTTAACGCAAGGGATTCAGAAGCTTGGGTATGGATCACCCTTTTCTCAAAATTGTACTAGTTGAATGAATAGTATCCCTTGTTTAATACAAGGGATTCAGTAGCTTAGGTGTGGATCACCCTTTGCTCAAAATTATGCGAGTTGTGCGAATTGTATCCCTTATTTAGCACAAGGGGATTATCCACCAAGTCATTGATCTGAAAAGAATTGACAGGGGAACTCTCGTCAACCAGAATCCTCTTTCCCTTGTTGGCAGCAACTTCGTGATATGCATGACGAGTCTTGGGCACCCACACTTTGCGAGTTTTTCTTGACTTGAATGGATATGAGGGGTGAACACTACCCCCAAAGTGGAGAATGTTTTCATATGTCTATTGGTCGAACTTCACGATCATGGTCTTCTGCGACGAGCCGACCGAAGCAGTATCGAGTTGAGCTTTCACCTTCTTGTCAGAGGAGAAAGAAGTCCCCAGCAGAGTTACCATCTTGTTTGCGAGAAGAAGTTTATACGAAACTTTTGTATTACAAACTATTGAAAAGAAAAAAATGTACAAGAGGTCATAAACATGAATCTAAGTACAATTGATGCTAAAAAAGTATAGCTTTAGAAATATGATCTACGAACGATCACTTTACTCCTTGGACCACTCAACGACGAAGAAATGCACACAACGACGAAGAAATTTGGAGACTACTGTGAACAACTTGGAGAGTTGAACAATAAGAAAACTCTGGCAACAACGACACGAGAAGCTTCTATTTCTCTCACTCTGTTCTTGAATTTCAAAGACTTGCAAATTCTAGCGCCCCCTCTGTTTGTATGCCTAGGTATATTTATAGAGTTTATGAACAGTTATGAGAGTATGCGCACACTTTGGACAGTTAATACTATTTTAACATTGTGCGCACACTTTTGGTGGACTAACAATCCATGTTCTGAATAAGTGGGTGCACAACTTACTGCCTTCTTGACACGAAGCTTCCTATATAAGGAAATCATAGGTCGTGGGGACAGTTATTTGTACACTTTTCACCATGAGTATGATATGTAAGACGCACACTCATAACTGCTCACTGTCGGTTAGAAAAATATGCGCATATTAGAAGTCGTTTGGAGACTGGCACATTCTTGGTAAGATTGGCACTGTGGCGCATTTTTGAAGCAGTTGGCACTATGATGCATTTTTGAAGGAGTTAGCACAACGATGCACTTTTAAAGAAATTAGTATAGCGGCTGGGTCACTAAACGACAACCTGGGCCTACGTGCCACAGCACAGCTGTAATGTTGACTTCTGATTCTTTGGTTTCTGCATCTGTCAGCTGTCAGTCTGCTACATTAAATGTTGAAAGAGGGAAGATCGTTTGTGTGCGAGCTTTCGTAACACTAAGAAAGTGCGCCAACTTTCGAAAGTACGCCAAAGTATTGAGAACTGAAGAAAGTGCACATCTTTATTCTAAAACAAGTAGAAAGTGCGCCAAACAGATAGAATGTGCGACATATTTCCACAGCGGTGGGGGAAGTGTTCAGGTAATGAAGGGACTGCATTCAGTTGTAGTGGCTGAGCTTGTTGTGGTAGCAAGTTCAACTGCAATCAGGTGCAGTAGGGGGGCATTCATACCTTGGGAGGAGTATTATACTAAAGGAAGTATGTTCAGTTAAATGAGTCAGTGGTGATGTGTGTCCAAGGTATGTTGCTATGTATGCATGGGTGAGTACTGTCCATAGGGGCAAGAAGTTGTGAAGGTTAGAGTCTATCCGTATAAGTGAGAGTGGTAGACAAGAGTAGGTATCTGTCAAGTGACTATGAGGGAGTATTAGTTAAGAGTAGTCCCTGAGGGTTGTGATACCAACTGCAGGTGGTGTACATGAAATACGATGTGCCTGTGAAGAGTGTGTGTATGTTCAGTTGGGTGGTGCATTGGGGTTGCAACAGAGGAATAAGATCGGGTAGTATTGCAGTTTGTATACTGCAGTTAAGTGTGTAGGTATTAAGTTGGTTTCAGTTCAAACTGAAATAATGAGGTATCATTGGGGTGCAGAACTGGTACTATATTGTGAGGTATCAGTAGGTGTCTAGTACTAGGTTTAGACATAGAGTTAAGTATATAGCTAAGATATTATATTCAACCAAGTAGTAAATGTATATAGCTAAGTTATAGGTGTTGGGGTTAAGGTAACACCTAGACACTAAAGTATAGAATATATATATATGTATATATATATATATATATATATATATATATATATATATATATATATATATATATATATATATATATATAAGTGTCTATAACCTAGTATACTCTACAATAGTTAATGTAGCTTAGAATGACCTGGTACAGACCTAGTATCACTATAGAAATCCAACCATTAGATAAATGTTGACTCTAACTTTTACTACCACATTTTCTAGAAAAGAATATTTTTAGTAATTTCCTATTTAATTAAATATTGTGATTGATAAATAATTATTTGTTGTATTATTTAATTATGTTAGATATTAGTTATTTAATTTTGACTTATGTTAGTGGACCTAACTAGTTAGTTTAGACCCATGGACCAACATGAATTAATTGGTTAGAATTTAGCCCATTTAGAAAGCCCATTGTTTAGGAGATGGATTAAATTAATTAAATTATTAGACTAAAAGCTTCCTTCCTTAATTACTTCCTTATGAGAGGGCCCAAGGGGTTTATTGGACATTACATGATAACTTAAGGGAGGGGAAATTGGGGCCGACCTATTAATAAAGAGGGAAAAAAATTCTCTATCATCTTTTTATTCCAAAACTAGATCTAGAATTTTTCACTACCAAATTCCTTCATTCCCACTTTATTTTTCTACCAAATTTTATTTCAATTCCTTCTCAAATCACCATTAGAGACTTGAGAAGCAAGGATCTAGAAGGAGGAAGCAAAGATCTACAAAGAAGAGCGAGGATCTACAAGTTGGAGACAATTTTATCTCAATTGGAGGTTTTATTGAGAATCCATCTCCCAATAGGTATAATTCAATTTTTTCCCTTAAATTAAGTTATAAATCTAAGATCTAACCATGGAAAATTAACCCATATGCATAGGCTACCCATAGAATTTGATTTTGTGTTCATAGGAGCCCTATGGTGAAAGTTATGGTGCTTTTTGTGTCAATTTTGGAGAAATTTCGAGATTGACAATTGTTGTGTGTGTCAATTGATCCTATAGATAAATTTGGTATGTGTTTGTGTGTTTGTGACTAGTGTCATGTCTACAATTGGGTACGTGTAGGTCATATCCCAATAATTTGGTGATACGTATTATTTTGGGGATTTTCCCTCCGACACAGAACTTTGTACATGTCGTATTTTGACACGGACACGTAGATCTATATTTGATACTTCGTATTGTTCATAAATAATATATGTAACTTGTTTGTGTCCTTCAGGATACAATTGGATGTGTAGTGGACTCGTGTCACATGCGTATCCTAGATCTAGTGGGATACGGTGTGATACTCTTCCTATGTTGTGTATTTATATGTAGATCTAATTCTTGTGCTCTTAATCCATAAAGATTGTAATTGTGCATATATACATAAATATAGATATTATATATGTATTATAGTGTATATATTATAGTGTTCCTTGTATCATAGATCTATGTATTATATATGTACTAAGAGAATATATATATTATGTAGCCTTTCTTCTACATACATTAATATATATGTTATAGTATATAGTATGGATATATATGTATATGTTGTTATAATATATATATGTATGTTTAATTGGGTAATTAAATTATATATAGTTGTTATATGATTATTTCTATATATGTATAGATGTATAATTATAATATATTTATGTATGTGTGTGCTTTTTGCTATGTAAATATTAATAGAGGGGGTGTATTTATAGTTTTATTGGTATTTATATATTTATATATATATATATATATATATATATATATATATATATATATATATATATATATATATATATATATTATGGGTTTCTTTTATATATATATATATATATATATATATATATATATATATATATATTAACATGTTTTTAGCGACAATGAGTTATGATAACAGCCATTGTCATAATTGAGCAGCAGCCGCTGTAGCAAGGGACGACAATATTAATGACAGCAATCGCTGTCATTAATAGCAACAACAGTTGCGGGAAATGATCAGCAGCAGCGATAGTTGAATCGGTGACGGTTGCAAACTGTCACCAAAGCAGCAGCAGCAGCAGCAGCAGTAGTGAAGGGAATCAGCAGCAACAGCGACAACAGCTTCAGCGACAGGAAGAAACTGTCACTAATGAGCAACGTATCAGAATATCAGTTTTCAGCACAGTTTTTAGTGACAGTAGGTAGATGATATATTTATGTGATTATATACTTATAAATATATATATATATATATATATATATATATATATATATATATATATATGTATATATATATATATATATACATATATATATATATATATATATATATATATATATATATATATATATATATATATATATATATATATATGTATTAATATTGATGTAATATATTATTACTTGCTAAGTATATATATATATATATATATATATATATATATATATATATATATATATATATATATATATATATATATATATATATATATATATATATATATATATACGGGCAGTTATTATAACAAGGTATTGGGAATTACCTTGAGGAAACCAAGGTAATTGGGGATACCCAATGTATTGTGTTTGGGTATCAAGTTTGTGATTATTGTTGAGATACCAAGTTGGTTCAAAACCACGGTACCTATTTAAAGTTATAATTATGATTCTATATTATTATGAAGAATTGTTTGATAATTATTTTGTGATGTTTTACCTTGGAAATTACGTATCCGGAGATACGGTATCCTAACTTTTTAGATAAGTTTTCTATGGCTTAGAATTTAGTATCTTGACCCATATTTTTGTGATAGACTTGTGCAACCTAGAAATAGATATTTTGACCATAGTTTACTTAGAGTTGACCATAGCTAACTTTTGACTTAGAATTGACTTTTTGGCCTAGAAGTTGACTAGTTTAACTTATTATCTTTTCGAAACCTTGTATTGATGTTGTTTTCCAAATCTAGGTCTTTGAGGCACCATGCCAGACATCTGTGAGACTATTCACTGGACTTCAGGCGAATATATTCTCTGATAGTTTCTCATTTATGATATCCTCTATGTTTATTGTATCTAGTGTAGATATCCATATTCTCTTGATACTATGGTTACATGGATTGGTATATTCGGATCTCGTCATGAGATATTATTCCTTGGTATATGGTGTATATGGTGCAAGTATTATTTAATTGGTTATCTTGTACATGTACAGACACTGATTCTCGGGAAGAGTCGTTATCTTCTTAGAGAATCTCATGCCATAGCATACCGTGTTGGATCTATTATACCAGTCGAGGGTGGGGAGTATTAGTGTAGATATGTGATCAATACCCCTATTGTATCAAGTACTGATTACTGAATAGTGTTAATCATACACCGCACGTATAATTAGCCAGGCTATATATATTGTATCTTGCCCCAAGTCGATCACATGTTAAGCTAGTACTCACACACTTAGTTATTAGTATTCTTGTTCATTGGCATATTATTCATTATTGTATTTATTCCAATATTTCCTTATTGTATGTATCTCTCGTATCTATTGTGCATCTTGTATATTCACATATATTTACTGCTACATAGTTTTTATCATTGATTAAAACTGCTGTTAGAGATGTACTCTGCTCCTTTCCTGACTGGATATATTTTTCCCAAATGACACTGAGGAGTGGTACCCTACCTATTATGGACCTCAGGATATTGTGGATTTAGAGTCTGAGACCCTGGCTCAGGAGAGACTTATCCCAACTGAGATAGTTGACCTAGGAGTTGTAGCTTCTTAGTATTCTTTGTACTGGATTTGTCTCCAGCTTATTTTGTTATTCTTTCAGACTCATTGATGTATTATTTAGACTCATGAGTTGTATCGTGACTATTCCATTCTTTATCTGATTCATGATTTCTATCTTAGATCTGTGATTGAGTATATTATCATTGTTGGTGGTTCATTATATTGTTAGATAGATTACCAGACAACGTTCTACTGCCGATTCTGCGGCGTAGGCTGGACATTATTTTCAACTTGTACCCTTACACCGGGTGCGGGTCATGACAATAACCTTAGCATTGACCTAGTTTGGATACTAAGTCTTAGAATTGACCTAGAATCATAAGCATAAATTAGTTAATTATGTTTATCTTTTCAAATAACCTTTTAACTTGAACTCCTATATAGTCCAATTGGACTCCAGTTCAGATATTATCTGATATTCATTACTCCGGACCTCATGTGAGTACATTCTCTGACAGTTTCTATTATTTTAATGATTACTATGATTCTAGTTTGTAGTGTTGTACTTGATTTTCGACAAAGTGGATACACGGGCTAGTATCATAGATATCTGTCATGAGGAGTCATGATTGGACTCATCGTACTAGCGGGACAGAAAAATATTAACATGTTATGTGATCATACCCCACCTTACATGCATTGTAGCTCATCCTATATCTCGCGTAGGTGTAGCCTGACAATATTATATGCCTCATAGCATATTATATATGATTAACCTGACTCTTGCTCATATTATAGCTAACTAGATGATTAGCCTAACCTCACATGTATCATAGCTAATTATATATAACAAGCCTGATCTAGTCCCAAGCCGATCATATAGCAAACTAATATTTCAAGCCACTTAGCCAGTATTTCTATTTCTCTATTTCAAGTTCATACATTGTTAACATTTACATTCACTGCTTATTATTACCTGTGTACTCCTTGCTAGTTATTTTCTGTGATATGATTATATGTCTCTCTAGTTCTCCTTATATTCCAATATTTTATTCTATCATGTATATTCATTCCTCACTGCTTTATAGTCTTTATCAATATAATTGGAACTGCTGTTAGTTTATGTGCTTCGCTCGAATCTTGGTTGGATAATATTTTTTAGAGGATCTCGAGGACTTTTGTCCCACATACTATGGACCAGGAGTAGATGAGGGTTACATCTAGGAGCCTCAGGAGGATCTCGTTCTAGTAGAGGACCCATTAGTAGTGATTTAGAGCCTAGCATTTATATTATATTGGTATTGTTTAACTTTGAGATATTCTGAGTTGTATTATTTTGTGACTTATGTTGTTATTGAGTTAACTAGACTCTTAGACTTATTGTTATTGTGTGAGATATTATCTCTAAACTTATGTGTTGAAACTTCTTTATATTATTTTATATCTTTATTGTTTCCTTTATCTTCCTATAGATATTATTGTGATTGAGTATTGGTTGACATTATATTTATATTATATATTTATCTAATCCTCTTTATGGAGTTAAGATCATTGACATGTTATATATTATTGTGAGATGTGTTAGTTTATATTGTGACATAGACATCGTTCTACCGCCGCTAGACGTACCCACGACTCATGCCTAATTTTTGGGTATGGGTCGTGACTCATTTTTATGGTGGTCCATGTAGGTCATAGTCACAACAAGTGTGATATCGTACTAGTTCTCAGACTTAGAGTATTATTACCAGCCTGCTATAGGATATAGGATATAGGATATAGGATGAGAGTATACTCAATCACAACTAGAAAAAATTTCAACTATTGCTTTTGCTATTCTTATCGTTCTGAATACTTGCTTTCCTTGAATATTACTGTTCTTCTTTGATGATATCGTATCTTGTGCCTTATTAACTTCTTCTTATTTGATCTATTTTCAGGATGCCGCCGAATACCAGATCATAGAGATCAGGACTCGCAGCTTCAGAGAGGTCTGCCTCCTCTCGAACTACTACCCGAACAGCTGGAGTTGCTCCTTCTGCTTCACCTGTTCATATAGGAGTTTTGGCAGCTTTTGGGGAGTCCTCCTCCCCCACCTTTCCAGAGGGTTGTCCCAGCTATAGTAGAGGACCTTCCACCACCGCCATAATTTTCTTTTTTTTGGGAGGTATACCTACTAACGGGGCACAAATATTTGCTTTGATCCAGGGCATGGTAGATGCTCATAGGGTGTTAGCGGAGGATCATCGTGTTCAGGCTGAGGCACAGAGGGTGCAGGAAGAGGCGCACCAAGCACAGACGGAGCTGATGAGAGAGATAATAGATAATGCTCACCAGGTGGCTCTACTTGCAGTGGAGAGAGTTATCCAGTAGCATCCTGGCCATCCGCAGCAGTAGAGGCTAGGCACTATAGTAGACTTCAAGAGGATGATACCTTGGGATTTTAAGGGTACCGAGGGGATACTCTAAGCTGACGACTGGTTGAAGGATATAGAGAGGAACCTGTGTTTGGCTTAGATTTCAGAGAGCCTACGGATCAAGGCGACCGACAACCAGCTGTTCAGTATTACACTCACTTGGTATCGTATGGAGCCGAGGCTTACCGCTCGAGGACTTACTTGGGAGGCTTTCAAGGAGATTTTCAAGAAAAAGTTTGTCCCAGACGTAGCCCTGGGAGCCTTGGAGAGTCAGTTTCATGACTTAATCCAGGGGAATATGTCGGTTGATAAGTACGTCGCAGAGTTCTGCCGTTTGATCCATTTTGCACCATCAATGGTTCGGGACCCAAGTGATCGAGCCCAAAAGTTTAGGAAGGGGCTGATAAGAGAAATCTAGTCGCGTACTTCTGATCATCGCACCACTACCTTCGATGGCATTCTGATGATGCCCTGATTGCTGAGGATGATCTGGATCTCAGGCCCAAGAGGTGTCATAATATTTTTAGAGGTGTGAGTGACAGCACAAGACCGGCCAAGCATCTCCACTTTCAGTAGCAACAGAGATCGTATCAACACCAGGCACCATCTTATGGACATGCTCAGCAGAAGTCGCAAAGGTAGACCCATCCCGCTATCCTGTGTGCATACTATGGAAAAATAGGACACACGAGAGACATCTGCAGGAAGAGGCTGGGTACCTATTTATCTTACGGATCATCAGTGCACCAGTTAAGGGATTTCCTATTGATTCAGACTCATTCTTGTTAGGGTGGAGCAGCAGCTCAGAGAGGACCTGCCAGAGCACCAACCGCACCGGAAGACCAGCAGAGGGGACCTCCACTTCCACCACGGCAGGAGAGATTCACCCAGCACCAACAGTAGCAGAGAGGTGCACCCCAGAGGCGAGCATTTGCCATGACGGTAGGAGGTCGAGCCAGTGGGAGACGTGATTTCAGGTTCAGTCATTCTCGATTCCATTCCAATATTTCCTTTATTTTATTCCGGTGCTTTTCATAGTTTCGTATCGATATTTTTTACTCTTAAGCATCATTTAGAGGCTGAACCCTTGGATAGGACTTACAAGATCATGACTGGGGGAGTCATTATCTTAGTCAGTAATTTTTACAAGGATCGGAGAGTCACATTAGGAGGCCGAGAGTTGTGTGCATTCTTACTCGTAATGCCACTTCTGAGCTATGATATTATACTCGGGATGGATTGGTTGAGCAGGGACCATGCTGTCACGCCCCTGCCCCGAGGGCCGCCCGGACCACCGTCTCTCTCCGCCAGAACCGGACGCGAACCACCGCGCCTCGGCGTCTTCCCGACGGGGCAAGAAATGTGGCTCGTTTGATACCGGGACGTGATACCGTGTGAGCCTGGGGTTGCGCCCGTACAAGGCCATATCATTAGAGTTTGTTTGACTATCATCGCATCAATCGAGTAAGCAGAGGAGGGACATTATTGCAATATAAAGCATTTAGCCAACTGAGTATTCAGGACAAACGAGGGACTGGGTTATCTTTATACAAAGACATCGTTCCATACATTATGCCCTTTTATACGATAGCAACTCGAGGAAATCAAAACCAGGATTCCAGGTCTTGGGGATTGAGGCATGCCTATCGCTCCCTTAGATGATCCAATACCTGCAAGCAAGTAAACTGTTGGTGGTTCAATACTTTTATAAGTACTGGTGAGATAAAACAACTGAACAGAAGCAAACATTCACTAAAACCAACACTAAGTAATCATATTATAAAATATTATATTTCTAGTGATCTTTCTAGTTTACCTATATTCATTACATGCAGCAGAAGAACGGAGTCATATTATATTATTTTGGAAACATCTTTTAAAACAGAGTTTTATATGCTATATAAGCAAGCAAGCAAGACAAGCCGTTCATTCTGTTTCAGGGTGTGCGCAGCGTATCTCGTGAGACTCTAGGGACAAATATATAGCTAGACACACATGCACATCTTAGGGGCAGTCCTCTATCCAAGCCAACATAATAAACTAGCTATATGCAGGGCGGTCCCCGAGTATCTCAGGATCGGCAGCTGTTGGTCCAGCATACCAATGACTCTTTATCTGATGCTAATGGTAGCTGTGACTTATGGTTGCTTTCCACTATCTCTGTAATAGCCATAACACATGCAGTTCAGCTCTCCACCAATAGCCATTGTCCGACCAATGCGAATGCATGAAAATACTATCAAATAAACTTTAGGATACGGACGAGATGAACCATCAGACTATATTCTTGTTGCGGGGTAAGCCGCCTTATCATTTGAACACATTTAGGCATACGATATGGTTCTCTCGGAGCATAGGAAATAGTGAACATGTTCATGCACTCTTAGACAAGCGTTTCAGGATTCTTCATTAAGAAGACTTGTTCGTTTCAAAGACAAGCTAGGTAAGTTCTTCTATTAACATGCAAGGCAGGTTCTATCATTCTTTTATGAAAATATTGTAAGCAAAAACTCAGATTATTATTAAGGCATGTAAGAATCAGAGAACGAAGTCCTGCCCTGTCACGACCCGCACCCGGTGTAGGGATGCAAGTCGGGAACAACGCCCAGCCTATGCCGCAGCATCGGCGGTAGAACGCTGTCTTGGTCAACTATACTATCTAATTATCTCACTATAAAGCATAAACCTCCAATAATATCTCAACTCCAAGAAGAGAGTAATCAACTTAATTCAACACAATACTCAATCACATTTCTATGGCACGAGAAGATATCACAGAAGTCTAACATAACTAAGCAGTTAAAAATATAACAACAACAAATAGAAATAATATCCAAACACAAATATATGCCGGAAACAAATCCGGTACCAAAATGCTAAAGAGAACTAACTATGCTAACTAGTGAATCCGGCTAAATCTTTCAACAGTCACTCCAGAACTAGTGGGTCCAAGTCTGCACCATCTATAGGCTGAGGTCCGTAGTATGTCGGACACCAATCTCCCGGATCCTCTGAAAAATATTTTCCAGTCAGGAATGGAGCGAAGTACAACCCAATAGCAGTTTTAATTAATTGACAAAAACTATAAAGCAGTAGAATAGAAGATGCTATCTACGATGAGGATATAACTGATAATCAAGAACAATAAGAGAATAGGCAATACTAACAACAGAATATAATCAATGCGTACAAGAATAAAGGAATGAACTATAATGTCAGAATAGAACAAGGTAATCAATGAACTGAATAATGGAATCTACAATAACTATGTGATTTGAGATACTAACTAAATATGTGATCGGCCTGGGAGATTCAATGATTACACTAAGGAGCTAACTCAACCATACGTGAATTGCATGGTTAGTTAGTAGCCAATGATTACACTACTAGCCGATAGTTTCTTGATCACATATTTAATTGGTATTTTCCCCGCCCCGACTGATATGATGGATCGAATCATGACACGTCACTAGCCAATGTATCCAATGTTTAATCTACAATATTCAATGTTATCCAATACCAACAAGGACAGTATCTGATACCATCTCCATAATCAAAGTAACATCCCATGACTAACGATCCAATAACAATATCCGTGTACCATCGTTTCAAGAATCATAAGTAACATTTCTAAATACTTGAATTATAGTGGTAATCAAATAATAAAAACTATCAGAGAATGTACTCGCCTGTGGTCCAGAGCAAATGATAAAAATGATATCCAAACTGGTGTCACAGACCTATATATGAAATATTGCATTAATACAAGTTTTTGGGAAGAGAAATAAATTAAACTAGTCAACTTTCTAGGTCATAAATTTATTTCTAAGTCAAAAGTCAAACTAGGTCAACTCTAAGTCAACTATGGTCAACTATAGTCAAATTATGATCAACTACCTATTTCTAGGTTGTATGAGTCTAACTCAAAGATATTAGGCTCACACACTATGAATCTAGGCCATACAAGCTACATCTTAGGATACTAAGATACCGTATCTCAGGATACGCAAACAAGGGATAAATATAACACATATGTACATATCAAACAATATTATATATATAAAATCCTAATTACAAATGCTAAATGGATACCTTGGTTTCGAACCAACTTGGTATCGCAATACTAAACCTCTATCTTGATATCCAAACCCAATACCTTGATTATCCTCCAATACCTTGATACTTACCTTGGCATCTCAAGTTAAATTCAAAACCTTATTTATACTAACTACCCAACAATAATTATAAACTACTATGTATTTAATATTTATATAATACTATATACCTTATTTTAGTCACCTTAATACCAACCCATAATTAGTTTACAACTATCCTATTACTTATGCCAATACCTACTACTCATACCTTGGTATATCTTGATACTTACCTTGATATCTCAAGGTAATTGCCAAAATCTCATATATATACTAACTACCCATCAATAATTACATATATCAATCCAATATAACTCTAGTATGTACTAATAGAATAATATTAACTACCAACTACACACTAACTATTAATACATATATACGTACATACATACCTACAAATATATAATATATAAAAAATACTCATAACAATTGATAACTAAAGTATACTAATTATTCTAATAAATTTATATGTTACAACTAAATATATACATATATAGTATACTATAATACAAATAGCAATTAGGAACATATTTATATATATATTAATTACCATATATATATACATATATATCTATATATATATTAATATCTAATATATTAAAAACTGCCAAACTGTCGCTAAATATCCTGTCCACTGTCACAGAAAGCTGCTGTGTATAAAGATACACTGCAGTTTTTGTGACAGTTTCCTGCACTGTCACTAAAAACTATCGCTGAAGCTTCTGATACTCTGCTGATACACTGTTGTTTCAGCGACAGTTTTCTGCAACTGTCGCTGACTGCTGTCGCTGAAAAGCTGCTATTATTTGCATTTGTTGCTGCTGTTGCGACACTTCTGGCTCGCTGTTGTCGCTGAAAATATATGTATATATATATATATACAATATATATATAAATACATATATATAACCCACCATATATATTTATACAATATATATTTAAATACATATATATAACCCATAATATATATTTATACAATAAACATATAAAACTATATATAACTATACATACACTTATACATAGTAAATTATATAAAATACCACATAGTAACATACACACACACATATAGTAATATGTATATATAACTATACATATATGTATACATATATATAATCATACAATAATATAAATACATAACAATATATAATATAACTATATATATAACCACATATAAATATATCTACTATATTATATATACATATGCTACCACTTATAAATATATATCTACATACATATATATATATATATAAATAATTATATAATAACTATAAATAATCTAATTACTTAATTAAACATACACATATATTATATAAAACATATACATATATTTATATCCCTAACATATATTATAACATATATATTAATGCATGTAGAAGAAAGCTACATAATATATATTCTATTAATACATATATAATACATAGATCTATGATACAATAAACACTATAATAAATATACATAATACATATATAATATATATAGATACATACACAATTATAATTCAAGAATTAAAGCACAGTTAATTAGATCTACACATAAACACATAATAATTGGAGCGTATCACACCGTATCCCACTAGATCTAGGATACGCATGCGACACGAGTCCACCACACATCCAATTTTACCCCGAAGGACACAAATAAATCACATATAATATTTATGAATAAAATAAAGTGTCAAATATAGATCTATGTGTCCGTGTCAAAATACGACATGTACAAAGTCCCGTGTCGGAGGAAAAACCCCCAAAACAACACATATCACCAAATTGTTGGGATACGACCTATATGTACCCAATTATGGACACGACACTAGCCCCAAACATATAAACATATGCAAAATTGATCTATAGGATCAATTGACACACACAACAAAAGTCATTTTCGGAATTCCTCCAAAATTGACACAAAAAATACCATAACTTTCTCCATAGGTCTCCTATGAACACAAAACCAAATCCTATGGGTAGTACATATATATGGGTTGATTATTCATAATTAAATCTCAGATTTAGAAGCTATTTTAAGGGAAAAAACTGAATTGTACCTATTGGGAGATGGATTCCCAATAAAACCTCCAAAATTGATGAAATTGGCCTCCAACTTGTAGATCCTTGCTCCTCTTTGTAGATCCTTGCTTCCTCCTTCTAGATCCTTGCTATTCTAGTCTCCAATGGTGATTTGGGAAGTAATTGGATGGAAATTTGGTAGGGATTTGATGAAATTTGGTTGAGGGAAATTCTAGATCTAGATTTGGAATGAAAAATGAAGAGAGAGAAAGTTTCCATCCCCTTTATATAGGCCTCACTTGCCCCCTCCCTCAAGCTACTATGTAAAGTCTAAAATACCCCTTAGGGCCTCTCATGAAGAAATTAATTAAGGAGGGAAGCTTCTAGTCTAATGGTTTAATTAATTTAATCATCCTCCTAATTAATGGTCTTTCTAGTTGGGCTCAATTCTAACAATTAAAACATG
Source organism: Iris macrosiphon (assembly GCA_036927795.1). Taxonomy (NCBI): domain Eukaryota; kingdom Viridiplantae; phylum Streptophyta; class Magnoliopsida; order Asparagales; family Iridaceae; genus Iris; species Iris macrosiphon. The sequence goes on from JAYESA010000011.1 coordinate 34,517,589, forward strand.
TTGGTCCATGAATCTAAACTAAACTAGTTATGTCTACTAACACAAGTCCAAAAAAATAAATTTATCATGCTAATAATAAATAAATAATATAATAAATAAATATTTATCATGCATAATATTTAATTAATTATAAAATGACCAAAATATCCTTTTCTAGAAAATACGGTAGTGACAAGTCTATCCCCCTTAAAATAATTTCGTCCTCAAAATTTAAAGGTGATCATACTCCTTATAGGTCAAACCCCCAGCAATCATAGTCTAATAAGGTCTTATCTCACTAAGAACAGTCCTATGCAAAGAATAACATGCATGGTCATGGTCTTCACCTGTCTTCTGTCTTATTACTGTTGTCTCTGTCAGGGTATTCTATAGCTACACTAACTATATAACACAAGCATCCAAAAGGTACTAAAGAATCAATCAATCAAAATAGATGAAAGGAACAGAAAGAAAGAACAAACTCTCTAACCCATCACCTGTAGTATTGGTCTCCTCAACCGTCATCGCAAATGCTCTGCCCTACCGAGGTAGCTCCCTCTGCGGGTGATAAGCAATCTGTGGTGCTACAGGTGGCCTAACTCCACCTCTCTAGCCTCGATCTGCATTTTGGCCTGGACGTTGAAGTGTCCAGAGACAATCCTTTACCATATGCTCCGTTGATCCACAATGTAAGCATGCTCCAAGTCTCTTCCGACACATCTCCCAAGTGTGCCCAGTCTTCTTGCAATAGGTGCATTGAGGAGCTTGTTGCACCTGTCTTTGAGGCTGCTGTGGTATCTGTTGTACTAGAGCTTGTACTGGAGCAACAATAGGTTCTGGCATCTGATATTGCTGCTGATAGGCTCCAAATTATATTGGAAACTGCTGTTGCTGGAACCGCGGCCTCTTTGTCGGTCCCGCACTACTACTGTCACCCCCAAACATATCACGGTCCCTCTTCGGCTTCAAGTTCCACTCCCGCTCGACCTTGCGTGCCTCCGAAAGTATCTCAGAATACATCTCATAGAAAGACGGAATGAGAATCTTTACTTCCCAATTCAGACCCTTGCGGAAACGGATAGCCTGAACTTCTGGCTCTCTCACTAAGTATTCCGCAAATTGACTCAGCCTTCCGAACTCTGCGGCATACTTCTCTACGGACATGCTCCCTTGTGTAAGGCTCTCAAACTGCCTTCCTAATTCCAATCTGTCCGTTCGAGCAAAGAACTTCTTCTTAAAGAGATCCTTGAATATCTCCCAAGACTGTCCCACATCAGTAAGAATTGGCTCATTCCTGAACCAAGTGCGGGCAATGTCGAACAGTTGAAGTCCTACCGCCTCAACCTTCAGATCCTCCGCAAGACGGGACACCTTCATGAGTCGCTTGATATCTTTAAGCCAATTGTCAGCATAGACTATACCTTCTGTACCCTTGAAAACTCGAGGCTCAAGCTTCTTGAAATTTTGAATGTTGCCTGGCTTGATCTGAGTATCCTGTGGCTGTGGAGGAGCCTCTCTCTGAACTGCTGTTATAGCTATCTGATGGGCGTTTTCCATACTCCGTCGTATCAAATCTGACTGCCTGTGCTGGGCTTCTATCTGTGCCCTCTGTAATTCCATCATCTCTCTAAACAGTGCAACCATCGGCATGGTATCTCCTGAAAATGGAGGTGGTGGAAGTCCCTCCGAAGCAACTGGAGTAGTCCTCGAAACAGGTGGAGGAGAACCCCCGAAGGCAGCCGAGACTCCTACATGAACTGATGTCGTAGGAGGTACAAACCCTACTGCCTGAGTGGAAGATTGAGAGGTGGCAGACCTCGCAGAAACTGCTCCCGATCGATGGGATCTAGTCTTCGACGACATCCTGAAGACAGATCGAAACAAAGGAGATCAATTCGACACAAGATAAGATATCATCAAGGAAGGACAAAAGTATTCTGAAGGAATCAAAATTAGCGATTCAATTCAGATTGGAATTCCTAGTTGTGATTGAGTATCCCTCTCTCTTCCTAGTATCCTATGTCCTAAATCCTATCGCAGGCTCGCAGTAGTACAACTAAGTCATCGCACTACCACGACATCATAATATTGTGAAGCCTGACCTGCATGGGCCACCACTAAAAATGTGTCACGACCCGCACCCGGTGTAGGGATGCAAGTCGGGAACAACGCCCAGCCTACGCCGCAGCATCGGCGGTAGAACGCTGTCTTGGTCAACTATACTATCTAATTATCTCACTATAAAGCATAAACCTCCAATAATATCTCAACTCCAAGAAGAGAGTAATCAACTTAATTCAACACAATACTCAATCACATTTCTATGGCACGAGAAGATATCACAGAAGTCTAACATAATTAAGCAGTTAAAAATATAACAACAACAAATAGAAATAATATCCAAACACAAATATATGCCGGAAATAAATCCGGTACCAAAATGCTAAAGAGAACTAACTATGCTAACTAGTGAATCCGGCTAAATCTTTCAACAGTCACTCCAGAACTAGTGGGTCCAAGTCTGCACCATCTATAGGCTGAGGTCCGTAGTATGTCGGACACCAATCTCCCGGATCCTCTGAAAAATATTTTCCAGTCAGGAATGGAGCGAAGTACAACCCAATAGCAGTTTCAATTAATTGACAAAAACTATAAAGCAGTAGAATAGAAGATGCTATCTACGATGAGGATATAACTGATAATCAAGAACAATAAGAGAATAGGCAATACTAACAACAGAATATAATCAATGCGTACAAGAATAAAGGAATGAACTATAATGTCAGAATAGAACAAGGTAATCAATGAACTGAATAATGGAATCTACAATAACTATGTGATTTGAGATACTAACTAAATATGTGATCGGCCTGGGATATTCAATGATTACACTAAGGAGCTAACTCAACCATACGTGAATTGCATGGTTAGTTAGTAGCCAATGATTACACTACTAGCCGATAGTTTCTTGATCACATATTTAATTGGTATTTCCCCCGCCCGACTGATATGATGGATCGAATCATGACACGTCACTAGCCAATGTATCCAATGTTTAATCTACAATATTCAATGTTATCCAATACCAACAAGGACAGTATCTGATACCATCTCCATAATCAAAGTAACATCCCATGACTAACGATCCAATAACAATACCAATCCGTGTACCATCGTGTCAAGAATCATAAGTAATATTTTTAAATACTTGAATTATAGTGGTAATCAAATAATAAAAACTATCAGAGAATGTACTCGCCTGTGGTCCAGAGCAAATGATAAAAAATGATATCCAAACTGGTGTCACAGACCTATATATGAAATATTGCATTAATACAAGTTTTTGGGAAGAGAAATAAATTAAACTAGTCAACTTTCTAGGTCATAAATTTATTTCTAAGTCAAAAGTCAAACTAGGTCAACTCTAAGTCAACTATGGTCAACTATAGTCAAATTATGATCAACTACCTATTTCTAGGTTGCATGAGTCTAACTCAAAGATATTAGGCTCACACACTAAGAATCTAGGCCATACAAGCTACATCTTAGGATACTAAGATACCGTATCTCAGGATATGCAAACAAGGTATAAATATAACACATATGTACATATCAAACAATATTATATATATAAAATCCTAATTACAAATGCTAAATGGATACCTTGGTTTCGAACCAACTTGGTATCGCAATACTAAACCTCTATCTTGATATCCAAACCCAATACCTTGATTATCCTCCAATACCTTGATACTTACCTTGGCATCTCAAGTTAAATTCAAAACCTTATTTATACTAACTACCCAACAATAATTATAAACTACTATGTATTTAATATTTATATAATACTATATACCTTATTTTAGTCACCTTAATACCAACCCATAATTAGTTTACAACTATCCTATTACTTATGCCAATACCTACTACTCATACCTTGGTATATCTTGATACTTACCTTGATATCTCAAGGTAATTGCCAAAATCTCATATATATACTAACTACCCATCAATAATTACATATATTAATCCAATATAACTCTAGTATGTACTAATAGAATAATATTAACTACCAACTACACACTAACTATTAATACATATATACTTACATACATACCTACAAATATATAATATATAAAAAATACTCATAACAATTGATAACTAAAGTATACTAATTATTCTAATAAATTTATATGCTACAACTAAATATATACATATATAGTATACTATAATACAAATAGCAATTAGGAACATATTTATATATATATTAATTACCATATATATATATACATATATATCTATATATATATTAATATCTAATATATTAAAAACTGCCAAACTGTCGCTAAATATCCTGTCCACTGTCACAGAAAGCTGCTGTGTATAAAGATACACTGCAGTTTTTGTGACAGTTTCCTGCACTGTCACTAAAAACTGTTGCTGAAGCTTCTGATACTCTGCTGATACACTGTTATTTCAGCGACAGTTTTCTGCAACTGTCGCTGACTGTTGTCGCTGAAAAGCTGCTATTATTTGCATTTGTTGCTGCTGTTGCGACACTTCTGGCTCGCTGTTGTCGCTGAAAATATATGTATATATATATATATACAATATATATATAAATACATATATATAACCCACCATATATATATATATATATATATATATATATATATATATATATATATATATATATATATATATATATATATATTTATACAATATATATTTAAATACATATATATAACCCATAATATATATTTATACAATAAACATATAAAACTATATATAACTATACATACACTTATACATAGTATATTATATAAAATACCACATAGTAACATACACACACACATATAGTAATATGTATATATAACTATACATATATGTATACATATATATAATCATACAATAATATAAATACATAACAATATATAATATAACTATATATATAACCACATATAAATATATCTACTATATTATATATACATATGCTACCACTTATAAATATATATCTACATACATATATATATATATATAAATAATCATATAATAACTATAAATAATCTAATTACTTAATTAAACATACACATATATTATATAAAACATATACATATATTTATATCCCTAACATATATTATAACATATATATTAATGCATGTAGAAGAAAGCTACATAATATATATTCTATTAATACATATATAATACATAGATCTATGATACAATAAACACTATAATAAATATACATAATACATATATAATATATATAGATACATACACAATTATAATTCAAGAATTAAAGCACAGTTAATTAGATCTACACATAAACACATAATAATTGGAGCGTATCACACCGTATCCCACTAGATCTAGGATACGCATGCGACACGAGTCCACCACACATCCAATTTTACCCCGAAGGACACAAACAAATCACATATAATATTTATGAACAAAACAAAGTGTCAAATATAGATCTATGTGTCCGTGTCAAAATACGACATGTACAAAGTCCCGTGTCGGAGGAAAAACCCCCAAAACAACACGTATCACCAAATTGTTGGGATATGACCTATATGTACCCAATTATGGACACGACACTAGTCCCAAACACATAAACATATGCAAAATTGATCTATAGGATCAATTGACACACACAACAAAAGTCATTTTCGGAATTCCCCCAAAATTGATACAAAAAGCACCATAACTTTCTCCATAGGTCTCCTATGAACACAAAACAAAATCCTATGGGTAGTACATACATATGGGTTGATTATTCATGATTAAATCTCAGATTTAGAAGCTATTTTAAGGGAAAACTGAATTATACCTATTGGGAGATGGATTCCCAATGAAACCTCCAAAATTGGTGAAATTGGCCTCCAACTTGTAGATCATTGCTCCTCTTTGTAGATCCTTGTTTCCTCCTTCTAGATCCTTGCTTTTCTAGTCTCCAATGGTGATTTGGGAAGTAATTGGATGGAAATTTGGTAGTGATTTGATGAAATTTGGTTGAGAGAAATTCTAGATCTAGATTTGGAATAAAAAATGAAGAGAGAGAAAGTTTCCATCCCCTTTATATAGGCCTCACTTGCCCCCTCTCTCAAGCTACTATGTAAAGTCTAAAATACCCCTTAGGGCCTCTCATGAAGAAATTAATTAAGGAGGGAAGCTTCTAGTCTAATGGTTTAATTAATTTAATCATCCTCCTAATTAATGGTCTTTCTAGTTGGGCTCAATTCTAACAATTAAAATATGTTGGTCCATGAATCTAAACTAAACTAGTTAGGTCCACTAACACAAGTCCAAAAAAATAAATCTATCATGCTAATAATAAATAAATAATATAATAAATAAATATTTATCATGCACAATATTTAATTAATTATAAAATGACCAAAATACCCTTTTCTAGAAAATACGGTAGTGACATGCCCACTCACCTTGATACATAATATCGACGCGGAGCGGGACATTACATACTTACCAACCAACAAAAAGTTTCATCCTTAAAACTTCAAGGATAAACTTCTCGATATTTCGAGCAGCGATAATCCTCATCCCTCACCGTACTCAATCGAAACAATCAAGCAAATCAAGTCCAGAAAATATTTGCACTTTGAGAATATCTATGGACTTATTGTATGGAACGCTCTATTGTAAACCATATCGATAATATCTCAGAGTCATAGCAACGGATTGGGCCAAGAAATCGATTCCGCTCTGATACCATTCTGTCACGCCCCGGCCCCTAGGGCCACCCGGACCACCGCCTCTTCCCGCCGGAACCAGACGCGAACCACCGCGCCTTAGCGCACCGGACGCAAATTACCGCGCCTCGACGCCTTCCCGACGGGGCAAGAAATATGGCATGTTTGATACCGGGATATGATGGCGTATGAGCCTGGGGTTGCGCCTGCACAAGGCCATATCGTTGGAGTTTGTTTGGCTATCATCACATCAATCGAGTAAGAAGCGGAGGAACATTGTTGTAATGCAATACATTTAGCCAACTGAATATTTGGGGCAAATCGAGGGACTGGGTTCTCTTTATACAAAGGCATCATTCCATACATTATGCCCCTTTATACGATAGCAACTCAAGGTAATCGAAATCAGGATTCTGGGTCTTGGGGATTGAGGCATGCATATCGCTCCCTCGGACGATCCAGTACCTGCAAGCAAATAAACTGTTGGTGGGTCAGCACTTTTATAAGTACTAGTGAGATAAAATAACTAAACAGAAGCAAGCATTCACTAAAATCAACACTAAGTAATCATGTTATAAAATATTACATTACAAGTGATCTTTATAGTTTTACCTATGTTCGTTAGATACAGCAGAAGAACGGAGTCATATTATATTATTTTGGAAACATCTTTTAATACAGAGTTTCATATGCGATATAAACAAGCAAGCAAGACAAGTCGTTCATTCTGTTTCAGGGTATGCGCAACGTGTCTCGTGAGACTCTAGGGACAAATGCATAGCTAGACATACATGCACATCTTAGGGGCAGTCCTATATCCAAGCCAACATAATGAACTAGCTATATGCAGGGCGGTCCCCGAGTATCTCAGGATCGACAGCTGTTGGTCCAGCATACCAATGACTCTTTATCTGATGCTAATGACAGCTGTAACTCATGGTTGCTTTCTACTATCTCTGTAGCAGCCGTGACACATGCAGTTCAGCTCTCCACCAATAGCTATTGTCCGACCGATGTGAATGCATGAAAACACTATCAAATAAACTTTAGGATGCAGACGAGATGAACCATCAGACTATATTCTTGTTGCGGGGCAAGCCGCCTTATCATTTGAATACATTCATGTACACGATATGGTTCTCTTGGAGCATAGGCGATAGTGAACATGTTCATGCACTCTTAGACAAGCATTTCAGGATTCTTCGTTAAGCAGACTTGTTCGTTTCAAAGACAAGCTAGGTGAGTTCATTTATTAACATGCAAGACAGGTTCTATCATTCTCTTATGAAAATATTGCAAACAAAAACTCAGATTATTATTAAGGCGCGCAAGAATCAGAGAATGAAGTTCTGTGCACTCACCTTGATACATAATGCCTACGCGGAGCGAGGTATTACACATGCTAGTATAGATTGTCTTGGAGGCCGAGTTATTTTGATCGCCAGGAGAGCCAGAGTTCGATATTGTCAGAGGAGCAGCAAAGCAGAGCGAGGGTATCATTTTTGGAGCATTGGTGGAAGAGAAGGAGCTGCCACATCTTTTGATAGCTGAGTTCATGTATGTCTTTCCAAATGAGTTACCAGGATTACCGCAGGACCGAGATATTGAGTTTTCTATAGACTTTGTACGAGGTGCAGAGCTATTATCATAGCATGTCTATAATGTCAATAACAATAAACTGGTAGAGTTGAAGAAGCAGGTTGATGAGTTACAGGATAAGGACTTCATCAGATCCAGTTTATCACTGTGGGGTACTCCGGTATTGTTTGTACCAAAGAAGGATGGGTCGGTACACATGTGTGTCAACTATAGGGCTCTGAACAATCTTACTATCAAGAATAAATATTCGCTACCGAGGATAGATGATCTCTTCGATCAGTTAGACGAAGCAAAGATATTTTCAAAGATAAACTTGAGGTCAAGCTACCACTAGGAAAAATAAGAAGGAAGATATTTCTAAAACAGGTTTTCAGACTCGGTATGACCAGTTTGAGTTTATGTTGATACTATTTGGGTTTACCAATGCCCCAACAGTATTCATGAACCTGATGAACAATGTATTCTACCAGTACCTTGACAAGTTTGTGGTGGTATTCATTGATAACATTTTTGTGTATTCGAAGACACCAGGAGAGCATGAGGAGCACCTAAGGATATTTTTGGAGACTCTCATGAAGGATGAGCTTTATAGAAAGCTTTTGAAGTATGAGTTCTTCCTTGATAAGGTTGAATTCCTTGGTTATATGGTGATGGGTGACGAAATCTCAGTTGCCTGAAGAAGATCGTGGCAGTGGAGTCATGGGCTACTCCAAGTTTAGTGACAAAGATCAGGAGTTTTTTGGGGTTGGCAGAGTATTATAAGAGATTTATACATGATTTCTCCCGGATCGCAGAGCCGATGACTAGGCTGACCGGGAAGGAAGTGGAGTTTGTCTGGACAGAGGATTATCAGACAACTTTTGATGAGCTGAAGAAGAGATTGACGACAGCTCCGGTATTGATATTGCCATCAAGGACATGTGGATTCACTATCTATAGTGATGCTTCAGGTAAGGGTTTAGGTTGCGTTCTTCAGCAGCATGGGAAGGTAATTTTCTATGCTTCTAGGTAATTACGTTCTCATGAGAAGAATTACCCTACCCACTATTTTGAGTTGGCGTTGGTCATCTTTTCTCTAAATCTGTAAAAATATTATATGTACGGAGAGCGTGTGGAGGTCTTCACAGACCACAAGAGCTTGAAGTACGTGTTTACACAGAAATAGCTGAATATGAGGTAGAGGCGGTGGTTGGAGCTGATAAAAGAATTTGACATTTTATTGCAGTATTACTCAGGAAAGGCCAACATAGTCGCCGATGCCTATGTACTTGATAATGGACATGCGCTTGTTGGCCGATCTTGAGAGCTTGGGAATTGAGGTGCTAGTTCCTGGTATTGAGATACAAATATGGGAATTGCAGATATAGTCTGAGCCGATGAATAGAATCAGGGCTACACAGTATGATGATAATGCGTTGAGGAGTATCAGGGCACATATTCAGATAGATTTATCAGGGGATTTTACTATTGCTGATGATGGATCATTGCAGTACGGTACTAGGATAGATGTGCCTAGTGGAAAGTTGTATGAGGAGATTCTGTAGGAAGCACATCGCTCTCAGTACTCGATGCATCCATGTGCCAACAAGATGTATCAAGACCCGAGGGAGCACGAATGGTGATATGGTATAAAGCGGGAGGTGGCGCACTTCGTATCTAGGTGTTTTGTGTGCCAACAGGTAAAAGCAGATAGGTAGAGGCCAGGTGGAATGCTTCAGCCTTTACCCATCCCAGGGTGAAAGTGGGAGCTTGTGACCATAGATTTTATTTCGGGGCTTCCGTGTTCTCCATGAGGAAAAGATGCGATTTGGATCATCATAGACATGTTGACCAAATTAGCCCACTTTTTACTATTTAAAGTGGTTGCGTCTATGGAGAGGCTAGCGGAGATGTATGTGCGACATATTATCAGATTGTATGGAGTTTCTGTGAGTATCATCTCGGATCGGGATAGTCGCTTTACTTTCCACTTCTGAAGGAGTTTGCAGGCTAGCTTGGGCACCCAGCTCAAGTTTAGTACCGCATATTACCCTAAACACACGTGCAATCAGAGAGGACTATTTAGCTTTCGAGGATATACTTCGCACTTATGTTTTGGATCTCAGAGGTTCTTGGGAGGATCATCTTCACCTGGTAGAGTTTGCTTACAAAAGTTACCCGGTCAGCAATGGGATATCACCATTTGAGATTTTATATGGATGAAGATGTCATACTCCTTTATCTTGGGATGATGTTGGTGCGAGAGCCTTGTTGGGGTCATAGATGGTTGTCGATGCAGCTGAGAAGGTAAAACTCATTAGAGATAGACTTCGGGTGGCATATGACAGACAATGGGATAGGACCGACACCCACCGGAGACCTTTGGAGTTTGAGATATATGTTTCGTTATAATTGCTTATGATTTCTTTATTTTAGATTATGTGTTGAGGCTGTATTTTTTTCTAGGTGGACGATCTGGTATTTCTGAGGATTTCTCCAGCACGGAGTACGATTCTCTTTGGTGCAGACGGGAAGCTTAGTCCACGGTATATCAGACTCTTCAATATTCTTACGAGGGTCGGTGCAGTGGCCTACATACTAGACTTGCCGCATGCACTAGAGGGAGTATATGACGTATTCCATGTCTCGCAGCTGAGATGATACGTGACAGATCCCAGTCACATACTAGATCAATCAGAGATTGAGGTGTGTCCGACTCTCAGCTATCCAGAGCAGCCAGTGGAGATTCTGGAATGCAGAAAGAAGGTGCTGCAAAACCAGTTCATTCCCTTGGTTCGTGTCACATGGAGGTATCACTTTCCAGGTGAGTCAACCTGGGAGAGGGAGGATGAAATGCGCAAGCGATACCCTTATCTCTTCGAGCCTTGAGGTATTATTCTTCTGTTCTGTTGTGTTCTTGTGCTAGTTTAGTTTTAATTTCGAGGACAAAATTATTTTAAGGAGGGTAGACTTATCACTACCACATTTCTAGAATAGAAATATTTTGTCATTTTATATTATTATAAATATTATGGTTATTTTATTATATAAATTTGTATGTTATATATATATATATATATATATATATATATATATATATATATAGTATGACTAATATTATTATTGGTTAGTAGATTGGACTATTTATTAGACAAGACCCTAGTGCATCTAGCCAACTTGACATGACAAATTAACCAATTAGTTAGACTAGTCCATTTAAACCCAATTAGTTAACCATTCTCATTAATTAGAGATTTAACTTAACCTTCATTAGGAATGGAAGCTTTTCACTAATTAATTTTATCATAACCCAATAGGGATAATTATGACATTCTACATTGCTTAGAGAAGGAGAAATACATGGCCGGCCCTAATATAGGGGGGGAGAGATTCTCTCTCCTCTCATTCTTCATCCAAATTATTTCTAAATTGGTGTTCTTCCCCAAATTAATCCATTCCTCCACTAAATGTAGTATCCCGCTCCGCTATGTACAGTGATATGGCTTTGCTTGCTCGAGCGAAAGCCTTCTCGGAGAGTTTTTGATTGAACCACAAGATGATTGATCTAAGTAGGCAAAACTTCATTCTCTGATTCTTGCATGCCTTAATAATGAATATGAGTTTTTGAGTGCTTATTCTAAGAAGATAGTTTTATAAGAAGAATGATAGAACCTGACTCTGTATGCTTAATAGGAGAACTCGTATAGCTTGTCATTGAAACGAATATGTTTGCCTAACTAGAGAACTTGAATGCTTGTCTAAAAGAGATAGAACCAGTAACATAATAAGAAAAGATAGAAATATTATATGCTTAGTTATACTAACATTGCTATCAAACGAACCCTTGCCATGCTAAAAAGATAAGTAAGAAATTGCTTGGATAAGTCCCTTTGTAATATGCTAAAAAAGAGATAGATATGGCATGTTAGTTGTTATGAAATCGACATCGTGCTTGCTAATATATGTTTCGCTTGCCAGTTTTGCTATATAGAACTATAAGTCTTTGATTCGTATAAGCAGAGACTAATAGTGTGCCCTGAGGTACGGTCCTTGTGATCTAGTGGGGTGTGCTATTAGTTATGTGAAAGATAAAAGATGTGTTTTGCTCGACCATATATATTTTACTTGATCATTTGTTTGCTTTCATTATAGATGATTCATGTTATTGCATTGGTCTCAGACAACTAGTGCCCAAGGTCTTGTCTCTCGAACGGTTCCTAGGACAGTGGAAATCGCTCGGTCTAGAAGAGATTTTTGTTTTACCCTGAGGATACGGTCCTACGGGATCTAGTGGGGTGATGTGTCTATTAGTGTTGTGCGAAACCCCATGATGTCACAGCTGCTAGTATTCGTGGGTATTGGTGAAGAGCTGAACCTTGAGTCACAGCTGTCAATACATACGCGTGCTAGTACAGAGCTGAACCTTGAGTTACCGCTACTAATCATGGGGCTACCTATGGACCATCATATAGTTAGGGCGCATGCTAGGTTAGCCTTCTTACATACCTAACTGTTTGATGCAGAGACGGACATGGAAAGAGAACATTATATATATATGCATATGTTGCTAACTTGCATGTCTACTGCAGGGATAACAGTTCGATAAGGGGTAAGAAATACAAAGAGTATATATATATATATATATATAACTTGCTTGTTCATTTTGTTTGCATCATAGAGTTTATCTGATAGTGCTTCATGCATTCGCATCGGTTGGACAATGGCTATTAGTGCAGAGCTAAACCTTGGTCCCGATTGCTATTATGTTAGTGAAGAGCAACCATGAGTTACAGCTGATAATAGCATCATATAAAAGAGTTATTAGTTAGCTGGATAATCGCTACTGATCCTAAGTTTCTCGGGGACCGAAATCATATAGATATGTCATCTTGTTTGATTGAAAGAAAGATAGTCCACTTGATGCACTTGTCTTGATAATAGATAAACAATACACTAGAGATAACTTTTTTTCCTAAGAGATCGAATATGGTGCACGATACATGCTGCACACTGCACGATAGAATACTGTCTCAATTGTATGCTTATTATTTGAATATGCAAACTGTTTCCAAAGCTATATTTTTGAAAGAAGTAAACTGATTCTAATCCTGTGTTGCATAAAATGAACCTAGGTAAAAGTAAAAAGATCTCTAGTAATATAATATTTTGCCACATGCTTACTTAGTGTTAGTTTAAGGAAATATTGCTTCTGTTCTTTGATTTATACTCACCAATACTTTCTCCAAAGTGCTGACCCACCAACAGTTTGCTTATTTACAGGTGTTGGATCGTCCATGAAATTGATAGCCGTGCCTCATCCCCAGGACCTAGAAATTTGGAGTCGATGCCTTGAGCTGCATCGAGTTGTGCTTTAAGCTGCTTTTGTATAAAATAATATAATGTATGGAACGACGTCATTGTATTCGAGAGAGTGCTTGAGCGATTTATAACCTTGGCCAAATGCAACTTGTAATACTTTTGATATCAATAAAAGATGCTTATTTCTTATGCCATTGTGTTCTTTACTTTTCTGCAAAAATGTGCCGCTGTTTCCGTCTTGAATAGCTTACTTGTACTTGTTCAAGTTTTAGCTTTGTGCAAGCACAATTTAGGCTTGTATGGCATCACCCCCGTGCGAGGACGGTCGGTCCCGTAAGGACCCAAGCGAGGACGAACGGCGCCCTGCGGGATCGGGGCATAACATAATGGTATCAGAGCGACTCGATTCTTTGTCCATTCTATTGCCTTCAACATAGAGATATCCCTGATATTGTGCTGCAATGAATGTTCCATACAATAAGTCCATAGATATTCTCAAAGGTGCGCACACAAGTTTTTTTGCTTTCTTGTTGTTTAGAGATATAATTTCGTGATTCCTGATTTGCTTGTATTTTCGATTGAGGATGGTGAGGGATGAGGACTATCGCTGCTCTGGATTTTTTAAGCTTTTCCTTGAGTTTCAAGGACAAACTTTTTATCGGTGGGTAAGTATATAGTACCCCGCTCCGCGTAGGCACTATGTACAGTGATATCATTTTTCTTGCTCAAGTGAAAGCCTTCTCGGAGAGTTCTCGATCGAACCACAAGACAATTGATCTAAGTGAGTGGGTAAAACTTTATTCTCTGATTCTTGCACACCTTAATAATGAATCTAAGTTTTTGAATGCTTGTTCTAAGAAGATAGTTTCATAAGAAGAATGATAGAACCTGACTCTGCATGCTTAATAAAAGAACTCGTATAGCTTGTCATTGAAACAAATCTGCTTGCCTAACTAGAGAACTTGAATGCTTGTCTAAAAGAGATAGAACCATTGCCATGCTAAGAAAAGATAGAAATATTGCATGCTTAGTTATACTGACACTGCTATCAAACAAACCCTTGTCATGCTAAAAAGATAAGTAAAAGAATTATTTGAACAAGTCCCTTTGTAATATGCTAAGAAAGAGATAGATATTGCATGCTAGTTGTTATAAAATTGACATCGTGCTTGCTAATATATGTTTAGCTTGCCGGTTTTGCTATATAGAACTATAAGTCTTTGATTCATATAATCAGAGACTAATAGTGTGCCCTGAGGTACGGTTCTTGTGATCTAGTGGGGTATACTATTAGTTATGTGAAAGATAAAAGATGTGTTTTGCTCGACCATATATATTTTGCTTGATCATTTGTTTGCTTGCATTATAGATGATTCATGTCATTGCATTGGTCTCAGACAACTTGCGCACAAGGTCTTGTCTCTCGAACGGTTCCTGAGGCACTAAAAATTGCTCGGTCTAGAAAAGATTTTTGTTTCACCCTGAGGATACGGTCCTACGGGGTCTAGTGGGATAATGTGTCTATTAGTGTTGTGTAGAACCCATGATGTCACAGCTGCTAGTATTCATGTGTGTTAGTGAAGAGCTGAACCTTGAGTCACAGTTGTCGATACATGCACGTGCTAGTACAGAGCTAAACCTTGAGTCATCGCTGATAATCATGGGCTACCCATGGACCATCATATAGTTAGGGCGCATACTAGGTTAGCCTTTTTGCATACCTAAATGTTTGATGCAGAGACGAACAGGGAAAGAGAACCTTATATATATATATATATATATATATATATATATATATATATATATATATATATATATATATATATATATATATATATATATGCATATGTTGCTAACTTGCATGTCTGCTACATGGATAACCGTTCGGCAAGGGATAAGAAATACAAAGAGTATATATATATATATATATATATATAGCTTGCTTATTTATTTTGTTTGCATCATAGAGTTTATCTGATTGTGTTTCATGCATTCACATTAGTTGAACAATGGCTATTAGTGTAGAGCTGAACCTTGGTCCCGACTGCTATTGTGTTAGTGAAGAGCAACTATAAATCGCAGCTGCTAATAGCATCAGATAAAAGAGTCATTCGTTAGCTGGATAACCGCTACTGATCCTGAGTTTCTCGGGGACCGAAATCATATAGATATGTCATCTTGTTTGCTTGAAAGAAGGATAGTCCACTTGATGCACTTATCTTGATAATAGATAAACAGTCCACTAGAGATAACTTTTGCTCCTAAGAGATCGAATATGGTGCACGGTACATGCTGCGCACTGCACGATATAACACTGTCTCGATTGTATGCTTATTTTTTGAATATGCAAACTGTTTCCAAAATTATATTTTCGAAAGAAGTAAACTGACTCTAATCCTATGCTGCATGAAATGAACCTAAGTAAAAGTAGAAAGATCACTAGTAATGTAATTTTTTGCCACATGCTTACTTAGTGTTGGTTTCAGAAAATATTGCTTCTGTTCGTTGATTTATAGTCACTAGTACTTTCTCCAAAGTGCTGACCCACCAACAGTTTGCTTGTTCGCAGGTGTTGGATCTTCCGTGGAAGCGATAGCCGTACCTCATCCCTAGGACCCAGAAATCTAGAGTCGATGCCTTGAGCCACATCGAGTTGTGCTTTGAGCTACTTTTGTATAAAATAATATAATGTATGGAATGATGTCATTGTATTCGAGAGAGTGTTTAAGAGATTTGTAACATCGGACAAGCACCGCTTGTAATACTTTTGATATCAATAAAGATGCTTGTTTCCTTATGCCTTTGTGTTCTTTACTTTTTTGCAAAAAATGTGCCGCTGCTTCCATCTTGAATAACTTACTTGTCCTAATTCAAGCTTTGTCCTTGTGCAAGCATAATTTAGGCTTGCACGGTATTACGCCCGTGCGAGGACGGTCGGTCCGACAAGGACCCAAGCGAGAACGAATGGCGCCCTGCAGGATCAGGGCGTGACACTAAATCACACCAAACCACTTCCAATTCCTTCCCTAATCATCATCAAGGAGTACTAGGATCTTAGATTACTAGGAGCATTAGTGGAAAAGGAGTTTGGTTAGAAGCTCGTGTCCAAATCGTGTCCTATTGAGTTTTTATTGGGAATCCATCTCCTAATAAGTAAAATTTTGAAATCCCTCTTTAATTAGGTTCTAATTATTGCATTTGACCATTAGGAACACGCCCATGCATTAGGACTACCCATGGGATAAAGTTTTGGCTTCTAACAATTTCTATTGTGACTTCTACATTGAGTTTTGTGCTCAAATTAGGAGAAATCAGAGATTGGTGCACCAAGTGTGTGTCAATGAATGAAATAGGTTAAATTAGACCTAATTTGATATTGTGGGGCTAGCTACGTGTCCATAAATGGATACGAGTAGGCCGTATCGTGACATGCCATGATACATAGTGAATTTGTAGTGTTTCTTTTGGATATTGTGATCTATCATATCAAATTCCTATTATTGCATTTTAAATAGTTATTTATTAGCTTATTCATATTAAATGTGATCTATTGGATGTGCTTCTTGTGCAATTATAGGTTGTATCATGAGGGTGTGTAATATAGAGAATGTGTATCATATGGATATTAGTGTAGGTGTGGTGTGTAGGCTTAATGCATTCCAAGTGTTTGTTAAATATTTATGTGGTATCCATGTTAGTGTTAGACATGATTATATATATATATATATATATATATATATATATATATATATATATAGTGTTGTGTGTATGGGTGACTAAGAAGAGAGTGGGGTGTACAACAGTTGAACCAGGTGTAGTTGACCAAGAGGGCAATTCAGACTTGGGTAGTAGCTGTGCACAATGGCACTGGGGCACGAGTATGTAGTATCAGATGTTTGGTTGGGTTTTTGTGTATCATTGGTACATCATTGCACATGAGGTGCTTGTGTATTTGTGTTGTATGTGGTGGCAAGTGTTTCACTGGTTATAATGGGTGTAGGTGTACATTGCTGTGTATGAGGGGTGAGGACTATGGTGTTGTAGTGTGTGTGGTTGCTCGAGTAGGTGTCAGTATTGCAGTTACTGATATAGTGCAGTTGGGGTGTGTGAGGTTGTGTAGATTTTGAGTGCTTGGCATGTTGCTGTGCGTATCAGGTATATGGGAAAATGGGAGTTCAATTGTGGTCAGGGAATATTAGCAATATATGGTTGCTTTTGGTGTTAGTTTTGTGGTGGTGCAGATGTCTGCAAGTAGATTTGGTGATATGGGGCTCGGGTCAATGTACCTGGAGCAATAACAAGTGTGAGCAGTAGCATGTGTTGGTAGAACTCATAGCAGTGGAAGCACTGCAAGTATCAAGTGCAACAGAAAATGTCTACAGGCCTGGGCAGTGGGGGAAGTGTTCAGGTGATGGAGGGACCACATTCAGTTGCAGTGACTGAGCTTGTTGTGGTAGCATGTTCAACTGCAATCAGGTGCAGTAGGGGAGTGTTCATACCTTGGGAGGAGTTATGATACTAAAGGTAGTAGGTTCAGTTAACTGAGTCAGTGGTGATGTGTGTACAAGGTATGTTGCTATGTGTGTATAGGTGAGTACTGTCCATAGGGGCATAAAGTTGTGAAGGTTAGAGTGTATCATTATAAGTGAGAGTGGTGGACAAGAGTAGGTATGTGTCAAGTGACTATGAAGGAGAATCAGTTAAGAGTAGTCACTGAGGGTTGTGATACCAACTGCAGGTGGTGCACATGCAATGTGATGTGACTGTGTGTCTGTGAAGAGTGTGAGTATGTTTGATTGGGTGGTGCATTGGGGTTGCAACAGAGGAAGTGGACAAGGTAGTATTAGTGTAAACCCCATCGATTTATTCTGTAGATAGTCAGGTTGGATTTGAAAATTTTGGATTTAGTAGCAGATGTTGAGGTTTAGAGTGGAGTTAAGTTTGTCTGGTATTTTAATTCATTTAATTTAAACCCTTGGCGCGCCCTATCATTGCTTGATTATTCGGAGTCCAATATCAGCCCATAAATTCCATCGCATTATTGTACTTCTGACTTGACCCGCCAAATTAGGCACTGGACTTTTCCGTCTTCATAAAATCAGATTTCGTTGTGCTCTAAATTAATTACATAATTTTCCGAAACCGCAATCCATATTTAATTCCGTGTCGGACACCTGTGTCGTTACCCTAAATTTTGAGATACCAACTTAACCCGTCGAGCCGGGCTAACTAAAGGGTCCAAGACTGACTCCAAGCCCCCACCATTTTTGACCTTTGCGTCATTCTCAGATTTTGACCCCAAATGCCCCCATTTAATTTAAAAGCGCGGGACACCTTAATTCTATTTAAATCGGGGATACCAATTTTGCCTAATCCTATTTTAATCCTTAATAAATTCCGATGGCCACTAAATTAAACCCGTGCCAAACCCCCAACACCCTCTCACCTTGCAAATCATCACCCGTATTTTTCTCCACAATTTTGGCGTCATTTTATGTGTTCGTGCAATTTCTCGAATTTAAGGGACTTAGTTGCAATTTATTAATTTATGTGTCCTCACCCTATTGGACATGACCTTATGGAGAGCCCCCACTCCATTCCTCATTAAGAAATGATCTTTACTTATGTGAAATCCTAGCCCTCTATTTTAAATGGACTAACCTACACCCTCCATTCCTCATGAATGAATAATTTTCCCTCATGACTAATCCTAGCCACTCATTCAATTTTGGAAGCATCCTCACCACTCAAGCTACATCACCCCTTCCTATAAAACCATCACCATCACCATCACCATCACCCAAGGCCGGCCCTAATCCCAACATTTGGGAAACCTCACCCCCCTCCCTCTCCTCCTCCTCCATAAAACAGCAGCCAACAATTCTTCCCATTCTTCTTCTTCTTCTTCTTCTTCTTCTTCTTCTTCTTCCATTCTTCTTCTTCTTCTTCCTGGACTTTCTTCTTCTTCTTTCTTTCTTCTTCCAGGGAGGGCTCCCTCCAGCCAGGCTGACCCCTACTCCGGCCTGGGCAGCCCGCGGCGTCGTCCGGCGGCTGACCTTCACCGGCCGCTCGAGCCCGCACTCTCCACCTGCTCCGGCAGAGCAATGCAGCGCCACCCGCCGCTGCTCCGGCTGTGCCCAACATCGTCGAGCCGCTCCCCAATCTCCTCCACTCCGCCGCTCGAGTTCTGCACCGACGAGCTTGCCGCCCACTGCCTCGAGCTCCGGCAGGCTACCAAGTCCGGCGCAACCACGAACCCTCCGGCGCCGTAGTACAATACTTCCCTCGACTCCGGTGCAGCTATCCACCCCCGCTCCGATCCAGTTCCTCCCCTCCAGCGGCTCTGGCGTTTCTAGTCCGGTCTGCAGCACCCCGACAACAGCTTCTCCCCTGTGCAGCTCTGTTCCCGACCCACGGTGCAGCCACCCCCCATCCGGCAGAGCAGCTCCGGCCATCTCCTCCCCGTCAGCCCATCCTACTCCTCCCCGTCCGGCCTGCTCCTCCCTGTCATAATCATCACCACCACGAGCTCGAGCCGGCCACCCCCCGATGCCGCTGCGGAAGCTGACCTCTCCGGCAGGCCAGTAGCTTCCCCCCGGCCTGCTGTTCCCACCACCACGACAACCTCCACACATTACCACCACCATCCCGCTGCCGATTTCCCCAGATCACCACCCTGCTGATCCTCCACCACCACCATTGCACCAATACCTCCCCCACCTCCTTCCGACCATCGATTGAGCCGATCTCCGGCGAGTTCCACCTCCAGCTTCATTACTACCACCACCTCCAGCTTCACGCCACCCCGCAACTCCATCCGACCATCCTCGGTGCTCCGACCAGCAATCCGCCACCTCGCCGCCTAGGTATATTTTCCCCATCCCTATATGTGTATATATTGTGTTGTGTTTAATTAGTGTTGTGTAGTTATTAATGAGTGATTAGGAATTTTGGTTACATAATGTGGATATGTATGGCTAGTGTAGTATGGTACTTGAAATATGTGATCGATGTTTATATAGATTGTGGTGTTTCGAGGATTATACGTAGATATAGTTGTTAGGATTTAATTTATATATTGTTGGCGTAAATATGGTTAGCGAAGTATAGTACTTGAACAATGTGGTTTAAGATGAATGATAATCAAAATGACCTGAGGTCAAGGTCTAAAGGTGAACTTGGAGGTTTAATCGTCATCATTATATTAATATGGATTGGAATGAGAGACATTGAGCGTAAGGGTTAAACACATTTATGGATGTGCATGATAATCTGTAGGGATGAGTGGTGTTTGTGGGTAAAATAATCCAGAGGGTTGAGGAAGACCTAATATTTAATAAGTAAATACAGTCAGGGAGTGAGCACACCTGATACTGAACTACGTGATGAATATGGTCAGAATGAGGATTTGTCGAGGAGAGTGTATAGAGGACTAGTTGATGGACTATCGTACCAATAGTCAACTGTAGTCAACCCCCCTAGTGTCTTGTCCCTGTTAGTCGTAGCTAAGCTTGAGTTTAGTTGTAGATGCGTGTCGCATCCCTGTCTGTCGTAGAATAGATTATTGATTCTGGTTTGTATCTCATCTCTAGGTACTGCGGGACCTGAGGACTTGGACGCGGTACCAGATCCCCGTCATCAGCAGCCGCACGCAGGCAAGTGTACCTTGCCACCCTGTATTTCAGTAATAGATATTTATTGTTTTGTTATTTATATTGTGCACGTATTTATGTTGACGTTCGGTACTTCGCGTCCGGTTCACAACCGGGTGAAGAAGTACGTCGTAACGTCATAGGAAGATCGTTGGATGATTCATAGCATCTCGATATGCGTACCTGAGTTTATCGATACCCCAGGACACACTCATACACTGTGATCGTGCCAGATTCCTGTATCCTGATACTAACATCATGACCAGAGACTGGGACGACCTTAGGGTCGCGTCTGTTCAGTTATTTCCGTGTGTCGTGACTGTTAGATAGAGGTTCAGGTTCAGCGCACCATCGTTGACCTCTTGGGAAGGGGAAGACAGTTACTAGACGTTTGGGCTACTCTGCACACGCTTATATATGTATATGTAGTGATCCTATATTATAGTGTAGTGGTATCACCCGTGTGTCTCTGTGCTCGGAGCTACGGTACGACCCGTGTGTCTCTGTGTTCGGAGCTATGGTTTTATTTTAGAAAGCCCACGCGTCGAACGTTGTTTTTAAACTGTGTCACACTTGTTTGGTTATGATAGAGTACCCTGTTGTTGCACTTGTACTTTCTGTTACTTGGCATGTTGTATTTTTGTACCTTGTCACGTCCCTCTGAGGACCTGGTTCCCTGCCAATTTTGCAGCATAGATGATTATGAAGCATTTGTAGTTTTTGTTGGAGTTGCATATCTTGAGTGCATGGTACCAGGTACTCACATTATATCCACCGACATTATGGTTATTTTATATTATTTATTTCATCTGCTGTTGTAACCTAGTTTTTATAGACTCATACTTCTTCTCGAGTCTATTCGAGTTAGTGTGTTATTGGGCGGCCGACTCTAGCACATATAGCTCTTTCTTGTATACTGATTTACATTATGGATTGAGACATAGAGGTTTACATTTATGGAATATCTAGTTGGTGCCCTATATATTACAGCTTATACGTATTCGAGTCAGACCAGAGTCTGGTCGAATACGTAGCTGGGGTGTCACGTAATCCTGGTCCTACGTATTTTGGGACAGTGTTGGTGACATATTTTTGTTGTGGCCCATGCAGGTCTGATTTAAATCGTCTTGGTCACCTGACTGTGCCAAGCGAGCCTGCAAATTAGGAAAAGATATTATGATTGTTGAATAGGATCTCAATCCATAATCGATTTTAAAATCTCTTTGTATGTGATTATCACCCTTGGACTTCCTATTTGCATTCGTTCAATCTTCGTTAATATCGCTATCCTTGTTTCTCGTCCCCTATTGTTCGGGGAGACGAATGCTTGTGACTGATGATTTCCCTCCAAAAGAAGATCTTAGACCAGACGACAGAAGACATAATTCGTATACCTTTCTCTGAGAAGATTGTTGCCTTATCAGGATAGATTGATGGGTTCTTTGGATTCTAGATCTAGTAGGAAAGGTTGGCAAGAGAGTTGGACCCACTAGTACCCTACCCGTGCTTGAGGTAACAGTAATCTTGGAAGCACTGAGAGCTAGAAGGATTGTTGATCATGACCTAGAATAATTTATGGGAATGCATAGCCTGATGATGGAAACTAGTGGTTGGATATGATAGCAATATCAGGAATGATATTATGGACTAGAGGAGATAAAATTTTAAGCTCTCACTTAGAAGATGATGATCTAATACCAGAAATTTTAGTATGTGCTTGGGTGACATCATTATTATAATTGCACTATGTGACTTGGAGAGATGAATAACAAAAAGAAGAAATTCGAGGAATAGAATTTTAGGGAAAACGTTGAGGAGAAGATAATTATACATTAGGCACGAAATTTTTTTCTTTTGAGGATTGATGTTGGAAACAGAACGGAAGAAATTATTTTGAGGTTTAAGACTAGACTATGACATTGTCCTAGACATGAATTGGTTGAGCCAATACCACGCGACACTAGATTGTCGACGTAGTTGCATTATATTTTTAGGCCACCAGATTACCCTGAGTATGAGTTACTTCAGGGAGCCCGGGAGCATAGTGCCATCTACCTTAGAGGCACACATTACGGAGGGTGAACCAGTGTACCCCCGTATTATATCAGAGTTTGAGGATGTGATTCTAGATAATCTTTCCGGCCTGCCACCTGACAGAGAGATAAAATTTGCTATAGAGTTGACTCCAAGAGCGGAGCCAATTATTTTCCCGTCTTCAGACTAGCACCGAAAGAGTTGATTGAGTTGAAGGTCCATAGTAGAGGATCACTTGGACAAGAGTTTCAGTCGGGCTAGTGTTTTTCCATTGGGGAATACCCATCTTAATTGTGCCGAAGAAAGACGGGACAATACAGTTGAATCAGCTAAGTGGCGCATATGCATTCTTGAAGATCGATCTCAGATTAAGCCACCATCTGATCTAGGTACGGAGAGAGGACATTCCTAAGACGACTTTCCGGACGAAGTATGGATACTATGAGTTTTTAGTCATGCCGTTTGGTTTAACCAACGCGCCAGCAGTATTTATGAGCCTAATGAACAGTATTTTCCACCAATACTTAGATAAGTTCGTGGTGGTAATTATTGACGACATAATGGTATGCTCCAAGAGCCAGGAGGAGCACGAGAGACATCTCAGGATCGTGTTAGAGACGCTGAGACAAGAGAGACTGTAGGCCAAGCTCAGCAAATATGAGTTATGATTAGATAGAATAGATAGTATATGCATCAGGACGACTAAGGGTGCGTGAGAAGAACTATCAGACGCTCGACCTAGAACTAGCTGCAGTGATAATTGTACTAAAGCTATGGCGATACTACCTTTATGGAGAGCGTGTTAAGATTTATATAGAACACAAAAGTCTAAAGTATGTCTACACGCAGATTGAGCCCAACATGAGACAGAGGCACTGGCTAGAGTTGATGACAGATTATGATATCGAGTTGCAGTACCACCCTGGCAAGGCGAAGGTAGTTACGACTCATCGCCAGATGTTAGAGGATTTTCAGGAACTCAGGATTGAGATTGTATTGCCAGGCATGGATGGACGGATGGCCAGACTCGAGGTTCAGTCCACATTTATTGAGAGGATCAAGGCAGCCTTGCCTACAGATACGATATTTAGATGATTGCGAGAAAGGACAGAGGCCGACATGCAAAGGCCGACATGCAAACAAGACTCAGGATTCATGGAGACGGAATATTGAGGTATGGAGATCGCCTATACGTTCCGAGTGGCAAGCTACGCCAAGAGTTGATGACCGAGGCTCATAGCTCGATCTATTCCATTCATCCCGGGGGTACGAAGATGTACCGAGACTTGAGGCAGCATTTCTGGTGGCATGGGATGAAGAGAGAAATTACAAGATTCGTGGCGAAGTGTTTAGTTTGCCAGCAAGTCAAGGCTGAACATCAGAGGACTGCAGGATTATTGCAGCCACTTCCCATTCCCGAGTGGAAGTGGGAACACATTACCATGGACTTCGTCACAGGATTCCCGTGAAGCCTTAGCGGGAATGATGCAGTTTGGGTTGTCGTAGACAGACTCACCAAGTCTGCACATTCTTGCCCTTCAGAGTTGGGCAGTCCACGGAGATATTGACTGACATGTGTATGAGGCAGATAGTACGACTACATGGAGTGCCTGTCAGCATCATATCGGATCGTGATTCCAGATTCATGTCACATTTTTGGCAGAGTATGCAGGAGAGTCTAGAATTTATCTCAAGTTCAGCACTGCATATCATCCACAGACTGATGGCCAGTCAGAGCGCATGATACAGATATTAGAGGATGTTGAGAGTGTGCATGATCGATTTTGGAGAATCTTGGAAGGACCATCTACACTTGGTGAAATTCTCCTAAAATAATAGCTACCAGGCTAGCATATAGATGATACCTTATGAGGCACTATACGGCAGGAAGTGTAGGTCACCAGTATGTGGTAGTGACGTGGGAGAGCGTCAGATACTTGGTCCAGAGTTGGTGACACAGACAGTGGATAAAGTCAAGCAGATTCAGAGCCACCTGCGTTCAGCACAGGACAGACAGAAATATTGGGCAGATGCACACCGCAGGCCATTGGAGTTTAAGGAGGGTGACCATGTATTTTTGAAGATATCGCCTACTCGTGGTACCATCAGATTCGGAGGCAGAGGCAAGCTGAGTCCGAGGTACATCGGGCCTTTTTGATATTTTGGAATAAGTTGGCGAAGTGGCTTACCGTCTTGCATTGCCTCCATCATTAGAAGGAGTGCATGACGTGTTTCACGTATCGCGACCGAGGAGATATGTCGCAGACCCTAGCCACGTACTTGATCATTCGGATATTACAGTTGGGCCCAGTCTGTCTTACGTAGAGCAGCCAGTCGAGATTCTCGATCACAGCGAGAAGACTCTGAGAGGGCAGACTATTCGACTGGTCAGAGTGGCATGGAAGCACCATTCACCAGGTGAGTCTACTTGGGAGCGCGAAGATTCTATTTGTCTTCCCTTACTTATTTGAGGAGCAAGGTACAAATTTACGTACGAAATTTGATTACTAGTTGTTTTAAAATTCTTTTAGATATTATCGTGCTTTACTTTTAATTTCGGGGACGAAATTTTTCTAAGTTGGGAAGAATGTAAACCCCCTCGATTTATTCTGTAGATAGTCAGGTTGGATTTGGAAAATTTTGGATTTAGTAGCAGATGTTGAGGTTTATAGTGGAGTTAAGTTTGTCTGGTATTTTAATTCATTTAATTTAAACCCTTGGCGCGCCCTATCATTGCTTGATTATTCGGAGTCCAATATCAGCCCATAAATTCTATCGGATTATTGTACTTCTGACTTGACCCACCAAATTAGGCACTGGACTTTTCCGTCTTCATAAAATCAGATTTCGTTGTGCTCTAAATTAATTGCACAATTTTCCAAAACCGTAATCCATATTTAATTCCGTGTCGGACACCTGTGTCGTTACCCTAAATTTTGAGATACCAACTTAACCCGTCGAGCCGGACCAACTAAAGGGTCCAAGACTGACTCCAAGCCCCCACCATTTTGACCTTTGCGTTATTCTCGGATTTTGACCCCAAGTGCCCCCATTTAATTTAAAAGCGCGAGACACCTTAATTCTATTTAAATCGGGGATACCAATTTTGCCTAATCCTATTTTAATCATTAATAAATCCCGATGGCCACTAAATTATACCCGTGCTAAACCCCCAACACCCCCTCGCCTTGCAAATCATCACCCGTATTTTTCTCCATAATTTTGGCGTCATTTTATGTGTTCGTGCAATTTCCCGAATTTAAGGGGCTTAGTTGCAATTTATTAATTTATGTGTCCTCACCCTATTGGACATGACCTTATGGAGAGCCCCCACTCCATTCCTCATTAAGAAATGATCTTTACTTATGTGAAATCCTAGCCCTCTATTTTAAATGGACTAACCTACACCCTCCATTCCTCATGAATGAATAATTTTCCCTCATGACTAATCCTAGCCACTCATTCAATTTTGGAAGTATCCTCACCACTCAAGCTACATCACCCCTTCCTATAAAACCATCACCATCACCATCACCATCACCATCACCATCACCATCACCCAAGGTCGGCCCTAATCCCAACATTTGGGAAACCTCACCCCCTCTCTCTCTCCTCCTCCTCCTCCTCCATAAAACAGCAGCCAACATTTCTTCCCATTCTTCTTTTTCTTCCATTCTTCTTCTTCTTCCTGGACTTTCTTCTTCTTCTTCCTTTCTTCTTCCAGGGAGGGCTCCCTCCGGCCAGGCTGACCCCTACTCCGGCCTGGGCAGCCCGCGACGTCATCCGACGGCTGACCTCCACCCGCCGCTCGAGCCCGCACTCTCCACCTGCTCCGGCCGAGCAATGCAGCGCCACCCGCCGCTGCTCCGGCTGTGCCCAACAGGGTCGAGCCGCTCCCCAATCTCCTTCACTCCGCAGCTCGAGTTCTGCACCGACGAGCCTGCCGCCCACTGTCTCGAGCTCCGGCTGGCTACCAAGTCCGGCACAGCCACGAACCCTCCGGCGCCGCAGTACAGCACTTCCCTCGACTCCGGTGCAGCTATCCACCCCCGCTCCGATCCAGTTCCTCCCTTCCGACGGCTCCGGCGTTTCCAGTCCGGTCTGCAGCACCCCGATAACAGCTTCTCCCCTGTGCAGCTCCGGTCCCGACCCATGGTGCAGCCACCCCCCATCCGGCAGCGCCGCTCCGGCCATCTCCTCCCCGTCAGCCCATCCTACTCCTCCCCGTCCGGCCTGCTCCTCCCTGTCATCATCATCACCACCACGAGCTCGAGCCGGCCACCCCCCGATGCCGCTGCGGAAGCTGACCTCTCCGGCAGGCCAGTAGCTTCCCCCCCGGCCTGCTGTTCCCACCACCACGACAACCTCCACACATTACCACCACCACCCCGCTGTCGATTTCCCCCGGTCACCACCCTGTTGATCCTCTACCACAACCATTGCACCAATACCTCCCCCACCTCCTTCCGACCATTGACTGAGCCGATCTCCGGCGAGTTCCACCTCCAGCTTCATTACTACCACCACCTCCAGCTTCATGCCACCCCGCACCTCCATCCGACCATCCTCGGTGCTCCGACCAGCAATCCGCCACTCGCCGCCTAGGTATATTTCCCCCCTCCCTATATGTGTATATATTGTGTTGTGTTTAATTAGTGTTGTGTTTAATTAGTGTTGTGTAGTTATTAATGAGTGATTAGGGATTTTGGTTACATAATGTGGATATGTATGGCTAGTGTAGTGTGGTACTTGAAATATGTGATCGATGTTTATATAGATTATGGTGTTTCGAGGATTATACGTAGATATAGTTGTTAGGGTTTAATTTATATATTGTTGGCGTAAATATGGTTAGCGAAGTATAGTACTTGAACAATGTGGTTTAAGATGAATGATAATTAAAATGACCTGAGGTCAAGGTCTAAAGGTGAACTTGGAGGTTTAATCGTCATCAGTATATTAATATGGATTGGAATGAGAGACATTGAGCGTAAGGGTTAAACACATTTATGGATGTGCATGATAATCTGTAGGGATGAGTGGTGTTTGTGGGTGAAATGATCCAGAGGGTTGAGAAAGACGTAATATTTAATAAGTAAATACAGTCAGGGAGTGAGCACACCTGATACTGAACTACGTGATGAATATGGTCAGAATGAGGATTTGTCGAGGAGAGTGTACAGAGGACTAGTTGATGGACTATCGTACCAATAGTCAACTGTAGTCAACCCCCCTAGTGTCTTATCCCTGTTAGTCGTAGATGAGCTTGAGTTTAGCTATAGATGCGTGTCGCATCCCTGTCTGTCGTAGAATAGATTATTGATTCTGGTTTGTATCTCATCTCTAGGTACTGCGGGACCTGAGGACTTGGACGCGGTACCAGATCCCCGTCATCAGCAGCCGCACACAGGCAAGTGTACCTTGCCACCCTGTATTTCAGTTATAGATATTTATTGTTTCGTTATGTATATTGTGCACGTATTTATATTGACGTTCGGTAATTCGCGTCCGGTTCATAACCGGGTGAAGACGTACGTCGTAACGTCATAGGAAGATCGTTGGATGAATTGTAGCATCTCGATATACGTACCTGAGTTTATCGACACCCCAGGACACACTCATACACTGTGATCGTGCCAGATTCCTGTATCCTGATACTGGCATCATGACCAGAGACTGGGATGACCTTAGGGTCGCGTCTGTTGAGTTATTTTCGTGTGTCAAGACTGTTAGATAGAGGTTCAGGTTCAGCGCACCATCGTTGACCGCTTGGGAAGGGAAAGACAGTTACTAGACGTTTGGGCTACTCTGCACGCGCTTATATATGTATATGTAGTGATCCTGTATTATAGTGTAGTGGTATCACCCGTGTGTCTCTGTGCTCGGAGCTACGGTACGACCCGTGTGTCTCTGTGTTCGGAGCTACGGTTTTATTTTAGAAAGCCCACGCGTCGAACGTTGTCTTTAAACTGTGTCACACTTGTTTGGTTATGATAGAGTACCCTGTTGTTGCACTTGTACTTTCTGTTACTTGGCATATTGTATTTTTGTACCTTGTTACGTCTCTCTGAGGACCTGGTTCCCTGCCAGTTTTGCAGCATAGATGATTATGGAGCATTTGGAGTTGCTGTTGGAGTTGCATGTCTTGCGTGCATGGTACCAGGTACTCATATTATATCTACCGGTATTATGGTTATTTTATATTGTTTATTTCATCTGCTGTTGTAGCCTAGTTTTTATAGACTCATACTTCTTCTCGAGTCTATTCGAGTTAGTGTGTTATTGGGCGGCCGACTCTAGCACATATAGCTCTTTCTTGTATATTGATTTACATTGTGGATTGAGACATAGAGGTTTACATTTATGGAATATCTAGTTTGTGCCCTTTATATTACAGCTTATACGTATTCGAGTCAGACCAGAGTCTGGTCGAATGCGTAGCTGGCGTTTCACGTAATCCTGGTCCTACGTATTTTGGGACTGGGGCATGACAATTATAGTGTGTACTGCAGTTAAGTGTGCAAGTATTAAGTTGGTTTCAGTTTAAACTAAAACAGTATGGTATCATTGGGGTGCAGACCTGGCATTGTGTTGTAAGGTATCAATAGGTGCCTAGTACTAGGTTTAGACATAGAGTTAAGTATATAGCTAAGATATTACATTCAGCCAAGTAGTAAAATATATATAGCTAAGTTATAGGTATTGGGGTTAAGGTAACACCTAGATACTAAAGTATAAAATATATATGTATATATATAAGTGTCTATAACCTAGTATACTCTAAAATAGTTAATGTAGCTTAGAATGACCTAGTACAAACCTAGTATCACTCTAGAAATCCAACCCTTAGATAAATGTGGATCTAACCTTAGCATTGACCTAGTTTGGATACCAAGTCTTAGAATTGATCTAGAATCATCACTATAAACTAGTTAGTCATGTTTATCTTTTTAAATCACGTTTTAACATGATAAATCCTATATAGGCCACTTAGACTCCAGTTCAGACATTATCTAATATTCATTACTCCGGACCTCATGCGAGTACATTCTCTAACAATTTTTATTATTTTGATGATTACTATGATTCTAGTTTGTAGTGTTATACTTGATTTCCGATACAGTGGATACACGGGCTAGTATTATAGATACCTGTCATGAGGAGTCGTGATTGGATCCATCGTACTAGCTGGGGAAGAAAAAATATTAGCAAGTTATGTGATCATACCCCACCTTACATGCATCATAGCTCACCCCACATCTCACGTAGGGTGTAGCCTGACCATATTACATGCCTCATAGCCTGTTATATATGATTAGCCTGAATCTTGCTTGCATCATAGCTAATCAGATGGTTAGCCTGACCTCACATGTATTATAGCTAATAATATATAACAAGCATGATCTAGTCCCAAGCCGATCACATAGAAAACTAATATTTCAAGCCACTTAGCCAGTATTTTTATTCCTCTATTTTCAGTTCATACATTGCTATCACTTACATTCACTGCTTATTATTACATGTATACTCCTTGCTAGTTATTCTCTGTGATATGATTATATGTCTCTCTAGTTCTCCTTACATTGTCACGCCCCAGTCCCAAAAATACGTAGGACTAGGACACGTAAGCATGTCAGCCGCATGGATATGGCAACTCCAATATATGGAAACCAAATCCATACGTACGCTATAATATGAATATCAAATCCACAAGTGGTATAAAATGTAATACAAGTCACAGGGTAAAATCTAAATCTCATCCACCAAAATCATATAGAAATAAATAACCAGTATCTGTGAAACTAGATCTCAATAAGAAGTATCTAAGGATGATAGTTGGATGGAAACAAATCCACTACCAACTCGAATGGGAAAAGTAAATACAATATAAGTACAACACAATCAAACAAAATATAAGTATGCCAGCTAGCAATCACGGCTCGAAGAGAAGACATCCTCGAAACATAGGTAACCATCCGAATCTGCGCTCTTGCGAATACTCAAGAACAAATACACCTGGCAGGGGACCAGGTCCTCAGAGGGACATAACAAGATACTTAAACACATGCCAATAAAGTACTGTAATAAATATCCAAAGGGTCACCTAACCGTCTAAGTGAATGCAGTTAAGAACAACTTTTCCCACAAGTGAGCTATCTGGCTGAAAACTGGGATTGGCATGACTCTCTCGGAGAACCAGGGGCCTCAAAGGCATGTCGTCTTTTGAATGGCAGAGGACCGCCAAGTAGTATTGGGGTCATCACCGCCCGTATCTCCAGCGGAGCTTCCGGGTTACAGAAGGAAAAGTGTAAAGGAGCTCAAATGCGGTACTTGTTGTTCTCCCCACCCCATGCTCTAAGCATGTCACATCCATGACACGATTTGGTCCATAGCCTATTCTTAGTACCCTAGCCCAATCCTGCAACCAAACAAGGACAAGGATGGGACCACCGTACTACAATAGGCTAAGTCCCTAGACCTCTAATAACTGCTAAGTCTACTAGCATGCAAAGTTTCTAACAGCAGTTATTCCTAACGCACGGCCCACACGTACAGGAGGCCAAACCTGCACGCAAGTCCGTGATCTACATGAGACTCATAACTCGTGTAACAACTGTGTCACGGCCAATGAACCTAATGATGCTACATGATAATGGGGTAGTCTCATAAACAGGGTTAATGTAAATACATAAATAAAAATATACCGCGACGACATCGTCGCACGCATTTTATATAACAGTTAAAATATATGAACTAAGACAAAATAAATATGCATGCAACATATAGAATATAAATAACAGTACAATGGCAAGGTATACTTGCCTGGCAAGGAAGCTGCAATGTACCAATAATCTGCTTCAGAAATCGCGTAGAACAAATCCAATATCCTATGTACATATAAATATAATACAATAGAATCATTAGTCTTTACACTAGCACATACACAACCACATTTATACTGGACTCAGGGGGTATACTAGGGGTAACACTAGTCATCTAACACGGTCAATTACGCGTTGAATTACGCGGGTGTCGCGTCTTCAAGTACTATACGAAATCAGTCAGTCAACTGACAAGTGTCTATGCCAGTACGTTAATGTACGCAAGGCAGAAAAATTCACAAGTTCTTAGGGTCAACATGGTCAAGGTAAGTATGGGATAGTCCACGGTGTCCTAGGGTCGGTATGAATCAGAGTCCATGTCACAGTCCAAATAGCCTATGTATTACAAATTTATCATGTCAAAAGATAATTTATTTTAATTTATTTAATTCTAGAATAATTACTCTAAAATCCTATTTTAATCTTATTATTCTGATTTTTATGTTAATTCCAAAATTTTGTCCAAAAAAACTAAATTTTATCAACTCGAGACTCATGGCACGCAAATCGACGCGATCTGTTGACCGAAAAGTCAACCGACACAAACTCAACTTTCATGCATGATTTTCTGTAGATTTCAGCGTCAAAAAATGCTAAAATTTACGGCTCGTCCGAATTCAAATTCATTTGGGAATTATGGCACATACAAATTTTGTATTGTGCACCGATGGTTAAATTCTATCCTAGAAGTTCTATAGAATTAACAGTATATAAATACTTAGAATTAAATTCTGGGAAAAACATATGTCAATTATCTAGACATTATCTTTCCGAAACTTTAAACGGTTCATGATTCTGATTCCTGGTTCTCCCGGAATCGCAAAAACATCGAAACACGTCTATTTTTGGACATGCTGTGCTCTACGAATTTTTCAGAATTTAATACTCATAATATCGTAAAAAAAATTTATATAATCAGAAAGATAAACTCAATATCGTTCTAACAAAAAAAATTAGGCCTCGTTTGGAGTCCGGAGCTATGCGCAATGGCTTCTGGAAGATGAAGGAACCCTAGATAGCAATTCTACAAAATCTCTCTCTCTCTAAAAATAATGGGATAATTAGGGTTATTATATTATATATATATAGGCATTGAGCGGCTGAATGAAAGTTGATAGGAGGGTGACACATGTCATGATTTGATTGGATGGTTTTGGTTATATTATTTATTTTTGATTTGCCTTTATCAAAACATTATTTAAGTCGTTTTAAATCTAAATAACTCCAAATAAATATTAAAATTAATCATAAAAATCTGAAAAAAATACAGAAAATATATTTGGAATCTAGAAACCCTAGAAAAATACTTGGGACAATTTTATATTTATAAGTTTTCTACTATAATTAGGAGAAGCTCTAAACATTAGTTTTACCCATATAACTAAAAATAAATACTAAAATTATTCCAAAAATTTTGAAATAATTCCTGAAAATATATAATAATATTATAAACCCTAGAAAATAATGTGGGTCCATTCTATATTCTTGGATTCCACAATAAATTTTTCAAGTCCTAAAAAATTAGTTATTAGCCTAATTACTCCCAATAAATACTAAAAATACTCAGAAATTTCCAAAAAATTCTAGAAAATATATTTGATTATTTAGAATCTAAATTAAAAGTTTGGAATATTTTTAATTATGTTTAACTCTAAAATAAATTCTTCAAAGTTCTAGAAAATTAGTGTTACTAGTTTTTAATTAATTAAAAATTATGCAAAAATCCCAATAATCTAAAATAGCCTAAAAATAATTCTAAATAAATATTTATATAAGTAAATATACTAAAAAAATTTATTTTCTAATTAACTAAGAGAATACTCTAAATAAATTCAACATCTATAATAAATATAATAATATAAAATATACACAAAATACCTATTTTGGGTGAGGGAGTTTACAATCTACCCAACTTAAAATAATTTCTTCCTCGAAATTAAAATAAGGCATAATTTGTTAAATCCTTCACATTCGTACATAAGGTACGTCAATCGCAATCTCTTCCAAAAATTTAAATAACAAAATCTATTCAAATCTATCGTGACCATTTCAAAATTAAGATAATCATTGTTCAAATCAAAATTCAACCTATTGTAATCTCTTCTCACTTTTCCAAATCATCAATATCCAAATTTAAATTGAATCCATATAATATCTTCAAGATTTAAATAACCCATATCAAATTTTATCTCACGATCTCCAACTATCATAATCTCCTCTAGAAGTAATTCGAGTACAATATTATTCCTATTTTTACTTATAAATTTTTGTATTCTTCAACTTTTTAAATTCTATTCACATCCTCAATATTTCAAATAGGTAGTCCAACCATCAAATTTTAATTCTTAATTTAAATCATCAAATTGAAAAATAATTTAAATGCAGTCCACCAATGTTTAAGTCTGAAATTATATATTTATCCTTCAAATTCAAATTGATGATTTTACCTTCAATACTCAAAAATTTAAATTATGTACTTAAGGTATAAATATTGGGTCCTCAATATCAAGATTTTTAAAATTTATTAATCCTCATCATCTTAGTCATTCTTCTAAAATTCTCAAAATTAAAATGGCTTGAACCTCTCCCAATCTAAACTTACTCGATCACAATCTAAAAGAAATTCCTCTCGAGTTGCCAAGGCACTGCTACCCAACTTAGAATTTATCCATCTATCACAGAAGGCTATATACTTTAAGAAAAAAATATTCCTTAATTTATTTACTCATGTCATTCAATCCTCAAAACTTCAACGCCGATTATATGATATATGATATGTCCTTAATTACAAAAGAATAATCCTAAATTATGTGATCGGCCTATGGGGTATATCTAGTACTCTCTGTGTATCAAACTTATACCAAGCACGAGGTTTCGTCTTTCCGAAATAAGGGAAGACGGAGATCAATAATAAAGAGTTCAAGGACGAGGTAATAGAATAGAAGTATCGGGATCAAGGCGTTTAAAGAATTCAAATAGGAATTGTCAAAGCAGTTGTGGATTGAAGTCATATTTTGGTAATTCCTATTCACATGCTCGTATTAGTACAGTTATGTAGCCGATACAATACGCTCAGACATATCTAGAGGGCAAGTACAGGTGTCTACTAGTCAACTATATATCTCAATCCACGTAAAGCATCATTGCGAAGGGCGAATCAAGTGCACTATGGTTGATCAGACCGTAATACACTGATTCTGATTAGACAATGTATTAGTAAGCGTCCCCAATAATACATATCTCATGATCAAGCTCGATAAAAGAGTAAGCTTGCAAAACT
Organism: Iris macrosiphon; assembly: GCA_036927795.1. NCBI lineage: Eukaryota > Viridiplantae > Streptophyta > Magnoliopsida > Asparagales > Iridaceae > Iris > Iris macrosiphon. Next base: position 34,553,026 of record JAYESA010000011.1, read on the forward strand.
AGGCTATAATAGCAGCATAAGTCAAGGTAGTGCAGCAAATATAAGTACGCTAGATGATGATGAAAGGAGGTACAAATTAATTCAAGTTCACAAAACAAAAACAACTAAGCAACAATAATAAAAGACTTTACAATCCCTACAGTTATCATACAACCTCCTTGTCTATGTCGCTAGTCGACCAAATAGGGGCAAGGACCTCTAAATTCTATCGTCTGAATAAACATTATCGTCTTTTGCTAGCATATAATTAATGTCATTCAGTTACACTACCTTGATGGGTCAAGTGGACTATGTGATACTAGGTTGTGAGGCATACTATCCAACTTAAAAGAATTAAACTAATACTGTGACAGTCTTAATAGGATCCTACAAAATAATCTTGCACATGTAAATAAAACAGAAACTCTTTATTAGGGTATATGAGAAAAGATCTTGGTACTTATTAGGGTCTCCTATTGCATTATATAGGTCATGGTCGTCTTAAGCCTTAGTCATAGTGCTTATAGAACAAGTGTCAATAGTAAGGTTATAAGAGTTACTAGCCTCAAGGAAAAAGGGGATATAACTTATATTGAGGTGGGGTACAAGTTACGTGACTTAAAACTAAGGGGTAATCATTAGGTCATAATCTACAATAATAACTTAAACTGTCAAGTTCTAATTACCAATCACATAATTCAAAAATTTAAGAGTAACAACCAAAATTCTAGCAAGCTATATATATCCTAAAATAGAATAAAATTACTTGGTCTATAATCAGAAGTGTCAGATGGCACGAGTTGAAAGAGGAAGAAAAAAAGAACGTAATTTTTAGTCGTCGCACAACTAGTGAACGTTAAGGTCGCAGAGGAACAACATATGAAATTAAAATAGGGGCTCTAGATAACATCATGGTTTTCTAAGGGGGAGTGGTATGCTAGTTGCTATGTTCGAGGTATGATCAAGAAAAAAGTGTTAATTACATTCCTCTAGGCTTCCTAAGGTGCTGTCTACTAATAATAAGACAATGATCTAAGTTTTATAGTTCTCCAATATTATCTAACTATGAGGGTTAGGTTCAGTCATAATATTCACTTTTGGTTTTCTATTGGTTCCTCCATACTAGGGTCAAACATTATGGTAAGCTTCTAACTAACTCTAGTAGTATCTATACTACTCTTAAGTCTTCATAATACTTCAAGGGGGTAACGATAAACCAATTCTAGAGATAAGAAATTCTAGGGTTCACTAGATATTCTAAACTTAGTGGTGTGTCTATATTCTCGTTATAATCTTAATATGTGTGCTACCCTAATTTTTATCCTAATAACAGGGGTTCCTATATTCTAACAGAAGGCTATACTCAAAGTATTGTTAGGGAAGCACATGAATCAAGCAGGATACAATTGTTCAAATAGAACAGATATGAGGAAGATGAATCATAGTCAATTGTGGATGAGATCCTATACTCTAGTCCTAGGTGCAGCTTGTCCGGTACAGTAACGTAATCGAGACAATATGCTCTCGACCTGCATGGGCCACCACAAAAACATGTCATGCCCCAGTCCCAAAAATACGTAGGACTAGGACACGTAAGCATGTCAGCCGCATGGATATGGCAACTCCAATATATGGAAACCAAATCCATACGTACGCTGTAATATGAATATCAAATCCACAAGTGGTATAAAATGTAATACAAGTCACAGGGTAAAATCTAAATCTCATCCACCAAAATCATATAGAAATAAATAACCAGTATCTGTGAAACTAGATCTCAATAAGAAGTATCTAAGGATGATAGTTGGATGGAAACAAATCCACTACCAACTCGAATGGAAAAAGTAAATACAATATAAGTACAACACGTACAGGAGGCCAAACCTGCACGCAAGTCCATGATCTACATGAGACTCACAACTCGTGTAACAACTGTGTCACGGCCAATGAACCTAATAATGCTACATGATAATGGGGTAGTCTCATAAACAGGGTCAATATAAATACATAAATAAAAATATATCGCGACGACATCGTCGCGCGAATTTTATATAACAGTTAAAATATATGAACTAAGACAGAAAATAAATATGCATGCAACATATGAAATATAAATAACAGTACAATGGCAAGGTATATTTGCCTGGCAAGGAAGCTGCAATGTACCAATAATCTGCTCTAGAAATCGCGCAGAACAAATCCAATATCCTATGTACATATAAATATAATACAATAGAATCATTAGTCTTTACACTAGCACATACACAACCACATTTATACTGGACTCAGGGGGTATACTAGGGGTAACACTAGTCATCTAACACGGTCAATTACGCGTTGAATTATGCGGGTGTCGCATCTTCAAGTACTATACGAAATCAGTCAGTCAACTGACAGGTGTCTATGCCAGTACGTTAATGTACGCAAGGCAGAAAAATTCACAAGTTCTTAGGGTCAATATGGTCAAGGTAAGTATGGGATAGTCCACGGTGTCCTAGGGTCGGTATGATTCAGAGTCCAAGTCACAGTCCAAATAGCCTATGTATTACAAATTTATCACGTCAAAATATAATTTATTTTAATTTATTTAATTCTTGAATAATTACTCTAAAATCCTATTTTAATCTTATTATTCTGATTTTTATGTTAATTTCAAAATTTTGTCCAAAGAAACTGAATTTATCAACTCGAGACTCATGGCACGCAAATCGAGGCAATTTGTTGACCGAAAAGTCAACCAACACTAACTCAACTTTCATGCATGATTTCCTGTAAATTTCAGTGTCAAAAAATGCTAAAATTTATGGCTCGTTCGAATTCAAATTCGTTTGGAAATTATGACACATACAAATTTTGTATTGTGCACCGATGGTTAAATTCTATCCTAGAAGTTTTACAGAATTAACAGTATATAAATACTTCGAATTAAATTCTGGGAAAAACATATGTCAATTATCTAGACATTAGCTTTCCGAAACTTTAAACGGTTCATGATTCTGATTCCTGGTTCTCCTGGAATCGCAAAAACATCGAAACACGTCTATTTTCGGACATGCTGTGCTCTATGAATTTTCCAAAATTTAATACTCATAATATCGTAAAAAAAATTTATATAAACAGAAATATAACCTCAATATCATTCTAACAAAAAACATTAGGCCTCGTTTGGAGTCCGGAGCTATGCGCAATGGCTTCTGGAAGATGAAGGAACCCTAGATGACAATTCTATAAAATCTCTCTCTCTAAAAATAATGGGATAATTAGGGTTATTATATTATATATATATATAGGGATTGAGCGGCTGAATGAAAGTTGATAGGAGGGTGACACATGTCATGATTTGATTGGATGGTTTTGGTTATATTATTTATTTTTGATTTGCCTGTATCAAAACATTATTTAAGTCGTTTTAAATCTAAATAACTCCAAATAAATATTAAAATTAATCAGAAAAATCAGAAAAAATACAAAAAATATATTTTGATTCCAGAAACCCTAGAAAAATACTTGAGACAATTTTATATTCATAAGTTTTCTACTATAATTAGGAGAAGCTCTAAACATTAGTTTTACCCATATAACTAAAAATAAATACTAAAATTATTCCAAAAATTCTAAAATAATTCCAGAAAATATATAATAATATTATAAACCCTAAAAAATAACGTGGGTCCATTCTATATTCCTGGATTGCACAATAAATTCTACAAGTCCTAAAAAATTTAGTTATTAGCCTAATTACTCCCAATAAATACTAAAAATACTCAAAAATTCCCAAAAAATTCTAGAAAATATATTTGATTATTTAGAATCTAAAATAAAAGTTTGGAATATTTTTATTTATGTTAACTCTAAAATAAATTCTTCAAAGTCCTAGAAAATTAGTGTAACTAGTTTTTAATTAATTAGAAATTATGGAAAAATCCCAATAATCTAAAATAGCCTAAAAATAATTCTAAATAAATATTTATATAAGTAAATATACTAACAAAATTATTTTCTAATTAACTAAGAGAATACTCTAAATAAATTTAACATCTATAATAAATATAATAATATAAAATATACACAAAATACCTATTTTGGGAGAGGGAGTTTACATACATTTCAGTATTTTATTCCATCATGTATATTCATTTCTCACTGCTTTATAGTCTTTATCAATATAATTGGAGCTGCTGTTAGTTTATGTGCTTCGCTCAAATCCTAACTGGATAAAAATTTTCAGAGGATCTTGAGAACTTTTGTCCCACATACTATGGACCAGAAGTAGACGATGGTTACATCTAGGAGCCTCAGGAGGATCCCGTTCCAGTAGAGGACCCATTAGTAGTGATCTAGAGCCCAATATTTATATTATATTGGGATTGTTCCACTTTGAGATATTTCGAGTTGTATTATTTTGAGACTTATGTTGTTACCGAGTTATCTAAACTCTCAGACTTATTGTTATTGTGTGAGATGTTATCTTTAAACCATTCATCTTGCTATAGATATTATTGTAATTGAGTATTGGTTGACATTATATTTATATTATATATTCATCTTGTTCTCCTTATGGAGTTGAGATCATTGACATGTTATATATTATTGTGAGATGTATTAGTTTATATTGTGACCTAGACAATATTCTATCGTCGATGTTGTGACGTAGACTGGACATATCCATGACTCGTCCAATTTTTTGGTACATATCATGATACTAGACCCCCTTTAATATTGTGTCAGGAATGTAAAAATCATATAGCTAACGAAATTTTTTCGTATAAAATAATAAATTTATATAAAATTATAGGAAAAAGGAAATGTTTGATGAAATTATATGGAGGAGGAGGACCCGCCAACTCAGTTGGCGGGGTGCAGTGGTCGAGAGTCGCTCGCCAACTGAGTTGGCGGGGCGCACTCCTCGAGAGGCCGCTCGCCAACTCAGTTGGCGAGTGATGCTGAGTTGGCGGGGCAGTGACCGTTGCACTCTGCTCGCCAACTCAGTTGGCGAGTAAGGATCCGTTCCCAAACTTAGCCGTTGCACAACAGCTATTACATTCAACACTCTCCCTCTATATATTTCCTATCTCAACCAAATCATCTCACACTCACTCTATTTCCTCTCTTCCCTCTAGCAAAGTCTCAAACACTCTCTCTGTCTCTCTGCCACTAGCAAAGCTTCAGTCAAAGTTTTTCCTGCAGCTAAAGTTCATTTGAGTTTTTTGTAGCAAAAGTTCTCAACCGTCATGGATCGTAGCGTAAGAATTGTATGCTCGCACGGCGGTAAAGTAAATGGGTTAAATTACGAAGGAGGAGAAAGTATAATTTTTTCAACTTATCCGAATATTAGTTTTGAAAATATACGTAATCATATTATTGAACGTTGTTCTATTCATTATGATTTTATTCTGAAGTCTATATTTTGTTCTAATTATTTTTTGATAGATAGTGAAGATGCGTGGAATTATATTCTTGAGATTAATTCACAATCACGGTATATAAAAATATATGTTATTAAAGTAGCAACAACCTTAGATAGTAGAAATAATGAATATTTTTTTGAATATCAGCATGTTAGTTCGGGTGCTAGTTCTTCTCAACAAATAGTTTCATTTATCCAAGAAGGTCATTCATCAGATGAATCTAACCATGATGATGATAGTGACAACGACGATGGAAATAGTAATGATTTAGTTAAAAATATAGATTATACGGTAGATGATGATGTTGTAAAAGCTATCACTGATGAAGTATTTAAGGGACAATCATTTCCTAGTCGTTCTCACTTTAGAAGCTTTATAAGTAATTTAGCAATTAAATATAATTTTAGTTGTTCAGCTAGTGTTATGAATAATGCTCGTGGAATTATATATAGTTGTGATCAACCGAATTGTAATTGGAGAGTATATGTCAAATCTATTGGAAATGGCGATATAGTTAAAGTTAGTACATTAGAAAATCGTCATTCTTGTTTAGGAAGACTTAGTACAGGACGTCATCGACTAGCTACCGCTTCATGGATTAAGACCATGATAATTGACATTATTAGAGATAACCAGTCATACAGTCCATCACAAATTGTTAAAGATATATATAGGGAGCACCGTATACAAGTTAGTTATTCCAAAGCATGGAGAGCCCGAGAGACATCATTAGCTGAAATTAATGGTAGTTATGATGAGGCATACGCTAGTCTTGAGGAGTATTGTTATAGAATTATGGAGACAAATCCAGGTAGTACATTTTTTATTAAAACTGCCGAAAATAATAGCTTCCAACGAATTTTTATTTGTTTTAAGTCATGTATTGATGGATTTTTAAGGGGATGTTTACCAAATATTAATACTGATGCTAAATTTCTTTCGTCTAAATATCAAGGTATCTTATTTATTGCTTGTGCTCACGATCCTAGCTATCAATTATATCCTATAGCTTATGCTGTTGCTGAATGTGAGAATAGTGATTCTTGGTCTTGGTTTTTAAATTCTCTTAAAATATCTTTTGATAGTTGTTTTAATGATTGGAGTACAATTTCATTTATATCTGACAATCAAAAGGGATTAATAAATGCTGTTCGTGCTATTTTTCCTGCATCTCCTCATTTTTTTGTATTTAATATTTTAAACAAAACATGAAAAAAGTTACCAAAGAACAAGTATTTCAACACTTGTTAGACTCGCTTGCTAGATCATATAATAAAACAGATGCAGAGAGTGTGTTTGATATAATTAAAGCCGAGAACATAATTTTGTACGATTGGCTTATTGGTGTAAACGATGAAAGTCGTCGATTTGAACATTGGATAACAGCGTATGCTACTTGTCCTAGATTAGATATTAATACTTCTAATCTTGCTGAATGTTTCAATAGCTGGATTAAGAAATTACGAGATAAGCCAATAACAATACTTCTCGATGGTATTAGAGCCAAGATTATTACACTTCATGACAATCGTAGAAAGAATGCTGAAAATATAGACACAGATTATTGTCCGAAGATGTTAAAGAATATGTCTTCTATTATCAAAGAGAAGAATCACCTAGAAATATTAGCTATTGATAGTTATAAGTTTGAAATAATAGACCGGGCAACAAGTAGAACCTATGTTGTTAATATAACTGACAGATCTTGTACATGTTTTAGATGGTACCATACTTATATACCATGTATACATGCATGTTTTGTTTGTAGATATTGCAATATTAGTATTGATAATTTTTATCCTGCAGTATTTTCGACGGAAACTTTGAAAAGTGTATACGCACAAAAAATGGAGCCAATTCTAGTTCCCTACAAGATCCAAGCTCCTTTGGTAAGAGGACAAATTGGGGTGCCAGATGTAAGACGCAAAGCCGGAAGACCAAAGAAGAACCGCATCAAACCCCGGGATTCATCGACAAGAGATCTACGTTGCAGTAATTGTGGTGCTATGGGACACAACCGAAGAAGATGTACTAGTCAACCGAGAGAGTAAAATAGAATTGTTCAATACCCAAATATTGTAATAAAAAACCATTACAAATCATACAAATATTGCAATCATACAATGTTACAAATTATCTACTCATCCTCGTCCTCGTCTTGTTGAGTTTGGGTAGGCAGCGGTGCTGATGGAGTCAAAAAAAATTGTGTGAATATTTGGTAGCTTTCATCTCCAACAGTCTGGTAACTCGGACCCGCTCCAGCATACTGGTCACTCGGCCCCGCTCCAATATACTGGTAACTCGGGCCCGCTCCAGCATACTGATCACTCGGGTCCGCTCCAGCATAATGGTCCTCTGCAGTATCCCTCCGACGACGATGAGAGTGTCTCTGTCGTACTAAGCCGGTCGGATAGTCCGGTGGAAGACGGGATTGTATTGGAGGCATTTTCGGTTCCCGTCCAATACCCAGATGCTCAACACGAGTCACAAGTTTCTCCATAAGACGACGAGTCACAAGTTCCTCCATATGAGGTCGTTGTAAATATTGTCGGTATACACCACTCTGAAATTTGAAACTTGTAAATTAATATATTTATCATATCTATGTATATGTATTTTTGAAAGTATAATGAAGTCATACCAAATCATGCATTCCATCGGCAAAAGCACGCAGAGTAGAATCGTCTACGGATCTACTCTTGAACCTTTGCTCCTCATAGTGGTATACTCGGTTGCTCATAAGAGGGCATCCCCACCATTGCCTATAGTCCAGGCTACCCATGTCTGCAAAATATAAACAAAATTTTAGCAAACTATTTACACTAAATCAATACGAATAATAAGTAACTTATAACTTACATTCCTTAGCAGAATTTAGTCTGGGAGACATGTCCCTCACACTATAATTCTCGAACTGATTATTCCAGTCAGCAACGAGACCAAGGATTCGTTGTAATGTATTTGATGTCTCATAAGCGTCTGTCAGTGGATCATCGGGAATTATTGGACTCATTCCGATTGCCGAAGAACACGGTCTGTCGGATGGTACATGGTGAACCGATCATATATAATATAAGATCTGTGTAAAGTAAATGCATATGATGTCCTCTTGATTTCTGGAGCATCAGGTTCAAGTGAGGTAACCAGGTAACCTGTTTAAAGATATTGTATCAATTAGATGTGATGTTTATCTACGATCAAAACTTAAATAATTTAAAGATATTTATTGTATATTTAAAAATTACCTCATGATACTGCAGTGTATCAAATTGGCTACGATAAAGTGATACACTCCTGTATTGGTAGTGTTGATAATCCACTACATCTGTAGGCCAGCGCATAGCAACTGAAAATACTCCAACATCACTGAGAATGCTAGTAACAGGCCTACCAATATAGAAGTGCTCGTAGGACCAGAACTATAAAAAAAATATGACATTAGTACAAACAAAATTTGCGTATAAAATTACTCTAACTTTTTAAGGTCTTTCATTCGTACCTGAATCAGTGAAATACATCTACAAATACTCTTGCGATTTGATCTCACAAATTCTGTCAGATTGGCGTATAAAAAGGCAAGAGTAGCAGCTCCCCACGCATGCTCAGTAGGTTTTGTCAAATTATCCAAGAATGGTAGAAGCTGCACATTTATCATATTTCCCGATGCATCGGGAAATAGAATTGCACCACATAAACAGAGCAGATACGCTCTAGTGCAACAAATGACCTGGATATATTAAGTGTTATATAGAATTGTACCACTAAATTAAGTCATAAATAAATTTACTAATAAAAATACATACCTGCATTTTATCTACATCAACCACCCCGTCAATAGTGTGATGTAGGTCCATGAAGTTGCCACGGAGCCATGTAAACTTCACAAAATTGCCGTCTTTTATACCTGATTGAGGGCTAACACCGAGATACCTCCTGATCAGATCAGATCCCTTTATGTGCGGATCAAAATATATAGCGTTATCTTTAATAGGTAACCCTAGTATATTTGCCACATCAAAAAGGGTGATCGTCATCTCGCCGAATGGGAGTTGGAAAGTGTTGCGTTCGGGCCACAAACGCTCCGCAAGACTTACAACTAAATGAAGATCGTGGATTAAATATCTAACACGATCTATATAGTGGAATCCAAAGGATTCCACCAAAACCTTTTGGACCGAATTTAGCTCCCACGTACGATAATTTCTTTCGGTCCGCCAATGTACATGGATCCGGGTTCGTAAACCAAGATCATGGTCGTATAACTATAAAAAAACATATACATTATATTTTGTGTGTAAATTACTAAAGTTGAAAACTTGTAATTTCAAAAATTATCTCGCCAGTAAATATCTGACTAGAAATGTGGTCTTCACGTTGCTTAATAATAAGCTGGGTAGTCGGTCCACCAGGAATACGACCGTCATTGTGGGTAGCCATCTTCAAAAATGTTGATTATAAGATGTGAGTATGAGGAGGAGGAGGAAGAGGATTGCTGTGAGTAAGGAGGAGGAAGAGGAAGAGGATTGTTGTGAGTAAGGAGGAGGAGGAGGAGGAGAAGAATGTGTGAGGAGGATTCGGTAGTGGGGGGTGTTTATAGGGAGGGAAGGGGAGGGGAGGGGATGGGGGGAAGTTGAGGGGATGGGGGGGTCTCCGAGAGAAGGGGAACGGTCATGGGTGGGTGGTCTCCGAGGAAGGGGAGGCGACAGGGAGGAGAGACAGTAGCCCGCCAACAGTGTTGGCGAGCGGTCTCTCGTAGACTGCGTCCCGCCAACTCAGTTGGCGAGCAGTGTCTCGTGCCCTGCGTCCCGCCAACTGAGTTGGCGAGCGGCCACGTCCCGCCAACTCAGTTGGCGTGTAGTCCTCCTTACTGCAATTACTTTCAACTTTTTCTTTTTTTTATAATTTTATATAATTTTATTACTTTATACGAAAAAAATCTTATAGCTAAATCTAAAATAACGCTGAAATTCTTCCAAGTACACAGCCCCTCAGTTGCTCATTTACAGCCTCTCAGTTGCTCATTTTCCACTGCTGCAACTCTGTCACTTTCTCCGGAACTCAAGTGTATATGGATGTATGTGCTTGGGAGCACTAGGGAGTACTTACCACATGCGCACTTGCAACGAATGGAAGGGGACCAGTCCACCTATTGACATTCAATCTCTCTGAAGCCAGAAACTGTGTTCATAGTATTTACTGAGCTTAGTGCAGACTTCAATGTCAGGAAATCAGCCGACCTGCTAGTTATTCTCTTAGGAAATCTACGGACGAGATTTATTATGTTACAGAAAAAGGTTCTGCTATCGCAGTGCAAGGATACTTTGTCCAAGACCGAAACCTGAGATGAGGCGGACTAGAATATGCTAAAATGGACTATGTATAGATTGACTTATATAAAATAAAAAATAAACTATATGGAAAAAAGGAGAGAAATTTTATTTTTGGACTAGAAACAACTTGCGTCTTGTCCGAATCTGAAATCAATCCTCCTGAATTTTGTTTTCGAACCGAAGACCTAGATACCCCCTCTCTAGTGGGACACCACTTTTTGAACCACAGTTTTGGTCAGCCATCCACGTATCATCATTCCATTGACAGAAAATCTGGTGGACCTAAGGAAATAGGAGAGGGGAAGGGACAACAAAATTTAACCACATGACTTACAGTCCAAACCTTCCGGTCAGAATCACGACCAACTTAGCATTTTCGTTTCTAGTGGGGATGAACATCCACTTTATTAATTTTCAGCTTAATCGAAATAATCAAAACCGAATAAATTGAATTTTTTTGGTTTTGACAAAGGATTTGAAGTTACATTGTTTGGTTCATGAGAAAATTGGAATGGAAAGTGCCTCCCTCAGATACTTTGCAGTTCCGGTCCCTCTGTTGTCTCCTCCCAAATCCTGCTTTCAACGTCCTCTCTCCCCATCTAGATGTGGGAGGGAAATAAATTTTCTTTTCTTTTTTTTTTCATTTTAATAAAAAGTTCATTTAGAAGAAATTACCAGATGTTGTCGGCCTCGTGGATCGTCACCGCCATGCCTTGTCGGAGTGTCACGCCGTAGCTGCCTCGCGGAAGGCCACCCCGTCGGATCCGTCACGTCACGCCATGGCCGGATCCGATCCTCCTCGGCCAGATCGGCCTCTTGCTGTTGTCGTGGGACGGGGGTGGCAGGTCGTGGCCAGAGAAAAAAAAGAGCGGAGGGGGGAGTGAATGGGTCGGTGCCCTTTGTTGTTTTTTTGTTTTGTTTTGTTTTTATTCTCCTCGATTTGAAATTTTATGAAGGGATTGGTTCCAGCCTTCCATTTTTAGATTTTTTTTTCAAAGGGATCGGTGCCTTTTGACTAGAGAAGGATTTTTTTTTAAAAACTTTTTTTAAATGTAATTAATGGGCTTTAAGTTTTTTTTATATATAATTAATAATTTTTTAAGTCAGTACATAATTAATAGTAAATAATTAGATAAATAATCTAAAAAAAAATTTATACTTATTATGCTAATTTTTTGTAATCAATATTTATTTATTTATTAAATTAATTATCATAATTTTTATTATTATATCATACTCTTCCGCTCTTTCGTTTTCGTTTTTCTATTCTAACTTTTCTATTCTAACCAAAGATCTTTGTTCCCTACTTAGAGTACAAAAAATTGTATATATCCCAATCAATTTTTTTTTCTTCTTAAAACTCTAAATTCAAATTCAAACCCAAATTCCTTTCCAGTTTATCAAACGGACCGTTAAGGTCCTGTTTGGATGGCAGCAGTGGGATGAAAGAGGTATGAATGAATCTGTCACTTTCATTGAAACTGGATTCAGTTTTGTTGTTTGGATGGAGAAGGTTAATTATGGTGAAAGTGTCCTCCTCATGTCCCCTCCCATTTTTCCATGTTTCACTTGCAGCCAAAAAGTGGAGGAGGTGTGGTGAAAGTGGTGTGTGTTGGCTCTGATGCAGCGGGTTGTAACCTTCGGGAGGTAAGGATAGTGAACACAATGTATTTGGAGAAAAGATGTTTTATTTCTTACTTTTCAATTGTTAAACAAACAAAAATACACACATATTTATATAGCCCCTTATTGTAACAACTCACCCCTAAAAGCAAGTTAACAGATCCTATTAAAATGGATCTAACCCTAGTAAGGTGGATCTAAAATAGACAAGTTCTATTCCAAAAAGGAATTGGTCAAATCTAGGTTATTTAACTAATATTCTCCTCCTTAATCTAGGTTTGATCAAGGTTGATAACTCCAAGCACCTGCTGCATCTCAGCGAACTTCACTTTGGCGAGAGCCTTCGTGAGAATGTCGGCACGTTGCTTTTCAGTGCTCACGAACTCCACCTTTATCTGCCCTCTTTCAACACACTCGCGAATGAAGTGAAAGCGAGTATCAATGTGCTTACTGCGCCCATGAAACACTGAATTCTTCATCAGCGCAATTGCAGACTTGTTGTCGACATAGAGCGTGACTGGCTTAGGTTCGCGGCCAGTCATTTCACTAACTAGATTCCTCAGCCACAAAGCTTGACACGCTGCAGCCGTTGCCGCCATGAACTCAGCTTCGCAGGAGAACAATGCGACAGTTTTCTTCTTCTGAGATGCCCAAGTGATTAGGTTCTTGTTGAGGTAGAACGTCATTCCGCTAGTGCTCCTCCTGTCGTCGATATCTCCGGCTAGGTTGCTATCGGTGAATCCGTGCAGTTCATCTTCACCATGTCCTCTTTCATACATGAGTCCATACTCAAGTGTTCCCTTCACATATCTGAGGATCTGTTTCACAGCCTGGTGATGCATGGTTGTTGGCTTCTCCATGTACCTACTCACCATTCCGACAGCATAACAAAGGTCTGGGCGAGTATGAGTTAAGTACCTGAGACAGCCAATGATTCGCCTATATTGCGTCGGATCGACTGGTGTTCCTTCAAGGTTCTTGATGAGTTGCAGTTTAGCTTCCATGGGATACCTGGTTGGATTGCAGTCTCCCATCCCAAACTGCTGCAAAACTCTCTTTGCATATGCTGATTGCTTCAGTATAATGCGATCATCCTGTTGGTCTACCTCTATACCAAGGTAGTAAGAGAGTAACCCAAGATCACTCATCTCAAATTTCTGCATCATCTGCTGCTTGTAAACCTTTACTGCAGTTGCTCTTGTGCCTGTGACGATTAAGTCATCAACGTACACTCCGACAATGAGTGCACCCTCCCTATTGCTCCTTGTGTACACAGCATGCTCTTGAGTGCATCTGATGAATCCCAGTCCCTTTAAGCAGCTGTCCAGGCGTGTGTTCCAGGCCCTCGGTGCTTGTCGCAAGCCATAGAGAGCCTTGGACAGCCTGTACACTTTGTGCTCCTGGTTCTTGACGACGAAGCCTTCAGGTTGAGCTACATATACCTCCTCTTTGAGGTCACCATTCAGAAACGCAGATTTAACGTCCAAATGGTGAACCTCCCATCCGTGCTGGGCTGCGAGGGCAATGATCAAGCGAACTGTGTCGAGTCTGGCAACTGGAGCAAATACTTCATCAAAATCAACTCCATGTTGCTGGACGTAGCCCTTTGCCACAAGTCTTGATTTGTGCTTGAGGATCTTGCCTTTACTGTCTCTCTTCACCTTGTATACCCATTTTAAACCGATGGATTTGTGCCCAGATGGTAACTCAGTAAGCACCCAAGTCCCATTCTTCTCGATGGCTTCAACCTCCTTCTTCATAGCTTCCCGCCATTCATGTTCAAGTGTAGCATCTTGAAAATTTGCCGGTTCTTCAGCCGACAAAAACAACATCTCTGGATCAAGAAATGTCTCCTCAGTTTCAGCATATATGTCAACAATTGAGCGGTATCTCCTTGGCTCATTCGAGTCTGTCGTCGGTGTGGGTGAGCCGCTCGAAGTTGTGGCCGCAACTTGTGGTGTAGTAGGCTCCCTTGATGCCATTGCCGCTCCGTGCGTCATAGGTGTTGCCGCATCTCCTGTGCCCTCCAGCGTGTGCATAGCCGCGCCCACTGCTCTCTGTGGAGTGATCACTGTCTCGACAACAGGATCTTCGATTGAGAGTTCTACCCAGCCTTGTGGTTCGGTACCATCACCATTGTTCCAATCCCATCTCCTTTCTTCCTCGAACACAACATCCCTGCTCACATGGATCTGGCTACGTTGAGGATTATAGAGACGGTGTGCTTTGCAGCCCTCTTCCACGCCTAGGTACACCAGTGGCGTACTTCGGTCATCAAGTTTCTTATGATGAGGACCTGCAGTCTTCATGTGTGCGACACATCCAAACATCCTTAAGTGTTCGAGGTTTGGTTTCTTACCAGTCCAGGCTTCATACGGCGTGAGCGCACTGAGAGCTTTAGTTGGCAACCGGTTGAGCAGGTACACAGCATGTCTGACCGCCTCGCCCCACATACTTCCAGGAACATGCATGCTCTTGAGCAAGCTCCTTGTCGTAGCCATCACGGTGCGATTCCGACGCTCTACTACGCCGTTTTGTTGTGGTGTATATGGTACAGTGAGGTGCCGTTGTATGCCTTCGCCTTCACAGAAGCTTGTGAATTCCTTGGACAGGAACTCACCTCCTCGATCAGTTCTTAGTGTCTTTATTTTGCTGTCACATTCATTCTCCACAAGAGACTTGAATTTCTTGAAAGCATTAAAGGCATCACTCTTTTCTTTGAGCATATACACCCACATCATGCGACTAAAGTCATCAACAAGTAGAAGAAAGTACTTGTTACCAGCAAGTGTAGCGGGTGTAATCGGGCCGCAAATGTCAGCGTGCACAAGTTGCAGTGGCCTCTCAGCTCTGAAGCTTGCCTGTAGAGGGAACGGTAGTCGTGCTTGTTTGGCGATGAGGCACCCTTCACAGAGCTGGTTTGGATGAGAAATCTTCGGCAGCCCGGTGGCCATTCCCTTCTCTGCCATCATCTTAAGCGCGAAGAAATTCACGTGCCCGAGCCTTGCGTGCCACAACCAGGCTGGGTCTTGTACGTTGGCCATTAGACATATCGACCTGCAAGATTCAAGAGCTATCTTGTACAGGCGGTTAGGTGATCTCCTTACCTTCATCAGTAGAATGCCGTTTCTGTCGTACACCCTCAAGTAGGAACCGACAATCTCCACCTTGCTTCCATCTTCTGTTAATTAACCAAGGCTCAATATATTACTTCTTAAACTTGGAATGAAGTATACCTCCGACAGAAGACGTTGTTCGCCATTCTTGCATTGGAACATGATTGATCCCCTGCCCTCAATCTGCACGGTTGATCCATCACCGAACTTGACACGGCCGGTGATGTCCTGATCAAGGTCCTTGAATTTTCCTCGGTGGCCCGTCATGTGGTTGCTAGCGCTGTTGTCGAGGTACCACACATCGGTGTCGGCCTGCGCTTCTCCAGCACTACGCAAGTCTGGTACTATCTTCTCTTCATTGAGCATGACGAGGTCAGACGTCTCCTCCTGAGTCTCTCCCAGCAGCAATGCGGCCTCCTCATCTTGCGCTCGTGCGAGGTTCGCCTCCTCATCACGATGTTTGTTGCGACACTCCGACGCATAGTGCCCATAGTTTTCACAATTGAAGCACTTGATTTTTGATTTGTCACGGTTGGAGCTTGAACCGCGAGTCCTCTCACCCTCCTGGTGTTGCACTATTTGGCCGCCACGACCACCCCTGTCGTGCCAGCGACCACGTCCACGGGGCTTGCCACGGCCCCGGTCGTCGCTAGAGTGCACCTTTCCGCTTGACGACAAATCAGTGCCGCCTTTCTTCGATCGCGCCTGCCACTCAGCGTGAGTAAGCAGGAGTTGTCCGTTGTTGCTCTCGCCTCGACCACGTATACGTTCTTCGTACGCTTTGAGGCGGCCGATCACTTCCTCGACCGGCATGGTCTCCACATCCACAAACTGCTCGATCGCAGCAACGACTTGCAGGTACTTGTCTGGGACGGAGACGAGCAACTTATTGACGATGACAACGTCCTCCATCTTTTCTCTCAATCCACGAATCTTGTTTGCGAGGGTCGTCAATTTTCCCGCAAACTCATCGATGGAATCTGTTCCCTTCATACGCAAAACCTCGAACTCACTTTTCAAGGTTTGAATCCTTGCCTTCTTCACCCGATCTGCGCCGAGGTACATTGTCTTCAGGCTTTCCCAAGCTTCCTTAGCCGTTTTGTGCTTGGCCAGCTGGAGTAGGATCTCCTCGGGGACAGCTTGAAAAATGCACGCCAACGCCATCTTGTCTCTCTTCTTTTCTACGACCACCCCGTCCGCGGGTTCAATGGCGTCCCAGACGCCTTAAGCCTCCATGAAGACCTCCATCTTGATCGCCCAAGTGGAGTAGTTGACAGATGTCAACATCGGGTAGTGCAAGGTTATGCTTCCCTCCTTTGTTGCTGGCGCCGTCGAGTGCTCGATGATTGACATCTTGCTGAATCGAAGGTACTTTGGCTTAAACTTGGCTCTGATACCAGATGTTGGCTCTGATGCAGCGGGTTGTAACCTTCGGGAGGTAAGGATAGTGAACACAATGTATTTGGAGAAAAGATGTTTTATTTCTTACTTTTCAATTGTTAAACAAACAAAAATACACACATATTTATATAGCCCCTTATTGTAACAACTCACCCCTAAAAGCAAGTTAACAGATCCTATTAAAATGGATCTAACCCTAGTAAGGTGGATCTAAAATAGACAAGTTCTATTCCAAAAAGGAATTAGTCAAATCTAGGTTATTTAACTAATAGTGTGTGTGTGGTGGTGCGGTCGCGGCTCTGACTCCGGCCGTCACAGCGCTGGTCAATGGTGGTGCACCGGACGTCGTGGCTTTGGAGACGCCTGACCTCGCGTCGAAGAAGATGCCGCCGGCACAGCATCCGTAGCCCGCCGGGCCGGGTCCTCTCTGCCGTTCGACTGACGACAAGCTCGCTGGAGACCAGATCCGTTCTCGTGCGCCACTGCCTTCCAGCGCCGTAGTGCAAGCCTCGACGTCGACCGAGGGTACCACGCGGCCATGGAGCTGCTGCTGGATCTCACCGGAGCCTGACGACAAACTTCCACTACTACGGAGCTTGGCAAGCCACGCGGCCACGAAGCTACTGTTGCTGATTCAAAAGTGGTGAAGAGGTGGACTTTGGTTGTGGGTAGTGGTGTTTGTTGTTGTTGTTTTTTTTTTTTAGGCTATTTAGTTTTATCGGTTAGATTAAGTATATTGATATTATTTTTCTGTTAAATTAAAAGTTGAGTTTACTTTACTAAAAGTGTTGTTAAAAGTTTTTAAAGTGTCGTTAAAATTTTTTAAAGTGTCGTTAATAAAATTTTAACGACACTTTCAGAAAAATAAATATAACTTTTGATCTAATATGGAGGTAATATCAATATGGCTAATCTAATATAGAATAAAATCAAATGGTCTTTTTTTTTTCTTTCAAGAGTAGATGAACAATAGTTACTTCTATCCAAACACTGAAATTAATCCTTCCCACTTGCAGAATTTTTTTTTATTTTTATTCAAACATATTTTGAAAAATATCAATTGCTACAAGTGCACTACAATCCAACATGCTATAAATGTCACATTTACACTTTCAAGAAGTTACTTCAATCCAAATAGTCCCTAAATATAAGTTTTTGGTCAGCTTTATTAGCATCATCGTCCTAAAAATTTCTAAGTTTATGGGAATATTGGCACCAGAGCTCGATGCTATTAGCATCATCGTCCTAAAAATTTCTAAGTTTATGGGAATATTGGCACCAGAGCTCCATTACATGGCATCGTCAACCTAGTAATATCCAAGGAGATCATGAAGTTGGATGATGGTTTGTTTCTTCTGCAAGCTAAGAAATGAGGAGCAAAGGGTGACAGTTCAGGGCCGGAACCAAGATAAAATATAAAAAAGGTAAGGAGGATCACCTTCGGCTCCATCCTTGGATGGCACTAGCAATCAGGCTTCCATACATTTAATGGATGGCGCAACGAAATGAAAGAAAGAAAGAAAGAAGATAAAAATAGTACAAAAAGAATGCTTCTGTTAGGATCTATTTGGCAATTGTGGGAGTAGCAGTTATAAGATATTTTTTTAAATATCGGTTATGAGGAATATGGTTTTGAGCGCTTCAAAGTATCATATTTTAAACGAATTCAATCTATGCTCGGTATCGAGCGGTTATGAATTTTTTTTTTAACAAGAATAAATGAAATAAAACAACATCTCCTTTAACACCATGCGTATGTAGGTTAACTAATTTTGTACGAAGTCCATGCTCGTAGGACATTGCTTTGTACAAGCAGTCTTTTCCAAATTGACAGTGCTTCTTGCGGGACTTCAGCAATAATTATTTTGAGACTTTTCGGCTATAAATAGTCTCGATTTCTATTCTTCCAAGGACAAGAGCATATGCAACATTTTGCCACCTCGTAATAAGAAATTTAAACCTTTTCATTCGAGGATTATATGTCCAACAGTGTTTGTGAGCTTCTGGTATCCAATGGGATCTTCGTAAAGTCGATCCGCTTAGAATTGTCTTGGGGGTTCCTGGTATATTATAATTGTCTGTTGTGCATCGAGGGACTTCTAAAAGTTCATCATAGGAGTAAAGGAACCATGCGTCGATTCGACTGATCCATCGTCACATCTCCCCATAATCTCAACTTAGTTCAAACGTCTACATTTAAATATTTTTTGTAATCAATTTTGAGTTGTAACAAGTTTAAAATTTTCTAAAAATAGATTTATTATACTTTTTCTTTACATTCGAAAATAAATAACGACTCTGTCGTGAACTTCCTTTTACAGTGATGAGAATGTTGTGGCACAATCTGACGTCAACTTGCTAGGTTCTATTGCCGTCTCTTTGGCCATTGAATTCGACCAAAGAAGTTTGATGAGATGCTCTTTGAAGGCTATTTTAGCCAAGTCTTTGTGCGTCGATCGAGGAAGATATCTTACCACTCGAACTACATTGCTAAAGTTGTCCAACTACTCATCGCATGTGGCTGCCCAAGGCTCGCACTCAGTGTCCTGCTTTCATCATCAATAAATATTTCTCCAATGTTGACGTTGGTAATAAGTTTCAGATTTGCCTATCGGAGCAAAGTGACGTAATGGCAGACATCGTCTTTTGTCGAAATTGAATTCTCTATCAGTTTTCAAGTCATAACCCATCTTCTGAATGATGTTCTTGGCTTGCAGACTGTAACGATAAAGTTGTATTTTGCCGTTCTCTCTTTCAGGATCATCATTGGGAAAGTCCCTATACCACCCAATGGCTCATATTCTATTCCCCCTCCCCTCCCACCCCATATATATGAAACTAGGATTGATTAATATAAATGATAATGGGGAATTTAGGACATGTGAAAGCATTTAGAAAATAATAGTACTTATGAATATATAATGACTAGTCATTGGATATTTTAATTAGTAATAGGAATTTAATTGGTAAATAAGTAATATAAATCTTAGAAGTATAATAATAATAATAATAATAATTAAATTTAGATGCTAGATAATAAAATATTACTCCTCGTAAGATAAGGGGGTTTATAAGGTTGATTAAGGGGGATTGCATTTGTCCATATTTATTAGATTTTGATAAAGATTTGATGCATATCTTACTTCCCCAAGAATAGCTTTACAACCCAAGTTGGTCTTGATATTGATGTCACTAATCCCTTCAATCTTTGACATATCACTACAAGAAAAAACTCTTTTTACAATGTTTCATCTTCAACACATCCTGAAAATATTGTAAAAAATGGGTCTTCTACAATATTTACTATAGAAATGTCGTAAGAATACTTGTACAAATAACGTTTTATGTTTAAATTGTCATGACTAGCACCCAAAAATTTGGGCATGAGTCATGGGTACGTCCAACCTACGCCACAACATCGGCAGTAAAACGCTGTCTAAACTATTAACATTATCATCCAACAACTCAAGCAAGATATGAACAATTATATGTACTCAATCACAAGCACTAAAGGAAGATAAACGCAAAAAGATATATGAAACTTCAAATAAGGTCTCAAGTCTAAAGTTTAGGATTCAGAATACCTGTCACGCCCCAGTCCCAGAATATAATGGAACCGATACGCAACTAGGCCAACCGATACAATCTAGATTAGGTTCCCAATTTAATGGCCCTAACTAGATATACTACGCTGTATAATGGACTAAGTTCACAACTAACTAAAGCATGTAACAGGTAACAAGGTTTAGACTCGGAGTAGACTATCGTCATATATTGAATTACAAGAAACAGGTCAAGTTGTGTCTCCAATTTTGATTGGAACGGACATAGGTGCAAAGTTTAGGCATAAAATTAGATATTTTGTGAAGAATGTTGTGCGATTAAAATGAAGTACAAAAACGGGTATTTATGAGTGACACAAAGGTCGGAATGGTAGATGGGCTCGTCTAGGTCAACGTTCGCCATTAAAACAAGTTTGAACAATTTAATTTTCGAAAAAGAATACAAAGAAGTCCTAAACAGAAAATCTAAGTACAAGTTTTTGATTCTAGGGAGTGGAACGATGGAGATCGAGCGCTGTAGTGGCTCATTTACTCCATTGACGATCTGACTAAAGAAGGGAAATGCCTTCTCCCTCTTTTGCCTATGTGTCTGCCTCTCTGCATGTGTGTGTTGTGGGTATGCCATCCTGGTATATATATAGCCATCATTGCGTGCGCATGTGTTTTGGGTCATATGGATGTTAGAGGTCGCCACGTGGTCATCCTTAACAGGATGTAGTTCCACCTGTGAGAGTAAGTTCAGGCAGAGCTACCACGTGGACGTTGATTGTGATTTACTGTTGCTGAAGATCTGGACAGTTCTCGTCCTTTGTGTGCGTGACATGGTCAGGTTGACACGTGGTCCGCACTTAGTTGGAGAGAATTACTTCAGTTGTAACAATTTTTTTTTGTCTCAGAGAACATTGCCACATTGGACGCATGGAGTCTAGGACGCACGTAGTCTGGAACGTGTAACCTCCATATCCTGAAAATCTAGCTTAAATGTTGTTATTAGGTTAATTTGGGACTATTGGGATTTTTTTCATAATTTTTGGTAATTTAAAACTAGTAACAGTAATTTTCTAGGACTTTCAAGAATTTAGTTTAGTGTCAAATATAATTAAAAATATCCCAAATTTTTAATTTAGGTTCTAAATAATCAAATGCATTTTCTAGAATTTTTTAAGTATTTTTATTTATTTATTGTGAGTTATTTAGGCTAAAACTGATTAAATAAATAATTTTTGGTAAATAAAAAACTTATTTACTAATTAATTACCCAGTCAGCTCTAGTCCTACCCAGTCAGCCAACGTTGGGGCCCGCACGTCTGCGGTTGGACGGAGACAGCGGACCCTGCTGCCAGTCGTGGGAGCGCACCCACCCGGGTCACTCAGTCCGAGCCGAGCTCCAGGCTGAATCCGAGTCGGGCTAACCCGGATCCGTCCGATTTTGGGCGGGATATCGTGGATCTTCTCCAAGTGTCCAAGCCGCGGCTAACCCCTCTCTCTGCATATATATATATATATATATATATATATATATATATATATATATATATATATATATTAGTTTAGGTTTTCGTCTTTTCTGTCGAATTAATTTTAGAGAGAGAGAGAGAGAGAGGGGGGGGGGTTGGGGGATTGTCAGTTAGGGTTCTTCGATCTTCCAGAAATCATTGAGGATAGCTCCGGACTCCAAACATGCTCCATTTTCTTGTGTTAGAACCGTATTGAGGTTAGTTTTCTGAATATCTAATTTGTTTCACAAAATTCAGAGTATTAAATTCTGGAAAATTAGTAGAGCACAACATGTCCAAAAATAGATGCGTCTCGGTGTTTTTGCGATTCCGTGAGAAACAGGGATCCGAATCATGAACCGTTTGAAGTTTCGGAAAAAGAATGTCGAGACCGTCGACATATATTTTTCCCATAATTTAATTCAAATTATTTCTGTTCTATTAATTTTGTAGAACTTCTAGGTTAGCAATCAACCACCGTTGTACATTACGATTTTGTATGTGCAATAGTATCCAAACGAATTCGAATCCGGATGAGCCATAAATTCCAGCATGTTTGTGACAATAAAATATACAGAAAATCATGCGTGAAAGTCGAGTTTGTATCAGTTAACTTTTCGGTCAACAGATTGCCTCGATTTGCGTGCCATGAGTCTCGAGTTGATAAAATCGGGTTCATTGGACAAAATTTAGGAATTTACCTAAAAAAAATCAGAATAATAAGATTAAAATAAAATTTTAGAGTAATTATTTCAGAATTAAATAAATTAAAGTAAATTGTCTCTTGACATGGTAATATATCGTACGCAGGATTTGGACTCTGATTTGGGACCTGATTGTACTACAACTAAGGACCACAGGCGAGTACATTTTCGTAATTACTTTCAGTGCTTGATAGTCTCTATAATGCTTGCTTAGTATTGATTATTTGATTCTTGACACTTGTTACACGAATTTGTATGATGTATTCTTCTTATGAGATAAGTGATTGTTCTGGATTATTGTTATTTCTTTGTGACTAATTCAGAATCCATGTTGTACTCGTGGGGAGGGGAAATACTTAGTGGACGTGTGAACTACCCTTTCCATCCCATGGTCTTACTAGAATAATAGCAGCCATGGACGACACGTGTGGTTTGTCAAATTTTATCCTTAGCCGTTCACATGTCAATAAGGTATTTCAAATCACGTAGAGTGGTTTGTTCCTATATGTTCTTCCATACATTGAAGTTATTTTCTATGTTGCTTGGAGATATTGTACTACATCTTTGCCATGATAGGGGTTCAGCATTTAGTTATTCTGGTTACCTTATTGTGATTTCAGTTTTATTGTTATCATATATTCTTTACTATTTATTGTCTTATATTTTCTACCATGTGTTGGAACTATTTTTACTGTGACGTACTCGTTCCTTTCCTGACAGCATAACCATATTTTAGGCGACTATGATAAGGATGCGATCCCTACACATTATTGACCGTATGCTAGTGACATAACTGAGCCTGATCTTTTCCTTCAGGAGGATCAGGGAGAGTTAGCAGCTCAGACCCCGTCTGCGATGGAGTAGTTTAGTAGAGTTGTGGTTTTGTTAGTTTTTTGGACCAGATTGTTCTCCGACAAATTTTCTAGAGTATTTTAAATATTGTCCCTTGGATATTCATTTTTTTTGGGAGACTTCTTGGACCCGCATTGAGACTATTATTTTTTTATTATCTCTGGTGTATTCATTTAATCTAGTGCCTGTGATTGAGTATACTATGGATATGTATATATGTTGTGGATTGCAGATTATACTTGTGGCTTATTATATAATGTTCTACCACCGATACTGCGACGTAGGCTGGACGTACTCATGACTCATGCCCGAATCCAGGGTGCGGGTCGTGACAATTTTTTTATGGAAGCCCATGCAGGTCAGGTTTCGCACAAGGTTGCGAACTCATAGTGGTACTCAAGTTAGATGTACGACTGCAAGCCTGCCATAGGATATACATACTAGGAATAGAAAAATACTCAATCATAATTAGGGATCCCATATACTCAATTTGCTAACCCTTATTAATTCCTTCTGAGTAATCAGACCTCTTTCATAGTTAATTGTCCTTCTTGAATACTACCTTATATTGTGCCATATCAATTAAATTCTTGTTGTTTCAACATTTCAGAATGCCACCCAAGGCTATAGCACGCAGTTCCAGAGCCAATGGTCTTTCCCCACACTACCCGCATCGCCTGAGGCCTCATCAGCTGGATCAGAGAGCCTTTCTCCTCCTCCTCCTCCTCCTCCTCCTCAGCCATTACACGAGCTCTTCAGAAGCATGATGGAGGCTCAAAAAGCTCAGGCAGAGGCCCAGAGGCAGCAGACAGAAATGCTGAGGGCAGGAATAGAAAATGCCTAATAGGTTGCCCTAGCAGCCATGGAGAGGGTTGCCCAGCAACCACAACAGCAGGTCGCTCAACCGAAGGTGGGTAACATCCATGACTTCAAGAAGATGGAGCCTCGGACGTTCAAGGGGACAGAGGAAATCATCTACGCTGATGAGTGGCTCGAGGATATCGAGCGGATCATGAGAGTTTCCCGGCTTTCCGAGGACCTGAAGATTGAGGCTGTTGGCTTGCAACTTCACGATATTGCTCATACTTGGTTCAGAAATGAGCCTAGGATTGCAGATCCAAACCTAACTTGGGAGAAGTTCAAGGACCTCTTTAAGAGGAAATTATTTCCTGCATTAGCCAAAGGGGTTATGGAGAAGCAATTCCAGAACTTGGAGTATAACGGGGTGGCTGTGGGTGAGTATGCTACGAAATTCGACAGTATGAGCCGATTCGCAGAGTCCATGGTAAGGGACCTGGAGGATAGAGCTAGACGATTCAAAGAGGGCTTGAACCAAGAGGTCAAGGTCCACATTTCTTTGGCTCATACGACTTTTCTAACATATTGGCAGAGGCTCAAAGGGTCAAGGTGGATATAGGTCTTCGGACCAAGAGGAACATGGATGCTATCGACTGTGGTAGTAGTCAGGGGCATGCAAAGCGTCCATAGTTTCAGCCGAGAGCCTTCCCACAACAACAACAGTAGTACCCTGCCCCAGTCAGAGCCCCGGCTCAACAGATGCAGCTACCGCAGAGGCAAGTACAACTAGCTTCCCTTTGCAACTATTGTAAGAAGTCAGGACACACATGGAAAGTCTGCAGGAAGAGATTGGGCTTGTGCTTATTCTGTGGATTGCCTGCACATCATATAAGAGAGTGTCCTACCGCACCTCCTATAGGTGGAGCCTCAGCCCAAAGAGGACCAGTTGAACCGCCAGTGGCCCCGCAGCCAAGAGAACCCAAAATTCCTACGCAACAACAACAGTTTGCCCAACACCAGCAAAAGGGAGTACCTCCACGGGGCAGAGCTTTTGCCATGACCGTAGAGGAGGCTGAGCCGACTGGTGATGTGATAGCAGGTTCTATTTTTCTCGATTCTTTTCCCGTTATTACCTTATCTGATTCTGGTACATCACATAGCTTCATATCTGTATCCTTTGTGCTTAAGCATAGTTTAGTAACAGAATCCTTGAGTAGGAGTTGCAAGATCACGACTGGTGGAGGCATTATCCTAGTCAGTGATACTTGCAAGGAACGTCATATTTTATTGGGAGGCCATGATTTGGATGCTAGTTTACTCGTAATGTCACTTTCGAGTTTTGACATTGTCCTTAGAATGGATTGGTTGAGTATGCACCATGCTAGCATAGACTGTCGTGGAGGACGTGTACTCTTTCGCCCTCCAGGAGAGCCAAAATTTGAGTTTGTTATGGGAGGAGTTGAGCAGAGTGATATGATTATTTGTGGAGCCATGGTAGCAGAGAAGGACTTGCCACACCATGTTATTGCAGAGTTTTTAGACGTATTTTCTAAGGAGCTACCAAGATTTTCCCCGGACAGAAATCTTGAATTTTCTATTGACTTAGTACATGGGGTAGAGCCGGTATCACAACAGGTCTACATGATCAACAACAGCGAGCTGGCAGAACTGAAGAAGCAGGTTGATGAATTGCTAGAAAAGGGTTTCATTAGATCGAGTTTCTCGCCTTAGGGAGCCCCGATCTTATTTGTACCAAATAAAGATGGGTCAGTGCGAATGTGCATTGATTATAAGACTCTGAACAACCTCACCATAAAAAACAAATACCCGCTACCATGGATAGAAGATCTTTTTGATCAGTTGAGCGGTCCGAGGGTATTTTCGAAGATTGATTTGAGGTCTAGCTATCATCAGTTGAAGGTGAAGAAGGAAGATATTTTAAAAACTGTATTTCGGACAAGATATGGCCAATATGAGTTTATGGTGATGTTATTTGGGTTGACTAATGCCTCGACAGTCTTCATGAACTTGATGAACAAGGTGTTCCACCAGTACCTTGACAAGTTTGTAGTAGTATTCATAGATGATATTCTTGTCTATTCGAAGACACCGGAAGAGCACGAGAAGCATCTAAGGATTGTGCTAGAGACCCTTCGGAAGGAGAAGCTCTATGGAAAACTCTCTAAATGTGAGTTCTTCCTGGATAAGGTAGAGTTCCTTGGGCATGTGGTGACTGGAGACGGGAATCGGTGGATCCAAAGAAGATTGCTGCTGAAGAGTCTTGGACCACTCCGAGTTCTACTGTAGAGATCAAAGTTTCTTAGGATTGGCCGGGTATTACAGGAAATTTGTGAAAGATTTTTCTCGGATCGCAGATCCATTGACTAGACTCACTCAGAAGGATGTGCAGTTCGTGTGGACCGAAGAATGTCAGGCTGCATTTAATGAACAAAAGAAGAGGTTAACCACAACGCCTGTTTTGACGGTGCCATCAGGGACGGATGGATTTATCATTTATAACAATGCTTCTGGGAAGGGCTTGGAATGTGTTCTAGAGCAGAACAAGATGGTGGTGATATATGCTTCTAGATAGTTGCGGCTATATGAGAAAAACTATCCCACTCACGACTTGGAATTAACAGCGGTAATCTTCGCTCTAAAGCTGTGGAGACATTATATGTATGGAGAGCGTGTGAAAATATACACTGTGCACAAGAGCTTGAAGTACGTCTTTACGCAGAAAGAGCTGAATATGAGGCATCGCAGGTGGCTAGAACAGATGAAGCAGTTCGATATTTCACTACAGTATCACCATGGATGGTACCCAGTTACTTAGAATTTTCCAAGGGCTCATTAACTCCTATAGAGAACAAGACACAACCTTCAAAGCTCGGACTCATCGACTCCCATAGAGAGCAAGACACAACCTTCAAAGACAGTATTGTAGATGCCCTTCGAACCATGAAAGTTCCACCATCACTACCAAAATCAACCTTTAGACTTTAAGAACCTTGGACCCCTAAACTTTTATGGCACCGAGGGGATTCTCGATGCCAATGAATGGATAGAAATTATATAGAGCGCCTTCTGAAGAGCTTGAGTCCCTGAGGATCTCAAGATAG
The DNA here is from genome assembly GCA_036927795.1 of Iris macrosiphon. NCBI lineage: Eukaryota > Viridiplantae > Streptophyta > Magnoliopsida > Asparagales > Iridaceae > Iris > Iris macrosiphon. Next base: position 34,580,418 of record JAYESA010000011.1, read on the forward strand.
TAGCTGCCAGTATGCAGTTATTTGACATTGTTAGGACTAGGTATAGAGACGAGCTGCAGCTGTCAGCTCCAGAACTTACGTGGAAGAACTTCAAGGAATTGTTTAAAAAGAAGTTCTACCCCGAGGTTGCTCGAGAGGCTAGAGCAAGGAAGTCTTACAATCGATGAGTACACATCAGAGTTCAACCGTTTGAGTCACTTTATAGAATACATGGTCCGTACCCTTGAAGTTCGGGCTCATAGGTTAAGAAGGGTCTATCCTAAGAGATTAACCTAGCCGTCACTACCAGCCGAGCTCGCACCTATGAGGATATTTCAAGAATAGCACAAGGTGCTGAGATATATATGAAACCTAGACAAAAGAAGGAAAGGAATGTTAATACAGATAAGGAAAATAATTATGGATAGCCAAAGCGTTACAATGGACAACATAAGACTTTTCTAGCCCATGTTCCGATTCAACCAATTTATGCATATTGCAGGAAGTCGGTCCATAAGTGGGATGCATACAGGATGAGATTGGGACAATGTCTCCACTGTGAATCTAGTGAACATAAAGTCAGAGAATGCCTACATGAAAAGTATCATGGTCAAACTCATCCAGCAATAGGAGAGCCAGGAAATGAATGAACTTTCGAAGTTGATAGTATAGACATCTGAGTAAACTTGTAAATAGAAGATATGAATTTGAATAATGGCTAGATAGACCTTATAGCAATTTTCTTAAAGATGTATCTTTGTAAAAAAAAATCTGTATTTTTATCTTTTGAAATCATCAATTCATTTCCTTAACTATTAATAAATATGATCTTGATTCTGCCTAGTGTTATTCCTGAAATTTCGAGGAATTTTTTTCTAAGGTATATAGATTTATAATTCCTCTTTCCTAATTTCATAAAAGTTCAATAACAAAAATTCCCTAAAAAAAGAGATTAATTAAGATATTGATTACATAAAAATTATTTATTAGTGGAGAGGGAGTGGCGTAATTGGTAAATAATTAGGAATTTAGAAGAGGGAAGCTTCTAGTAATTTAGAAATTTTAGGTTTTTAACATATGATTAATGAAAGAAATCTAGATTGTTCTCTTTAACCAACTTTTAACTAACTAACAACCTTACCTAATTAGCTAACCACCTATTAAGCATGTGCCTAATTGAAAATTTAGAGACTTGTCTTTGTAAATAGGGGCTTAATCCTTATCAATTATTTATTCTCAACCAATTAATCCCATAACCCACACTGTGCAATCCGGCCCAGCCCAATTCTCTGTCTTTCAAATTTCAGTGAGAATTTATTTATCCTCAGAAATATAGTTTCCCGCTCACTCTTATTCAAGAAACGGTTATGAAGTAACCGTTTCTTCTCCAACTCGGCGGAGCTTGAGACTTCTCCGGCAACTGACTCCTTCCTCCGCCGGCAAGCTCCAGTCGACGAGGGGAAGCTTCGTCTTTGGGCGCTGATGCTGATCAGATTACGTCGATGCCGCCTATGTACATCTTCTTCACCGGTCAGTTTCGACGGATCGAGTCGGCTCGCTGGCCATCGATGAGGAGCTACTCATCGATCTTCAACTCTTACTTGTTTACCACATGTTCATCGTAATGTCGTAGAGAAGGATTCTCCAACTCGAAATTGTTCGGATCCGCTGACAGTAGGTAGCTCAGAAACAAGACTTTGTATTTGAATGATCGAATATATATTGAACTTCATCTCTCTGAACCTCCGCTTCTTTCTTTCCTATTTTTTCGACGATCAGTGTGCATTTCGGTTATAACTCTTATGTCCAAAGAAACTGATCTATAAATTGTGTCCTCTGCTTACAGTGTCCCATTTGATATTGTGTCCACTGTCAATCCGACACACTATCAACTATTTCTCGTGTCCGTGAAAAGCATCGGACACAAGTGCAGTTATAATTATCTCCGGTTCCCTTTTTCTTGAGTATCAGTTTGAGTTTGATTTTTTTTTTTTTTATTAATCATAGAGATCCAACCGGTGTTCGGTGGACAAACCTTGTGTCGTGTCTGAGATAATCAGACACAAGCTCATGTGTTCTTCCTGAACATAGTGTCCGACTCCGGGGCGTGAAAATTATTCGTGGAGTTTGAAATGTCTATAAGCGGGCACTAATTTGAATTTTGTATATACACTAAGCATATATAAAGGCAGGTTGGCTGCTACTATTGCTTTTGTTTTTATATGGCTGCTAGTATTGTTATGGTGAGAATAACTCTCTCTGTAGCAGTAACGGGTCGGCCTAGTGGACAGTATAAAATTAATTCATGGCCGGCCCATTAAATACTAAAAAGATGATTTAGAGAATATGATGGGATGGCCAGTGACTGTTCACACTTTAAGAAGGAATTGTCAATTGGTAGTTAGTTAAATTAGTTAATTAATTATTAAGTTAAAAATTTATTAGCTAGTTATTAATTAAGTTAAAGCTAGAGAGTTAGTTAAAAATTGGTTAAAAATCAAGAAGTAGTTAGATCAAGAAGTGAGTAAGTTAGTCAAGGAAATTCTAAGAAATATCTAAAGTTAATTAATTAAGAAGAAAACTTGGAACATAAATAAAAATTAATATTTAGTCTTAGAAATTCTAGAATATCTATAGAATCTAATATCTATATATTGTCTTCTAGGTGGACTAAGTTTAGTCTTCACCATTGGATAAGGAAAGTACACATTACTTATGTTTCTCAATACATTATAAATGTTCATTATATTTCCGATTACATATTGCGACACGACTCTGACACAGACTTGTATTAGATTAAGGTTCATGTTGACTCATGGTGATATCATGTTCAAATTGTCCGAGTCCTTTTGATGATGTACATGTGAATCACGAAAATGCCAAGTAGATATGTGGTCAACCCATATTTTCATGTTATTATTGATAGCCATCTTCGGATGTGTTGTACCATATTGTTGATAGCCAACTTCGGATTTGTCGTATTCCCAAACCTCTACATATCAAAATGGTATTTCAACACAACAGATTCTCATGGCTTTGTATTGTAGGTTCATGACAGTTTTCTGTGTTGCACTATCTGGTTTCATTTATTGTACTTATTTATAACTTTATTTTGTATAGAGCGACATTTGTATGGATGTAATTTACTCCAATTATGACTGGATACTTTGTTGGGAATCCAGTCAGGATTCGAGGAGTAGTCTGGGACCGAACTCTGGTTGAGTTCGGTCAAGTTCGTCCAGAACCTTTCTGGCAGGATCGAACCAAACTCGGTCCGAGTTCGGTGTCGGTGGCGGCTGTACGGATTTTGGAGTTTTTAGGATATATTTTGGACCATTGGATGCTGATGGACAGTTAGATCTCATGGTTGGCTACTTTTAGGATTTTCTAACCCTTAAATAAGTTTCTCATCCTATAAATATAGGAGGAGGGTGGAGGCACAAAATAACACAAAGTTGAGATTCGGGGTGCTCGTCCACAAAAAATCTAAGAGAAAGTTCGTGCTTTGCGTTTAGGACTTTGCCATCGAAGACAGAAGGAAAAAGGAGATCTGATCGAGGGGTCATCAACTTCAGTTAGGGAGATTGCTACGGGTTGGTGAGTGATTTTAATTTTAATCTTCTGTTTTTCTTCTTGAGAGTGGTGAGGGGGGTGAACCTATTAGGACAAAGGGTTCAACATTTTTTTTGTCAATATTGTAATTTCACCTGAGTAATAAATGTTAGAATTTGTCCAGGTGACGTAGTTACCACCATATACTTGTCTTTATCTATGCTTGGTGTTCGTTAGATAGGGGTTGGTTATCTCAAGTGGGTTGGCCTAAATTTTTTGATGTGGTCAGTCTTAGACACGGTATCGGAGAGCTCTTGCAGGGCGTGTCCGGTTTTCAAAATATGGTATCAGAGCCACAGGTTTTGGTTCTGGCAACTATGTCTACGGAGCAGATGAACACTCGTATGATCACCCTCACAGGGAAAAACTTGGCGATTTGGTAGCCAATGATGGAGGATCTACTCTAGTGCAAGGACTTGCATGATCCGTTGGATGGTAACAGAGCAAAGCCATTGGACAAAGCTGCTGAATACTGAAAACGACTAGATCGGAAGGCCGTTGGATTGGCTGGACGATTCAATATTTTTCCACGTGTCCAACGATAAAAACATTGTGGGAGAAGCTGCATTCGTTGTACGAAAGAAAGACGGCTGGCAACAAGGCATTTCTGATTCGCCAACGCGTCAACTGTTATAATTCCTTATGTCTTTTCTTTTGAACAATTCCAGAATACAAAATAAAATAAAATTAAACAATGTTACCGGCCTCTGGGGAAGTCGTGCACGAAGCACTGCCCTAAGAGTTTATTCGGGATCTGTGTGCAGATGTTCCCGAAGCTCCTAGTGGTAAAACCCCCGCACTACCGGTATCTCTTTGCCGCACACGACTTGGAGAGAACGACCAGAACTTAGCTCTGCCCAGAGCTCGGAGACAACGGAAACGAATAGAATATTGACAGAGGTTTGGAGTACGTAATTTTTCTCTGATCTGATTTACAAAGAACACAACCGAATATATAATGTAGTTGTGTAACGGTCAGAATTAATTAACGATTAATTCAGCCGTTACAAGAGAATTAACAGAATGAACCTGGACACACTCACAAAAATAATGGTCCAAAGCATTTGTAACGTTTAGAATAAATTCCAACGTTTAAGAAAATAAATGACAGAATTAAGAGGAGCAAAAAGGATTTTAGGGTCCCAGCCCGAACCCGAAGAGGAAATCGGATCGGCATTCGGCGCCCGCAGATGTGGGCGCGTACCCGCACCCGTTACGCGCGCCGAACCGAACCGAGCCGAGCCGGGCCGGGCGGCGGCGGCGGCGCGCGCGTGTGGCCCAAGGGGTTCCCCACACAACAACTTAATAGAGCAAAGAAGAGAAAGTAATATATATGCACAAGGGGGCTTTGGTGCATCCGATGTGGGACTAAAGAAAGAAAGAGGAATTGAGCTTTTGCAAGAAAAGGAAAAACAAAGCCAACAATCCCCCCCCAAAAGGTCAAGTTCCGAAACAGAGATAAGAGTGAAGTAAATAAAGAGAGAGAGAGAGAGCATCTGGGCAGTAAAAATACTATGCATAGATGAGATGGACTACAGCCTTGAATCTCACGTAGTGACTATTGCCTTAATCTGAAGAAGTGCTTGATGGACTAAGCCTTGAATCAGACTTCTTAAACCAGATTTAGAAAATAGCACACATAGTACGCTAGAGGTCCTTGGTCTATCGGGTGGCGCTTTTAAATGGCCATGCGCACTATCCACATTCATGAGAGTTGTCTGGGATCGCCCTGTCCCATAGTCGCGGCCTTCACGACCTCTCATATAGGTAAGTCCTTAATGGTTGGTGATATGAATCAACCTAGCATTACAGCTTGGACCTATTAAGAGTTTAAACTCATCCTAACCATATCACACAGGAACACTGTCACCATAGGGATGGGGAGTTATTGTACACATGTACAGCCGCTTGGGCTTTATTTTAATGAGATTTTAATCTCGAGTCAGTGTTCCATAAAGTCACCTAAGTTCAGCTTGTTTCTACCCATTGAACCGGCTTCTTGGGATCTCCAGTCAGACTCGGTTGGGTTGCCACTGCTGGTGACTAATTTATGGGCTTAACCCCATCCCCCTCGATGATTCTAGGATCAAAGTCCTAGACAGACCCTTCGTCAAGTGATCTGCAAGGTTCTTTTCTGACTTTATATAGTCAAGAACCACATATTTGCCTAGTAGGCTTTTGATTGACTTGAAGCGCAGCTGCAGGTGCCTGTTCATCTTAGCATTCACAGAATCATGCTTTAGTAGTTCAATAACAGATTTATTATCACAATTTATAGAAATTGCAGGAACAGGACTAAGAGAAACAGGTATATGCATAATAAGATTTTTAAGCCATTCAGCTTCTGTGCAAGTTGTATCTAAAGCTATCATTTCAGAGTCCATTGTACTCCTAGCTATGATAGTTTGCTTACAAGAGCTCCAGGAGATCGCAGCTCCTCCTAGAGTAAATACATATCCAGTAGAAGATTTTATATCATGTGAGTCACTAGAAATCTATTGGCATAGCTGTCTAAGGTATATCCTATGAAAACAGCGTCTACAGTCTTGGGAATAAGATCTAAGGTCATCATTCTTTTAATAGAACCTAGGTTCACATGACCTAGTTTGCCATGCCAAACATTTGAAGATTCTATATTAGAGACAATGAGAGAACAATCAGACATTTTATTCATTGTACTTAAAATGAAAAGACCGTCTTTTACAAAGCCTTTTCCTGTAAAAGAGTCATGCTTAGAAAAAACTACTTTATCAGCCTCCATTACAATTTTGTATCCTGAGGCTACAAGAAGGGATCCACTAACTAGGTTTCTCCTGACAGACGGCACATGAAGAACATCATGAAGAGTTAAGATTTTTCCTGATGTCATCTTCAGGTTAACTTTTCCTCTTCCAATAATTTGTGCCGTTGAGCCATCTCCTAGGGTCACACCTCCTCCACTTGATTCCTGAAGGAACTCGAAGAACCTTTGTGAAGCATGTTCGCTTCTGGTCTAACTGAGTCCTTTCCTTTGTAGGAGGTCTGAACAGCTTCCTTCTTCCTATGGTAGCAGTTTGTGGCCATATGGTTTGTTTTACCACACACAAAACAAAATCTCTTCTGATCCTGAGTCTGACTGAAGTTCCTAGGTATTTGGTTTTGTTGATGATGGTTGTGGTGGTTAGGCTGAAAGTTTTTCTTCTTCTTGAAGAAATTCTTTTTGGGTTTATAAGGAAAATTAGACTTGGGTTTTCCTTGGCCTTCTACAAGGTTTACCTTAGCTTTAGATTCAGTCTTAGGCTTAGACCTCAATCTAATTTGTTCTTCGGTTCTAATTTTCTTTAGGACTTGATTGTAAGTAAGGTCTCCTTGTGTATGGATAAGATCCTTAGCCATATCAGACCAAGAGGGAGGTAGCTTGTCTATTAGGCATGCTATTTTATGTTCATTAGAGAAAGATGTCCCTTTGGCTTGAATATGTCTAAGGTATTCTTGGAATTCATGGAGCTGGTCATTCATTGGTTTGTCATCTACCATGAAATACCTATTAAAGGTTGAAGAATTAAACCTTTCTATTCCGGCATCATCACAGCCGTATTCATCTTCCAAGGCTTTCCAGAGTTCTTTAGCGCTCTTGTATTCAAAAAATATATCATACAAGGATTCAGATAATGCGCTTAGAATTCTATGAAAACAATGAAAGTCTATCTCTTTAGGGGTTTTAGGTTTCGATGAGGTGGACACTGCTACGTCAGACTCAGTATCATCAGAATCGTTTGTGATAGGTGTGGACCCATCAATGGCAGAAATAAGACCTAAGGTTGTGAGCCAAAATTTCATTTGGCTCTGCCATCTCTTGAAATATGAACCATCAAACTTAGCAGGTTTTGCAGTAGATGATTCCTCCTTTCCAGTCATGATTGCGATCTGAAAATATAAATTTATTTAATAACAATGTCCAAGATAATAGTTTAGGTGGTCTTTGCTAATCAATCTTAAAATCTTTAGTTTTTCAAGTGTTGATCAACTCAGGTTAGCTGTAGGGGCCGGTTCCCAGCTAGCGGTGGTCCGAAGACTCTTAAATACCGTGTCGCTTAGGGTTATTTACACCCGGTTGACAGAAGGACCCTTTCGGCTTGTGCCCGAGTTTGTCTCGACTTTGAAACTTTAGATTTGAAGATTTTATTTGCAATTTCCTTTTACTAAACTATTTTCTTTTGGTCCAAAAATGATTTCAAAAAATACTAAGTGATTAACAATTAAGCAAATTGTATTAACTATTAATTAGAAGCAAATAGTGAAAAGTTAACAGTGAGAAGCAAATTGTATTAACAGTAATTAAGCAAAAGAATTTGCTCCAGCATCCAGCAACTAATAAGTAGTGCTAATCAACAGAACAAATGAGCAATGGTAAGTACCAAATGAGTAGTGCTACTTAGATTGCAAGTTTTACAAGTAACAAATTTGCTACAGTAATAAGAATAATTGTTTGACTACAGCATAAATTGTTAACTACAAAACTTGTTAACAAGTATTGATAATTCACAACAAGTAGCAATTTAACAACCGGTTTTATTTTACTTCAGTGAAAACAGAAACAGTATTAACTTGAATTGCTATAGAACAAATTTCTAGAAATCAATTGTATTAACTGTTAGTTAGAAATTTTAAAATACTAAGTACTGTTGAAGCACAGTAACTATTGAAGCACAGAAATTTCTATCAAAGTCACTATTGAAACAATTGTAACAATTCTAACAAAATCACTATTGAAACAATTCTAACAAAGTTACTATAGCAATAGTAAATTCAATTCTATCAAATTGTAACTGTCAATTTTATTAGCTATCAATTCTATCAAATTGTAACTGTCAATTTTATTAGCTATCAATTCTATCAAATTGTAACTGTCAATTTTATTAGCTATCAATTCTATCAAATTGTAAGTTTCTAATAACTAGCAAATAGTGAGAAGCAATAGTGAATTTAATTCTAACAAAGTAACTATTAGAATATTAAAATCAGTATAGTAACTATAACTATAACAAATTGTTAGAGAAATGAATTTGTTAAAATCAGCAAGTTTTGTAACAGTATACTATTACAGTATACTATTAGAACAATATAGTGACTATAACTATAACTATAGTGATAAAAAAGTATAGAAGTTTTCTAAGCAAGTTGTATATTAAAAGTAGTAAGCAAATTGTACAGTAACAATTGTATATAATCAATATTTTCGAAAATTATTTTTAATCAGTAGCTAAATGATTGAAGCAATACACAATTCTAAATGATTGAAGCAATACTAAATGATTGAAGCAATTGAATTCTAAGAAAGTTTTATAACAAAGTTTTCTAACAGTAACTATTAGAACAGTTTTCTAACAGCAACTTTTTTTTTTTTTATTCACTGTATGTAATATTTTGTATTCACTGTATCAGTAACTATTAGAACAGTTTTCTAACAAAGTTTTCTAACAGCAATTTTTTATTTTTATTTTTTTTATTCACTGTATGTAATATGTTAACAGTAGCTAATTCTAACAATAAGTAATTCTAACAAAAATAAACTCTTAGATTGTTATAATTCCTTATGTCTTTTCTTTTGAACAATTCCAGAATACAAAATAAAATAAAATTAAACAATGTTACCGGCCTCTGGGGAAGTCGTGCACGAAGCACTGCCCTAAGAGTTTATTCGGGATCTGTGTGCAGATGTTCCCGAAGCTCCTAGTGGTAAAACCCCCGCACTACCGGTATCTCTTTGCCGCACACGACTTGGAGAGAACGACCAGAACTTAGCTCTGCCCAGAGCTCGGAGACAACGGAAACGAATAGAATATTGACAGAGGTTTGGAGTACGTAATTTTTCTCTGATCTGATTTACAAAGAACACAACCGAATATATAATGTAGTTGTGTAACGGTCAGAATTAATTAACGATTAATTCAGCCGTTACAAGAGAATTAACAGAATGAACCTGGACACACTCACAAAAATAATGGTCCAAAGCATTTGTAACGTTTAGAATAAATTCCAACGTTTAAGAAAATAAATGACAGAATTAAGAGGAGCAAAAAGGATTTTAGGGTCCCAGCCCGAACCCGAAGAGGAAATCGGATCGGCATTCGGCGCCCGCAGATGTGGGCGCGTACCCGCACCCGTTACGCGCGCCGAACCGAACCGAGCCGAGCCGGGCCGGGCGGCGGCGGCGGCGCGCGCGTGTGGCCCAAGGGGTTCCCCACACAACAACTTAATAGAGCAAAGAAGAGAAAGTAATATATATGCACAAGGGGGCTTTGGTGCATCCGATGTGGGACTAAAGAAAGAAAGAGGAATTGAGCTTTTGCAAGAAAAGGAAAAACAAAGCCAACATCAACTAGAAGTACACAGAGGGTGCCCCGGTGGCACAACATCTGAACGAGATTCAGGATATCATCAATCAGTTGTCTGCGATGAAGATGGTGATTGATGATGACCTTCCGGCCCTTCTGTTTTTGAGTTCTCTGTCGAAAAGCTGGGAGACGTTGGTCGTGTCGGTGAGTAACTCCACGCTTGATGGGGTTGACACGGTGGAGGCAATCAAAAGCAGTTTGTTGAATGAGGAGGTCCGACATAAGCAGATGGAATCGTCGTAGGAGTCTGCTCTGGTGGCTTCCTACGGAAAGAGAAAATCCAAGTCACAGGCGAGGATCACATGAGGAAGTTCTCGGGATCACTGTGGCCAAATATGTCACATCAAGAGGAACTGCATGAAGCTCAAAGCTGAGAAGGCCAAAGGTAAAGACGATCAGGAGGATCTCACGGCTATGTGAGATATCATCATCGTAGCAACTGACATAGAGGAACCATGTGTCATGTGTCATGATGGTGATTGGGTCATGGACACGGGGACGTCAGATCATGCCACTCCATATAGGAGGATCTTCGCGTCATACCGCAGCGGCATGTTTGAACGTGTAAAAATGGGCAACAAGGGGACGTTTGCAGCTGTAGGCATAGGTGATGTGCACTTGATAACAGATCTTGGTGAGAAGCTCGTTCTCAAGGGTGTGCGGCATGTACCGAGTTTGCCCTACAACTTGGTTTCGATGGGGATGCTGGCAGATGATGGATGTCGCAGTTTGTTTTAGGACAAAAATTGGATGCTTACGAAGGGTTCCCAACAACTGGCTCAAGAAAATTTATGTTGTGGTATGTACAGACTCAAACTGCTGAGTTGTACAGATAGATCACAAACATCGGTGAAGGCTCGAGTGGTACTCGACAGAAATTAGTGGATCGTCAAGAACCCCGAATCAGTTTTTGTTGTGGATGTGACAACAATTGAATTTATGTTGCGGATGTGAGACAACAATGGGATATCTCAACCTTACTTACTAAGCAAATAGCCTGACCTTGTGTAATTTAGTTAGCTTGTCATTATTGATGTATCTTACTCTATTGTGCTATTTGTTAAAATCTATTGAGAATTTAAGGCATAAGGAGAGCCACAAATAATCATTAAACCAATTTCCAAATAACCAATACTATATAAACTATTATAAAAAAGATGACAAATAAACCACTAAATCTAATATAAAATCATAAACTTAGAAGTGCAGTGACTGGAAGTAGGTTGCGTTGAATACATGGAGCGTGAAGTATATCATGAAGGATACAAAATCGTCCTTGTACATCTTGATGCCCAACAGCTCTACATATGAATGGTTTCCCATGTACCCTTTCTTCCTCCCATTAGCTACCTAATGTTACTCTACAAATCCATCTTGGTATGTCGCTATATGGTTGGTGGCACTGAAATCTCTTATGGTCTGCTTGGATTGAAAAAAAATAAATAAACAAAATTAAGTGGAGTTAAGTGAGGGAGAGGAAAGTAAATACATATAATCTTGTTTGAATTGGAAGAAGAGTTAGGTTGAGTGTGTTTAATAACTCTTACTTGAATTGGAAGTTTTGAGTGAAGAAAAAAGTTAAGTGGAGTATATTTATGACTTTTAAAACAAAATCTCTCACTTCTTCCTTGTTAAACCTCGGAGGGTTAAAAAAATAGACAAAAGAGGATTAAACAATCACCCCCACTTAACCCTCTATTATTCTCCCTCATAAATCTCTAACCCTCAAACCAAACATGGTTCTTTTTTTTCCCCCTCACTTAACTCTCTTAACCCTCGATCCAAGCAGACCCTTAAGCTTTGAGGTTGAAGGCCCATTTTGTAAACTTTAACATCAGAGAATTCAAATCTTTTGATACCATGTCTACCATTGCACAGAAGTCCTCATCTGCAGTGATGTATATTTCAATACAATCTGGTCTGACAACTCGGAAATCATTCGAACATGAGCTCATGCTCTTAAAGTTCACTAATTCGGTTACAACACGCATGGCTGAGCTCACCTGACGTCAACTAGCTACCAGGGACCAGAACAATGGAACCGGATGTCTTCCTAGCCTCAAGATCAGCATGGACTCGTGCCGCTTCAGATAGTGGGTAGTGGTTGACACGGACACGGAGCACTCCGGATGCAACATTAGCAAAGACCTCCTGGGCAGCCTCCAGAAGCGCATCTCGGGTCGTATTGTAATGGTGGAGAGATGCTCTGGTCAGGAAGATCGACTTCAGAGCAAGATCTGACAATGGGACAGGATCTGGATCCCCTGATGCCACTCCACAGCTGACCATGTATCCAAGTGAGGCCAAGCATTTCAGGGAACCCTGCATTGTACACTTTCATGTGAGATTTTATTTCTGATTTATCGGGTACTAGTTATCCACATGATTACACTAATAAGAACTAGATTTATGCTTGTGCAATGAAATGAAATGCTGATAGGTTACGACATGTTTCGGACATGGCAAGTCTGATTCGGCACATAATTTGGTGTGTCTCAGTGTATTTTGTAGTAGTTGGCACATCTAGTACATGTCCAACACAGTGCAACACAGGCGCTGGAAAGCGAGGACATCTAAAAGATTTGGGCAAGTTCAGTGCTGTACGCATATTGGACACACCATAGTCACTCCAAGATACACTACGACACACCCAAATAAGTGCTGTCTATGTCACGTGTCCTTAACATGTCATGTCCTATCCATGTCTGTGCAGCATAGCAGACACGTCATGGATTTTTGGAGTGTCTGCTTCCTAGCTAGGTACCAAGTAAGAAGACTAAACAAAACTATTAACTAGATATTTCCAGACCTCAAGAAACTATAATGTTGGAATACGGAAAAATCAAGAGACACTCCAAAGTATACTACAACACACCCAAATAGGTGCTGTGTCTGTGTCATTCTTAACGTGTCATGTCGTATCTGTACCTGTGCATCATAGCAGACACGTCGTGGATTTTTGGAGTGTCTGCTTCCTAGCTAGATATAAAGTAGGAAGACTAGACAAAACTATTGACTAGATATTTCCAGACCTCAAGAAACGATAATGTTGGGATAAGTAGAATGCAATGATTATAACTATACCTGGAATGTATCTTTTCCTACAGAATCAAAGACAACATTTACTCCTTTGCCTGAGGTTATCTTGTCAACGCTGGTTACAAAATCCTCCTTTGTATAAATTATGACATGGTAACATCCATCCTTTGCTGCTAGAGCTGCTTTTTCCTCGCTCGACACAGTCCCAATGACAGTGGCTCCAAGGGCATTAGCCCATTGGCAAACAAGCGACCCAAGCCCACCAGCAGCGGCATGAACAAGAACAGTGTGCCCTCGTTCAACCTGCAGTATTAGTGTTAGCTCCAAGTTCCTATATAATAATACAGATCCGACCTTACTAAGACAACATCTGAAAATAAAGCATTTGATAAACATATGTTTGCAAGGTGCACAGCTAACAAAGAGAACAAATACCTTAAAAGCACGGTGTACAAGCATATGAGCAGTCAAACCCTTCATCATAATTGCTGCTGCTGTATTATAATCAATTGAAGGTGGAACAGGTACGACAATGCTAGCGGGAAGTATTTGTTCTTCCGAGTAAGAACCCACTGGCCAACCAGCATAGGCAACAACATCCCCTATCTTTCTGTCGGTCGTTCCAGGGCCTACAGCAGTCACCACTCCGACTGCTTCCATGCCTGGATTAAGAGATTTTGAGATCAGGAAAACAGAAAAAGCAAAAACTAGACAGAAATTAATATAGATAACCTATCTAATAGGAAGTAATTTGGAAAGGAATAAATGCTTTAATCTTTGAGGACGGAACTTTTGACATCAACATAATACAAATGACTGCTTCCATGCTAGCGGCTGACACATTGCCTAAATCATAACATCTGCTGCAAGGAGAATATACACCTACTTCCCAGCTTTGGGTTAAACCTCCGTCTCAGTTTTGGAAGATAAATTTTAATGGCTCTTTTTACGACAATAGAATGGGGGCAGCAGCTCTTCTTCGGGACAATCAGGGCAATATACATGGTGCAGCATCTCTAAGCCTTGGAGGTGATGGAAACGCGGTGTGACCCGAATCGGAGTTGGTCCATGAGGTGCAATATTTGATTGGGCCCATACGCCTTAAAAGAAAATTCCCATGTAAGGCCTGAACCAATTCCAATTATCTACACCTCATGATCCCACCTTCTATCCGATGTGGGACTAAATTACCGACTCCATTGTCATCCACTTTGAGCGCTCAACCAGAAACGAGATACAATCCAACAATCTCCCCCTTAGCTCGTTTCCGCTAGCCGAACAACCTTAGCACACCCCGGTTACCTTTTGCTCGTTCCCGCCAGCCGAGCACCTAGGAGATCCAACATATTGTCATCTCGATCCGTTCGACCACAGAACCAAGCCAACTTGTCCATCCACACCATCATTGTGTGCCAGCCAACTACAACGTCTTACTCCACCTTGGGTCCACCAAACACACCTTGGAAGTCAATTCGTGTAGTTGCCTCTAACCTTAGGTCTGATCCGCCTTCAGGCCACCTTATAGAGGATGCTCCTACTCCATCTTGAGAAGAGCCCGTATAATCCGATTATACGCATGAACATTGAGCATCATCTGTCTTGAACAAATTTTAGTCGCCCAAACCAGTCTCATAACCTTGGGCTCTGATACCACTTGTTGGAAACGCGGTGTGACCCGAATCGGAGTTGCTCCATGAGGTGCGATATTGGATTTGGCCCATATGCCTTAAAAGAGAATTTCCATGTAAGGCTTGAACCAATCCTAATTATCTACACCTCGTGATCCCACCTCCTATCCGATGTGGGACTAAATTACCAACTCGATTGTCACCCACTTTGAGCACTCAACTGGAAACGAGATACAATCCAACAATCTGATACCAGATATTGTGAATCGGACACGTCCTGCAAGCGTATTGACACCGTGTCTGAGAGTGCCCGCAACGAAAACTTTAGGCCAACCCACCTGAGATAATCAACCCCTGTCTAACGAACACCAAACATATATAAAGACAAGTATATGGCGGTGACTACGTCACTTGGACAAATCCCAACCTTTATAACTCAGGTGAAATTACAAGATTGACAAAATCAATATTGAACCCTTTGCCCTAATAGATTCAACCCGCTCACCACACTCAAGAAGAAAAGAAAGAGATTACAATTGAAATCACTCACCAACCCGTAGCAATCTCCCTGAGCGAAGACGACGACGCCTCGATCAGATCTCTTTCTTCCTTCTGTCTTGGATGACGAAGTCCTAAGAGCAAAGGACGGACTTTCTCTTAGATTTCCTGTGGACGAGCACCCGGAATCTCCAACTTGTGCTATTCTTTGTGCCTCCACCCTCCTCCTATATTTATTGGATGAGAAATCCTATTTTAGGTCATAATAGGATTTCCTAAATGAAAAACCTTAAAATAAGAATCATATTCCACCTAAAATAGCCCAACACCAATTATGGACGTCCAAATATGGTCAAATTAAATATTTGATATAAATTTGAAATCTAATTAAATCTTGCATTTAATATAGATTTCCAAATTATATCAAATCAAATCTTTGACCATATTTGGGCTCCAAAATTCACCAAATCTAGACTGGACCCCAACAATCTCCCCCTCCAGTCTGATGAGAGGGTGTTGACCCGCGACAGAGTTCCTGCTCCCCCATGCCACCGATCTCCGATCCCCGAGTTGCTTTGCATCTTCCTTCGTCTCCAGCTCCTCGACCGTCACTTCGACGCTAACTGCCATGCGTAGCACCTTCTGTACCACTGGGATCCTACCGACATCAATGACACGGCTGAAACCAAAGTCCCTGACTATCAGTCTCACCGTGAGTTTTGGCTACCTGTCCCCGACTTCCGTCTTCCACCGAAACGTGTTAACGTTCCGACGAGCTTCTTCACCCTTGGCTGGTCCAACCAAGCGGACGGTACGATTCTTCCGAGATTCGAACTCCTGAATCTGCCCACCTTCGTGTCCGAACTTGAAGCTCCCCCATACACATGCGTTATCGAGCAGAACATCATGCACTGTGCATGTCGTCGATGACCCATAGCTCCCCCGGAACTGTGTAAATGGTGACGCTCCCGCGTCAGATTGAGTTTGCTGCAAACCTTGATCTCCTCCCTGGCCTCGAACTGCTGAAACCAATGCTGCTCCGTGAAGCTTTGGCAAACCACTCGTTGCCAAAATCGGATCCGTAAAGCAACCCCCACCTGGAGACCGACCAGCTGTCATGGGACCGACATACTGATCCTCAATCTTTGACTCATCATCATTTGTCGCTTTGTCTCGAAGAACCAAATCCTCCGTAATCCTTAAAGTATTTTGAAGACCCTTTTCAGCAAGTTCTTAATAATCCACCAACTCCTGTCGAGTACCCCTCGAGTCTCCACCGATGTCTGTGGCCTGCCTTTACAACTCAGCAGCTTGAGCCTGTATATGCCACAACATAAATCTGCTCGAGCCAGTTGTTGGGAACCCTTTGTAAGCATCTAATCTTTGTCTCCAAACAAACTGCGATATCCATCATACGCCAGCCTCCTCACCGAAATAAAGTTATAGTGCAAACTCGGTACATGTCGCACACCCTTGAGAACGAGCTTCTCACCAATATCCGTTGTCAAGTGCACATCATCGATGCCTACAACTGCAGCCGTCCCCTTGTTGCCCATCTTCACACGTCCAAACCTGCCGCTGCGGTATGACGTAAAGATCCTCCTATATGGAGTGACGTGATATGACGCCCCCGTGTCCATGACCCAATCGCCATCATGACACGTGACACAAGGTTCCTCTGCGTCGGTTGCTGCGATGATGAGATCTCCCATAACCGTGAGATCCTTCTGATCATCCTTGTCTTTGGCATTCTCAGCTTTGAACTTCAAGCAGTTCCTCTTGATATGACCCATTTCGCCACAGTGATAGCAGCCCTCTTTGCGGTCCACAGTCGCATGATCCCGAGAACTCCCCTATGTCCTCGCCTGTGACTTGGGTCTTCCCTTTCCGTAGGAAGCCATCAGAGCGGACTCCTGCGACGATTCCACTTGCATACGCCGGATCTCCTCGTTCAACAAGCTTCTTTTGACTGCCTCCATCGTGACAACTCTACCAGGCGCGAAGTTGCTCACCGATACCACCAATGTCTCCCAGCTTTCCGACAGAGAACTCAAAAGCAAAATGTCCTGAAGCTCATTATCAATCACCATCTTTATCGCAGACAGCTGATTAATAATACCATAAACCTCGATCAGATGTTGTGCCACTGGGGCACCCTCCGTGTACTTCGAGTTGACGAGTTGGCGAATCAGAAATACCTTGTTGCTAGCCATATTTCTTTCTTACAGCGAATGCAGCTTCTCCCACAATATTTTTGCCGAACTCTCCATGGACACGTGGTGAAACACCGAGTCGTCCAGCCATTGGCGGATGAATCCAACGGCCTTCCGATCCAGTCGTTTCCAGTCTTCAGCAGCTTTGTCCGATGGCTTAGCGTTGTCGCCCTCCAACGGACCATGCAAGTCCTTGCACCAGTATAGATCCTCCATCATTGGCTTCCAAATCGTCCAAGTCCCCCATGTGAGAGTGATCATACGAGTGTTCATCTGCTCCGTAGACATAGTTGCTAGAACTAAAACCAGTAGCTCTGATACCAGATGTTGTGAATCGGACACGCCCTGCAAGCGTTTTGACACCGTGTCTGAGAGTGCCCGCAGCGGAAACTTTAGGCCAACCCACCTGAGATAGCCAACCCTTGTCTAACGAACACCAAGCACAAATAAAGCCAAGTATATGACGGTAACTACGTCACCTGGACAAATCCTAACATTTATAACTCAAGTGAAATTATAAGATTGACAATCAATGTTGAACCGTTTGCCCTAATAGATTCAACCCGCTCACCACACTCTAGAAGAAAAGAAAGATTACAATTGAAATCACTCACCAACCCGTAGCAATCTCCCTGAGCGAAGGCGACGACTTCTCGATTAGATCTCTTTCTTCCTTCTGTCTTGGATGACGAAGTCCTAAGAGCAAAGCACGGACTTTCTCTTAGATTTCCTGTGGACGAGCACCCCGAATCTCCAACTTGTGCTATTCTTTGTGCCTCCACCCTCTCCTATATTTATAGGATGAGAAATCATATTTAAGGTCATAATAGGATTTCCTAAATGGAAAACCTTAAAATAAGAATCATATTCCACCTAAAATAGTCAAACACCAATTATGGACGTCCAAATATGGTCAAATTAAATATTTGATACAAATTTAAAATCTAATCAAATCTTACATTTAATGTAGATTTCCAAATTATATCAAATCAAATCTTTGACCATATTTGGGCTCCAAAATTTACAAAATTCAGACTGGACCCCAACAGGAGGATCACCACTAGAAGCAGAAGGTCAAGCAATCAGGTTAGAATTACAACTCTGTGCCACCAATGGAATTCAAAAGTTGTCATCAAAGGCGTTCGAAAACACAGTGGATGCAATTAACCTTAAGACTAATGATTTCCACTGGAGAGTTCGGATACCTATTGCGGAAGGCAAGCAGCTACTACATTGACAGAATCTACTTCCAGCCATATCTCAAGATATGCAAACAAGGTAGCCCATTCTATAGCTAACTTAGCTCACTTGGCTGTATGAACAGCCACCCTCTTGTACAATGGTTCACATCTTTGATGATGCGGCCTCAAACTCGGTTGATTGATGAATAAGATGTAAGTTTCACTTTGAAAACACAAAAACAAAAACAAAAACAAAAGGGGAGTAATTTCTATGGGCTCCCTTGTAATTATGACAAGTGGACGGGAATGTATGATTTATAACTTCTTTTTCTTGAAAAGTCAGCTAAAATTATTTTAGTGAATAAAACCTACCAATGTAAATTCTACAAAATCTAAAACTGTAAGATGCAAAAACATTTAACATTCAGTAATCTACAATTCCTTGAGAAGGCGGCTTTAACTCAATCGGATAGTTTATTGAGATTACGTGAGTACATTTTATTCCGAGGAGAGCCTTCCTCACTGGTACACATAGCCGATGTGGGGCCATAAAAGGAGAACATAGAACTACCAAATTTTATTTGTCTAACTCTAATGCTCCTCAAGATAGAGCATATATGTCATGCGTACATACCATGTTACATAAATCATTAAATCTGATAGAAGTAACAACATTCGGTCGTCAGATCTTCATAATGAGTGAATGGAGTACAAATATGTTTGCTCATAAAGTGTATCTCAGACAAAGTGATCATCCACCTCAATGTGTTTCATGAAAAGCCATTTTGCTAGCAAAGAAAGCTGTAACTCTGTTATTACAGTGCATAGGCAATGGCTTAGGCAGAGTGTAAAAGACACTAAGGTCAGCTATCCAGGTTCTTAGTCTCATCATCTCATGAACAATAAGGCTGTGTAAGGTTAGCGAGAAAGTGGGCGATCATCAGACTAGCTCCCACCACCTCTGACATCCTCGACCCTTTTCATGGGCTCATGTCACGTTCTGCTCCCAAAATACTGGAGAATACGGGGACGAACCAGTCCAACTACTCCGTACAAGATATGAAAATGTCGTACGCCGATCATAGGTGTCTAGAATATGAGTTGGAGACTCTATCATGCCACTCAGGCAAATTCTATCTCAATCCAATCAACACAAGAAGCAGTAAAGAACAGATCGTATATGCGATGGATAAGACATCTCAAACACAAATGCATACATATTCGTAAAAGCTTACATGTCAAAAGATACACCAGCTGAATATATGAACAGGTACGTAAATGTACAACTAGCTGTTGTCCAGAACACACACATACGTCGTCCAAAGACGAAAGGAACAAAAAGCCAGAAGGGACTAGCACATGTCCTTGGCTAATAAACCACAAAATGAAAGTACAAAATAAAGTGAAGATAAAGATAACTCACTCGCTAATCCAAGCAGTAATCCTCCAAATACGATCCATCTGGTGAAAGAGAAAGTAGATCCTTGGGTCCAACTAAAAAATCTGGTCTTACAAAACCAATGGAGTCAAAACCCCAAATAACAAGTACCACAAAAGAGCCCAAGGTGAACAACAAAACCCAGAACAAACAACACAACGACGACTAGAGACAGAAGTAAATAAATGTGAGATGAGACTTGTGCGATACCAATGCACGTATCTCGAGAATAAGGAAGGCGGAAAATAAATGCTGAACAACATAGCTATAGAAACAAATAAGCCGACGAGCGATAAGTGAGCTTAGAAACTACTCGAAATTGGAGCCACAACTCTTAAACCAAATAAGGACCGGGATTGCAGATATTTTTTTGAGCAGAACTTAGCCCATGGCCACTTTTGACACGTGACAAAACGCGAGCATATATAATAGCGAGTAGCCAAAAGAACACGGCCTAACATTCCCTACGACTTGCTAGACTAAAATGCAAGTTGAGGAACTTCGCTTCCACCTACGGTGCAGATACTCGGGTGGCCAAGGGAGCGACGACTTGTAGGGCAGGATAGCATATCATAAATATATAACACATACAATAAAACATATGAAACATATAACTGACTGTGTTGCAATCTGACACGAAGTATGATTGAAAATAACATATAAAACATATAAGTGACTGTGTCGCAACCCTGCACGAAGTATGTCTGAAAGTAACATATGAAACATATAACTGACTGTGCCGCAACCCAGCACAAAGTATGACGCATATCAATATAGAAAGGGTTGCTCACTACTTGTGGTGACACAACACGCACAACGTGCAGGAGTGGTCATAGACCCACACCAATCGGAGTTATCCTTGCCACTATGGAGGCCCATAGCGAAACGAGTCACTCTTAGCGCGAAGTATCCTCCCCTCCCAATGATCTATGTAAGTTTACTAGTCGAATACCTTACAAGTTTAATTTCTAATTCTCAAGTCGCGGACACTCGAGAATCCTCCTAAAATGACGGACCATGGGTACGGATCGTTCGCAAGTTATCACTGACGACTCGTAACTCACAACACGCGATACATTGGACAAAACTCACACTCGATTGCCCAATACCAAGATGCAATAGACTAAAGAAGAGAATATAAATTCCACGGTATCGTGAAGAACATGGACTCATGTTAAGTATTTAGGGAATACAACTTTCCAAAACTATACAAAGTCACAATATTATGATAAATAATCAAATTAGCGAAGAAAATAGCAAAACGGGCAAAAAAGCAAAACGGGCAAAAACGAACAAAAACAAAAAATATTCCTGCACAGAAAACAGTAATTCTGCGTAGAAAAAGCTTTCCTACATAGAAAACAGAAGCCGCAAACATAAAAAAATTCAAACTTGTTTTTGCCATAAAAACCTTATTTTAAATCAAAATTCGACGTTTCAAAGGTCAAAATCGCATAAAATTGGATTTCCTATGACATGGAAGCATTAGTTTGTACAAATTCCAAGTTTTAAAAGATGAATACCAAGAAAATACTATATAGAAACTTAGATCTATTCAAAACCACCGACCAAAAAAAAAAAATCATATAATAAAATGAAGACAATTTAAAGATACATATAGATACCAAGAAAAAACAAAATGTAAGAAAAATAATGGTTTGTCTTTACTTTGAGCAAGATGTACTTGCCTTAGGTTATCTATCCAAGCCTAGTCTTCTACTCCACCACCAAGAGGGATTTCGAAAACCACACTCTAGGCCTCAAGGCCAAGCTCCAAGCCTAGCTCTAAGCTTTGCATGAGGAAGAGGAAGTGAAGAGAAGAACAAAGAAAGAAAAGATAAAGTAAATATGAGAGGAGAGAGAAAATGAAAAGGGATTTATATGAAGTGATTTTAATCCTATCCATCCAAACCGCCATCTCATCAATCCATACCTCCTCAAGTGATCTCATCCATAAAAAAAAATCAAGAAACCATTAGTTAAAGAAGAGAGTGATTAATAACCAATGGTATAAGTCAATAGATATTCTACTGGTCCAAGTAGTTTCTCATATTTAAACAAAATCCAATTATGAAAAATACAACAAATATGATACGCAAAAACATAAATCACAATATAAGTTTGATTTTTAGGAAAAAAATAAATACCAAAAATTTTGAAATACGAAACCCGGGAACGAATGTGACAACTCTATCCTCCTTAGAAAAATTTCGTCCTCGTAATTTCACTAAAGCTAATCGAGCACGATAACCATAATAGAACAAGCTCAGAATAACCAAAACTTATCAGAAAATGAAATGCATCATATGAACAGATAATATTGAAAGCAAAAAGGTAAATAAATTTAGAGATAATAAATAAATGCAGATATACATAAGGATAGAGAGAATCATGAGGCATATGGATAAATATACCATTGAGTCAGCTAAGTAGGGATCGTCCTCGCTGGCATACGCAGACTTACAAAATGGACAAGGATTAAGTCTCGAGATAAGTCGGCACCAATGACTTAATCGAGTACTTGACTCTAATCGAGGACGCACCTTCATAACCGAAATACATGATAACTATCATGTATTACGAGATACGGAGCCAGAAGAGTATGACGAGAAACTCGTCTTCATTCGCTGAATAAGTCGAGCCGACCGTTGCACTCTAGATATAGGTGGAATACAAGGCTGCCGACGGGAACCCAAGATACCCTGCCAATATCTGGCCTACTACTGAAAGACAGCTGAAATAAAATCATGAAGATGGTACCTGGGACCTCCGAGGTACTGCCCTCATGCTGGATAGGATATTGGAACTGCCCCTGAGACTGCGCTCTACGCCGCCTGACCCTATAAGCTCGAGATGGTATAGGGCGTTGTGCCAACAGCTGTACTGCTAGTGCTAGCTCTCTTTAATCAACCACTACAGGAGGTGATAACTGAGGTGACTGAGAGGCCTGAGGTGGTACATCTTGTGTAGTTGGTTATCCTCGAAATATATATGGGCAAGTGGTGACTTTATGATCCAATGTTGCACATCTGAAACGTCGTCTACTAGCCTTCCAACAACCTGATCTGAGAGCCCCATCTTCCCACAGTTGGTACATCCTTCTGGTTCTGGTGCTGGGGCCCGGGGTACCACTCGTCCTCCTGGTGGTAGTCAAACAAGGAGCAATCATATGATCTAGCACTCCACAAAACAAACAAAGATGGTTGGTCTTTCGGCAAGCTACACGGGTGTGCCCTCCCTTTCCGCAGAAGGAACATACAACTTGAATCTCCTGGAACTGTTATGGATGATTGTATGCTGGTGGTGGTGAGGGATGCTGAGGTAAAGACCTGACATGGGTGAACGATACCTCTTACGACCCTCAGTTATGGATGTGCTCCTCCTAGCTATATGCTCATGCACTCGTGCTACCTCTATAGTAGACCGGGTTGGATATACTAACTGTCTGGATGACTGGTATTGTCCTACTCCAATATGTACTCTCTGGCTGTAAGTCTACTAGCTACTCCGTACAAGGTATGAAAACGTTGTACGACGATCACAATTGTCTAGAAGACGAGTGAGGGACTATAGCATGCCACTGACGACTCTTATGGTCAGACAAATCCTATCTCAATCCAATCAACACAAGTAGTAAAGAGTAAATCATATATGCGAAGGGTAAGACATCTTAAACACAAATGCATACATAATCGTGAAAGCTAACATGTCAAAAGATACATCAGCTGAATATACAAATAGGTACACAAATGTATAACTAGCTGCAGTCCAGAACGTACACATATGTCGTCCAAAGACGAAGGGAACACAAACTCAGAAACAAGGACTAGCACATGCCCTTAGCTAATACACCATAAAATGAAAGTACAAAATAAAGTGGAAGATAAAGATAACCCACTCGCTAATCCGAGTCACAATCTTCCGAGTGCGAGCCATTTGGTGAAAGTGAAGGTAGATCCTTGGGTCCAACTAGGGAACCTGGCTATACAAAACAAGTAAGGTCAAAACCCCAAATAGCAAATACCGCAAAAGAGACCAAGGTGAACAACAAAATCCAGAACAAACAACACACGACTAGAGACAGAAATAAATAAATGCATAACGGGACTTGTGCGGGACCAATCCACGTATCTCGAGAATAAGACAAAAAATAAATGTTGAACAACATAGCTATAGAGACAGATAAGCCAACAAGCGAGGATTGGTCCAAGCATAATCTTTGAGCAAGATATACTTGTCTTAGGTTAGCTATCCAAGCATAATCTTCTACTCCACCACAAAGAAGGGTTCCGAAAACCACACTCTAGGCCTCAAGACCAAGCTCCAAGCCTAGCTCCAAGCTTTGCTTGAGGAAGAGGAAATGAAGAGAGGAAGAAGACAAAGAAAAGAGAATATTAATAAAAGAGGAGAGAAAATAAAAAGGGGTTTATATGAAGTGGGTTTTAATCCCATCTATCCAAACTGCCACATCATCAATCCATGCCCCCTCAAGTGGTCTCATCCATCCAAAAAAAAACCAAGCAACCAAGAAACCTTTGGTTAAAGAAGACAGTGATTAATAACCAATACGATAAGTCAAAGGTATTCTAGTGGTCCAAGGTAGTCTCTCATATTAAAGCGAAATCCATTCACGAAAAATAAAACAAACATGATACACGAAAACATAAATCACAATATAAGTTTTATTTCAGGAAATTTTTTAAATATTGAAAATTCAAAAATACGAAATCCAAGAACAAATATGACAGCTCCGAAACCCGCACCCCCTTGCCGGCAACCTCAGTCTGCCCTATTGGGAACGAACACGAAAAACTGTTCCTAAAAGTGATAGAAATTGGTGAGGACCGAAGAAAATCACAAACCAATTACGCCAAATATTCACACAAAAACACAACACAAACACAACAGTTTTTACGTAGAACATCTTGAAGGAAAAAAAATACGGTACGATCGAAGTCCAATCTGAAAAAGCCAAAGGAAATATATCGACGCCCTTACAAATTCCTCTACCGTTCCACACGGATCACCACAATATTTCATATAGATGAAAATATATTACAAAGAGTATAAAAGGATACCGAAGACAAGAAGACGATGAAGAACTAATAGAGAACTTCTTGAAGTGACCTCTCTTCAAATCAATTCCCGATACTCTGAATCACCTCTTCCTCTCCTTGAAAATTGCATCCCTTAAGAAACTCTCCTTAGATTGTAATCTTTTGAGTTTAGGATTAGGAAACACCTATTTAAAACCTCCCAAAAAGATCTGGACCATTGATCACGATCCAACGATGATAACAAAATACCCAAATTTAACCTTCAGTTCCGACACCAGTATACCGACAGTATACCAAAAATGGGCATTACAAGACCGACAGTATACCAAAAATGGGCATTACAAGTCAGCGCAGTTCTGGAACGAAAATGCGTTACACCGATGTACCGACTAGCAGCGGTATACTGGCGGTACACCGTCTGCACCGATATAGCTTTTTTCAATATGTCTGACACGCACTCAAATTGTGCCACATTTGTCCCCTTCGACTCCTAGAGCTTCTTTGACACATCGATGGTACTCGTCTCACTCCAGGGTATTCTCCACATAGGTTTGAAATCCTACCCAATACCAACATATCTACCCCTTCCCAAGTAGGTGGAAAAGCTCGTCATTCCGCCGATCCTCCTATAATGCTCAAATTTCTTATTTGGCAAAACCTTCGTAGGCATGTCTGCTCCATTGTCCTCTGTATGAACATTTTTAAGCGTTATGTCCTTCGTCTCTAACACATCTCGTATCCATTGATACCTAGTTGCAATATGCTTGAACCGACTATGAAATGTAAGATTCTTTCCAATGTGAATAACACTTTGGCTATTACAAAACAAAATATATTGCTCTTGCTTAAGTCCCATTTTTCTGTAGGAACTTCTCTTGCAAGCCTCTATCGCCGCAATAGACTTTGCCTCCATCGTAGATAAGGCATCAAACATTTGTAACCGCGACTGTCACGAAATTGCTACACCAGCAAACATCATAATATAGCCCGAAGTCAATCTCTTGGTAACACATCCTCAGCCATATCATCGTCGGTATAACCAACTTTGGATCGTCACTTCCGAATAAAAGTTTCCAATCAGCAGTGTCCTGAACATAACAAAGAATCCATTTGACTGTCGTCTAATATATCATCTCCGGATTGAAAAAATACCTGCTAATCATACCAATTAAATGAGCGATATCTAGCCTTGTATACACAATGACATACATGAGACTCTCAATTGCTAAATTATATAGAACTCGCTTCATAACTTTCTTTTCGTCCTCGGTTGATGGATATTGTTTCGTAGTGAGTCTAAAATGAGCTGCAAGGGGAGTGCTCACTTTTTTTGACCCATCTATCTCGAAACACTAAATTACTTTGTGAATGTACTTCTCTTGGGACAAACAAAGAACCTTGAACTTTCTCTCGGCTGATCTCCATGCCAAGAATAGTCTTCACTGCACCCAAATCCTTCGTGGTCGCACCTAGTTGGCGCTTCAATTTTGATATCCTAGTGGTATTTCGTCCCACCAATAGCATATCATCCACATATAGCAATAAAATAATAAAATCATCCTTGACAAAATACTTTATAAACACAAAATGGTCCGACATCGTAAGACATAACCATGCTCTCTCATAAACAACTCGACTGTTCTGTACTACTACCGCGAAACCTACTTCAGACTATACAGACCCTTCTTCAATTGGCAGACCAAATATGACTTGTCCTTCTCACAAAATCCCTCAGGTTGCTTCATGTATAATTCCTCCTCTAAATCATCATGGAGGAACATCGTCTTGGCATACATCTGCTCAATCTCCAAATCGAAATTGGCTGCTAAACCTAGCACCACCCAAATAGGATGACAACTTGATGACCTGCGAGAAGTTCTTATCGAAATCTACGTCCTTCCGCTGACTATAGTCATTGACTACCAGACTCCTTTATATCGAGGGTGAGTAGCATATTCTGTCTACTTCACTTTGAACACCTATCGATTTTTCAAAACCTTTTTGCTCTTTGGCAACAAAAATAACTCATAAGTGGATATTATATGTAAGGAACTCATCTTCTCCTTCATGGCCTGCATTCACTCCTGCTTGTGTTCATCTTCCATCACCTTTGCGAAACATGTAGGTTCTCTTCCGCCGTCAGTCAATAGTATGTACTCGTTTGTCGATTACCTCTAGATGGGCGACGCTCTCGTGCTCTTTCTCAACGGAACATCTGGTGTTGGTTGTACACTATCAGCCTCATCCCCTTCAGGAACTGCCTTCTCGGCATACTCATTCTTCTTAGGGTCACCCTGATCACCATCAGCAGGCTAATGACCAAAGTTGGGAGTAATTTCATGTACTGGCTCCCCCATAACTAGAATCTTTGCGATGTCCTCTGAAAACGGCTCGAAGGGCGATGACTCTAACTCAGGCAAATCCTCAGCCTCAGAAGATATCTTAGAATTCTGAGTGTTGGCCATTGCCTGATCCTCGACGAATACAATATCCCTGCTTTGGTAGAGCTTTCTTTCCACGGGGTCTATACCAAAACTCATCCCAATCATAGTTGATAAAGACACAATGTCTCGTCTTCGGCTCTAAGTTTGGACTTCTCGTTCTTCGGTACATGCATGGAGACCTTATGCCCAAACACTCATAGGTGATTGTATGCCAGTTCCTTGTCGTACCATACTTTGTCAAGCATATCACTCTAGAAATGAGAACTAGAAGACAAATTAATAACATAAGCTGGTTTGTTTAGAGCTTCACCCCAATAACTGTCCTGCAAGTTTGCCTTAAGAGAAAATATCATACCCTCTTCATCAATGTCATGTTCACATGCTCTGATACGCCATTAAGCTGATATTTAACCCACGTCAAATAAATAAAACTTTATAGAAAATTTAACCCAAGTCAGATATTTCAAATATAAATCAGTGTGTCATTGTAAACTTCCTATGGGTAAAAGTTACAACACAATATGATTTAATAAAACTTTATAAGGAAATAAACATATTCAAGACATTAAATTAAAAGAACTCTATACCTTTGGGCATTTAGAATAATTTCAAATAATGTCTCATCTACAATTTCATTTATGTGACTTCCATGTGGGGCCAAGTCAATTTCCTTATGGTTAATTTCAAATTTTCATGTCATTTGTATAAGAATAGTCTCATGACTATTACACTTTATACATCATAATGAATTTGGATGCTATGGCCATTCCTAAGTCAAAATGATGTCAATACCTTTAATAAAATAGCATCAGGTCTTTAGACAAAACAACAAATATTGTTCCATACATCTACTATACTTGCATATATATATCATGCTGAAAGTGATGAAATATAAATGGGATGCTGTCTATGTTGGATTGACATAAACATGCTGACATGGATTTGATTTATGTCATAATTTAAAAGTTTAGGATACATGAACAACATGTATATGGTTCTATATATAAACATGATAACATTTGGTGTATCACCAAGGTCATAATCCGTGCTGGCAATGCAAAGACATGATACAAAATCAGGCATGCTAAAAGTACTCGTCATTAACCACAATTAGTTGGATTGCCAAAGTGCAATGTAAACATCTGATACAAAATTAATTATGCTTAAACAAAGTGCAATCATTTAAGCAGAGGGCTAGTAGCTCGGTTATACAAAATTAACGACGCTAAGTTTGAAATTCCAACTAAAATGATCATAATCAATCAATATTAAGCGTATAATGTACTTGCATATGGAATTTTGCACATGGATTCTACATATTAAAGGATAATCACTCTCAAAGCCCCCATCAAATGGTGAACTGAAATAGGCAATGATCATGTAGCGCTACAATCTCACTCGGGACTTACTTGGGTAATACATGCTCAAGGATGGGTTGTAGAGGGTGGTGATGATGATGAAGATGATAGTGGACCACACTCAGGACTTACTTGGGCAATGTTTGCACAAGCATCGGGTGCGGACTACTTACAACTTAGAAGAAGTAGCAGAATTGTCGTGCCAGAACAAGAAGTTGAATCGGATAATGGCACCGAAGATGGAGGAGATGAGGATGTTGAGTGTGAATCTGATGGTCCTTCTATAGCTTTTATTGATTATGAAAATGAAGAAGTGAGGTCCGTGCCGACGAACACTTAAGAGAAAAAATGAGAGATTGTTATTTTGTTATTGCTATATTTTGTAAACTATTTGAATATGTTTGAACTTGTAGTCTTGTACTATGAATTTGGCTATGTTTAGTTATTATATGATACTTTGTATTTGGGGTATAATTTTCACTTTAGTATATTTTTAATTTCTAGATTTTTATATAAAAATATTGCGACGACCACCTAGAATTAGAAGTCCGCCTAGGCAGCCTAGGCGCTAGGCGGTGGGTGGCCGCCCGCGTAGCGCCTTTTACAACCTTGATCTCACATGGAGTTCTAAGGGAAAAACTTCATTCTACCTCGGTAAAACATGGTTACCATAACAATAAGACTAAGAATGTACCAACTTTTCCTTTAGTACTCTCAGACAACATGACTTAACATCATGAATTGGGAGATGCACAAAAGTCTATATGTTAATTTTAATATAGTAATATGCACAATATATTCCAGAAACTTTAACTGAACAACATGATTGAAGGAGGCTCTGATACAAAATGTTAGACTTTAATGCGGAAAAAATAGGAACGTATCTCCCGTCGTAGTTTTCAGATTTAATAAAATAGTAGAAATCAAGGGCCTTCTTTTCTTTACCAAACCCGAGTCTCTTGTGTTGATGGAATTTCACAGACTAATTAATGTATGAGACAATTTTTTTTTGTGAGAATAGGGCCCAAGAGGTCTATTTATACATATACCTCTATCCATCAAGAGGTATTATCAAAAGATATCTCTTTATTTTGTCAAAAGGCACAACTTTTAATTTCAAAAGGTATAGTTCTTCATTCCAAGGGGTGTTATTTGAATATCATAACTTATGGAAAAAGAGAGATCAGTGATGTGAAACATTTGTTACTTACATGGCCTTCATTCTTTCTTTTTCTACTTTTAATTTGAGATTAATTGTCAATTACAAGAGCCTTATGATATTTCTCTTCGTTTCCAATTTTCCTAAGGGTCTGCTTGGATTAAGGGAGAAAAAATAAGTAGAGTTAAGTGGGGTTAAGTGAAGAAAAGTTAAGCGAGGGAGAGTAGAGTCAATACATATAACCTTGCTTGGATTGGAGAGAGAATTAAGTGAGGTTTGTTTAATAACTCTCGCTTAGATTTGAGGTTTTGAGTGAGAGCAGGATTAATAAAAATACAATAGTTACAAAAATATCATTATTACATTATGTCATAAAATTAAATTTGATTGAAATTTTAATTAGAACTTGTCAAAATATCTTTACAAATGAGGAAACTACGGAGCAGCATATTGAAAGCAAGAAAAATGGAGAAAAAAGTAATGATATATGACAAATAAGGGATATTTATGACTTTTTAAACAAAACCACTTAATCCCTCTCGTTAACCCTCCGATTTGGGGATTGAAAAATAGACAAAAGAAGGTTAAACAAACCGTCTCTTAACCCTCTATAACCTTCTTCTAAACCTCCACCCTCAAATCAAGCATGATTTTTATTTTCTCTCACTTAACTTTCCCTCACTTAACTCTCTTAACCCTCAATCCAAGCGGACCCTAAGTTTTGTGAATTTTCCTCCAACTTGGATATATTTGTTTAACTCTTGCGTTGTCATTTCATCTTTTTTGGTTCAAGATCTTTTCTAGCATCTTTCCACGGATGTGATAACTTTGATATAATCAGTGCTCTACTTGAAAAGATTCCTAAGAAGAATGGTCCTCGACAACAATATTGTTCATAGGAGTTTGCAAATTGTGAACTAAACATAATTGATTTTTCGGGAACCATTTTAAAATCATCAAGCTTACCGACTAGGAAGTTACAATTTCCTGCCTCCTAGCCTTATACTTGTTGTCAAGATCCTCCCATAGTTGACGAGTAGTAGAATCTTTTGACTTTTGCTAGTACACATCGTACAAAGAGTTGGAGAGAACGCTTAGAATGTACCCTTTGCAGATGAAGTCGTTTTACAACCACTTGACATGAACAATGATCTCTCTAACGCAGTGTTCTAAATGGTGTCCGCCTCGGCCGTCTAGGCGGTGCCTATGCGGTAGGCGGTCGCTCTCCGCACCGCTTTTGCCGTTGGCGCCTTGGCGATGGAGTAGACGGCCAACGGAGGTTTGACGGCATATGCGGAGGTGAGTACGTGGCACTCAGTGTACTCTAATTCAAATTCTGTAGTAGAATGAGTTAAGCGGTAGTATAGGCAAACGCCTAGACAGAGCAATACCTAACTAGATGTTTTGGCAAAATAGTTTTGCAAGCATTATGGACCTATGCGTCACTTTTACATGACTTAAACTTCATAAATCTTTGTTCTACAACTGAGGCATAAAAAACCCCCTAAAATATGCATATTATGCAAAAACAGTGGTAAAATAGTAAAATAATTGTTTGAAATATGAACCACTTTTTACATGACGGAGCAATACCTAACGGTGTCTTCTTCTTTTCTTCTGGTTTTTCTTCTTTTAGCATATGAACCACCTTCAAAGTCACTAACAAAAAGTACATCTTCTCTATCCATCGTTGGAAGTAGTTGTCATCGAACTTGTCGAGTTTTTCAAGTTATTTGCTTGCTGAGAACTTAATCATTTCTGCCGCCATCACAAATATAATCTTAAAATTGTTTGAAATAATTTGGTGGTGATGGGATTGTAATAAGAATATAATGCCCGAGTCGAAGAACTCTACGTCTTTAAGACTAAATTTGTATCCTTCATTGTACTAGGTTGCAACAAACTAGTCTCCCAAGATAAAGCAAGCCTATACTATCACTTATGTTAAGAAAATATAAGCAGCAGTTGCTAACCCGAATACACTAAGAGCATGAGAGAGAGAGAGAGAGAGAGAGAGAGAGAGAGAGAGAGTTATGTTTTTGGATGCCTTGAATTGAAGAAAATGAGTCATTTATAAAGAAAACTAAAGAATGTGTAAACACCCTTTCAAAACGACCAACAAATGTTCGTGCACCTTTTATTGCGTGAACATTCATACACCTTTTCAATCAACGAACATTCATTCACCTTTTCACCAAAGGACGTTGATTCAAAAATTCTAACAAACAATTACATGTATATTCAAAATGAATTTATCATGTATATCCATAAGAATTCATCATGAGACTCATATGGTACCAACACTATCTAAAACTCCTAAGGATCCTCCAACCCTTAATGTCCGGGACATAACTAATCATGGCTGAGGGGTCATGAAGCCCCCTAACTTTTGATATACAATAACTTTTTTTTTAATTAGGGAAAGAAAACAGTGTATCGTCTCCCCTAACTTTTCAAAAATGTATCCGCTTTGGCGCAAAGGGTTTCACTCTGATCTTGACTCTTTGGATATTTTCTCATATGTCTCATCTCAACTCTATTCAATTACCTTTTCCCTTGTGGTCAACAATGCCTAGCTAATGTTTCGGCTTGAGGTTAAGATTGTCTTCTATACGATGACCTCACTAAAGAAGTCTATATGAAGCAGTATCTAGGATATTTTTCTCAAGGAAAAAATCGATCGTCCAAGTTGAGGAAGACAATCTATGGTCTAAAATAGTCCTCATGCTTGGTTAGAGAAATTTTTCCAAGAGGCTACATGAGTGGGATTTTTGTGCTGTTGAGTCATATTATTATGTAAATCTAATACTAATATGATATTCATATCTAGCTATACACTTTTGTTGTTGACAATCTTGTCATTTGGGGTACGGTAGATAGATCAAATGCAAAGGAAGAATACAAAATTGTGGCCCATAGGCTATGTTTGGTTAGGGAGAAAGTGGAGGAAACGAAAAGGAAAAAGAAAGAAAAAAAAGAAAGAAAAAGAAAAAGAAAAAGGAAAAGGAAAAGGAAATTTAATGGAGAAACTTATGGTTGTTTTGTTAATGGAGAAAGTAAACGAAAATAGTTAGGAAAATAATTTTGGAACACACCCAGTAGAAACCCCATTTATACTTACATAAACCCACATAGTAAATTTATAGTATAATCTATTACTTCCTCCATCTCTCTTATTCAGACCAAGGTTCGCACTATTAGTATCGGAATCGGTATCGAACCCTTCCTCTGAGAATCGAGATCGACGGTCTTGGCATGATCAACGGTTTTGGATCGAAATATCTAATTTTTGCTATCAAAAAGAAAATAATTATTAATAAATTATTCAAAATTTAGAAAAGTATTTTGCATATTTATGCATAATTTTATGTATTTTCTGTATTGTTTCTTAGTAGTTGTAAAATTGAATGAAATAATACTCACCTTGCTGATTGGTTTAAAAGATGGTTCGTTTACATGTGATATATTTTATACATTTAGACACAATTTTATATATTATATGTTGCTTCTTCTTAGTTTAAATGGAATAATATTAATATGGATGAATGTTGTGAACTAATAGATATACAACTTCGACAAATAGTAATGGTTACAATTTTTCAATAAGAAATCATATTGATACACTATAACATTGTCAGTGAATCATTGGGTTAAAACTATTTCATTTTTTAAATTTTTTCGTTCAATTTTATCAACCGAATTGACTAAAAAAGATCCCAATATCGACATTTGTCACTATCAATAGTGTCTGATATCATATTGCAACATTACAAACCTTATCAGTATCGGGCGATACCGTAAACTATGATTCAGACCTCTACCAATGCTCATACCTGACAACAATTGCGTCGGGAGTTGCTAAGGCTAGATAGAAACTGGGTGAGTGCGGGTGAAAGCAGGGTAGGGCATGGTAGTATTGGGTGGGGTTCCCAACCTATGTGGAGAACACTCACGAGTGCGACGAGCGTCATAGATGTATCGGAGAAGCTCGGAGAGCCGAAGATGACAAAGGTGGTGTGTTTTGAGCTCATCAGACGTATTGGAAAAAGTCGTATCCTTGCAGACGATGTACCGCTGATATACCGCTGCCGTTATACTACTGGTACACCGGTGAAACACGTTTTCGTTCCATAACCATTCTGACTTGAAATACCTATTTTTCGATATATCGCCGGTTTATCGGTGTCGAGGTTGAAGGTTAAATTTGGGTGTTTTGTTAACACCGTTGGATCGTGATCAACGATCAAGATCTTTTCGGAGTTGGGTGCTTTAAATAGTTACTTGATAACCCGAAACTCAGAAGATTGCAATCTAAAGAGAGTTTCTCAAGGGGTGCAATTTTCAATGAGAGAGGTGATTCGGAGTTTCGGTGGTTGATTCGGAGAGAGATCGCTTCAAGGAGTTCTTCATTGGTTATTTCTCGTCTTATCATCTTCGGTAATCCTTTTATACTCGTTTTAATCTATTTTCATCTATTTGAAATATTACATTGATCCGTGTGAATTTGTGGAGGAGTTTGTGAAGGGGTCAGTGTATTTCATTTATTCTATTAGTAGAGGCTTTTCTGGATTTGACTCTGATCGCCCTATGGTTTTATGCTTCAAGGTTTCTCACGTAAAAATTGTTGTGTTTGTGTTGTGCTTTTGTGTGTGGTTTTTGGTGTCATTGGTTTGTACGACTTTCTTTGGGCTACACCAAGTTCTATCGGTTTGGGGAACAATTTTCTGCATTTCGATCCCGACAAAGTGGTATCAGAGCAGTGGTTGCTAAGTGTCAAGGTTTGACAGCCAAAACGAGAAGAAGAGATGGATGTGAAGCCAGTGCACATGATAAACATGAACGGTTCCAACTATCACTATTGACGTAGCAAAATGAAGGATTTGTTGTTCGTCAATTAGTTGCATCTTCCGGTATTTGCTTTCGAGAAGTCCAGTGAAAAATTCGACAAAGACTGGAATTTCAAGCATATACAGGTGTTTGGAACGAGAACGTGTATAATTATGTTGTTAATATTGAGCATGCAAGGATGTTGTAGAAGAAGCTGGATTCTTGTAGGCGAAGAAGACCATGGCAAACAAATTGTTCATGATGGGTCTTAGGTACAAGGATGGTTCGTCCATTATGGATCATCTGAATGAATTACAGGGAGTAGTTGACCAGTTATGGTTGCTGTGTACTTTGCTAGGCTAGTGGAAAATCGTACGAGTGTCCATGATCGCTTCTTCTCCAGAAGGCGTGATTAGTCTGGAGTTCACCAAAAGTGGAATATTGAATGAAGAGATGTGGAGAAAATTTCAAGACATTTCATCAACATCCCATTTAGGGGCACTTGTTTTATAAAGCCAAGGCATGAGTAAAAGCAAGGGTCCCGACGGTGGCATGGACAAGAGCAAAGGAAAGTCCAAGGGTCCGTACGAGAACTCTGAATATTACCATTGTGGCAAGAAGGGTCACATCAAGTTGAATTATTTTACTTGGAATAGAGAGAAAGAGTGACGAAGGGAAGCAAAGTGAGAACACTACAGTGGCAGTCTCATCACATGGAGGCGATGTCATTATTGTAGGTGACGAGGTTAACATGAACCTCACCTGAGATGACAATTCTTGGATGGTGGACTCAGGAACTTTGGTGCACGTATCTGACAATAGGGCATTGTTTGCCACATATACAACAAGAGATTGTGAAGTGTTGAACATGATGTGTCAAAGGCGATATCCATAGGAGATGTGCATTGAAGACAAATATAGGAGCAACTCTTGTACTAAAAGATGTTCGTCATGTTCCCGATATTCGTTTCAACCTGGTGTCGGTTGGAAGGTTGGATAACTCTCTTCGAGAATAATCAGTAAAAGCTTTACATAGGTTTGATGGTAATTGCAAGAGGAAGCAAGAAGTCCGGTATTTACTAGGAGGAAGGAGTTAGGGTCCTCTACTTCCTTCCGGGACCGAGTTCGAATCAGCACAGTGGTTTCAAAAAAAATCGGTTTCAATTTTTTAACTGCGGGGCCCAATACCCAAACCCTAACATAATAAATTCATATGGGAGGAGAGAGAAACCAAGCCGCCTCCATTTTTCTCTCGTTCTCTCTCTCTCTCTCCCCCCGTTCTTTTCGACCGTCCATTCTCTCTCCCGTTCTCTCTCCTCTCCTCTCTTTCTCTCTGCTCTCCCACCTACCTGTCTCCACTTTCTTTTCCACCCGGTGGCGGCTGAGAAAGGGAGGCGTTGACGACGACGGAGAAAGGGAAAGGGGTTTTTTGAAATCGTAAGATTTGTCAATTTATGTCCAATTTGGGTCGGGACCACTTTGTATTGGGCCGTATCCGTCTTTATCGGATACTTATCGGTCGATATGGACCAATGCAATAAAATTATGCTTCGTATCGGTCGATACCGATATTTTATGACAGTATCGCATCGGACACCCTCAAATCCGATCTGATACGGTCGATACTGATACATATCGGTGATACTTTGAACCTTGGTTCGGATAAGGAATTGGCTAGCACCTTAATGAAATACTTGTCATCTAGTAATTATAATAGTACTTCAGGTGTGCGTGAGCACATTATGAAAATGCGGGACATCGTAGTACAACTAAAGTCTCTTGAGATTGAGATTTCTTAGTCTCTGTCCATATCATACTTAATTCTCTTCCATCTCAGTTCGGACCATTTAAAATTGCTTATTAACACATAAAGATAAATAGTCTATAAATGAATTACTGATCATGTGTGTTCAAAAGGAATGAAGGTTAAAGCATAAGGGTTTGAAGATTTAGAGGAAGAGGTGTACATGTCGCAACCTGAAGGATTTGTATTAGACAAAAGAAGTCATTTGTTTTGTAAACTAAAGAAATCCATATATGGAATAAAACAAGCTTCCCACTAATGGTATTTAAAGTTTCACAATGTCATATTTTCTTTTGGTTTTATGAAGAATTCTATGGATCAATGTATATTCCTCAAGGTTAGTAGGAGTAAATTTATATTCTTAATCTCATATGTGGATGACAAAAGCTACAAGTAATGACTTAGGTTTGCTATATGAGACCAAACAGTTTCTCTCACAAAACTTTGATACTAAGGATGTGAGCAGCATAGAGATTCACAGAAATAGATTCAAAGGTTCATTAGGATCGTCTCAAAAGGTCTATACACTAACAAAGTTATGGAGAGATATAGAAGGCAAAATTATGCATTTGGGGTAGCACCTATCGTCAAGGGTGACAAATTCAGACTGTTTCTTCAACTATGGAGGCGGAACTTGTAGCGTTTTTGAAGCAACTTCATAGGCTATTTGGTTACGGAGTTTTATCACATGGCTTCAAGTTGTCGACTATATTTCGAAGATTGAGGATTTGCTGTGATGATTCAGCTGCAATATTCTTTTCAAAGAATAATAAAAGTGGCAGTCGAAGTAAACACATCGATATAAAGTACTTCGCTGTCAGAGAGCGTGTTCAAGAGAATGTGTTCACTATTCAACATATTTATAATTATGGCTGACCCTATGACTAAAGGATTACATGTGGAGTATATGGGTTAATTAGTTGTGTAATTTAGTGGTTGTCACATTGTTTTGCACAATTTGGATCTTGAACTACAATGTATTACAACATTTAATTATTTATTATGTCTTCTATTCAGTTGTATACATAAAGTTTAAAGAAAGACATGTAGTCCTTTTGGACATAAGTAGGAACCGATTGAGCATTTGGTCGCTCATTCATAAAAATATTATACTACGTGAGGAACTCATTCAATGATTGGAAATGACATTGTAATAAATGGAAAGTGACATTTGCCTATAAAAATTGTTCACTATCATGGTTCATGCATTAACTATTTTGAATTGGGTATAGTAGTACAAACTAAAAGTAAAGAGGGATCGATATGGACATAGATAAGTATTTAGATATCCTTAAAGTCCATTTTCATATGGGTCAAGTGGGAGAGAGAAAATCCTTTAATGAGGCCCATGTGCCAAGTGGGAGAATGTAAGTAATAAAGGTGTCTTATGTGCCACATCACTTCTCTGTCTTTCCTCATAAGTTGTGATGTTTCAAATAACACCCCTTGGAATGAATAGTTAAACCTCTTGAAATTAAAAGTTGTGCCTCTTGACAAAATAAAGAGTTGTCTTTTGATTATACCTCTTGATGAATATAGGTATATGTAGAATATTTTGGAGTAATTGTTATATTTTTTATTGATAATCTCTTGGCTATTTATAACCTTACAATCATTCATCTTACATTAATACCCCATTAAAAACCCCTGTAGAATATTTTAATATCCCAACAAATATACCAAAAATATTCTAATATACCAACAAATATACCAAGAATATTCTAATATACCAACACTCCTCCTCAAGATGGGCGAAAGATATTCACTAAGCCCATTTTGTCACATCCTCTAATCATATCTGCAGAGCTAAGTCTCTTGGTCATACTGTCTGCTACCTGCTCCTTGGTTGGAACATAACCTAGCTCCAGTAGTCCACGGTCCAACTTCTCCTTGATGAAGAACCTATCGATCTCGATGTATTTGGTCATGTCATGCTGCACTGGATTGTTGGCGATACTGATAGCTGACTGGTTGTCACACCACAACTTCATCTTGGCTCGTTGATCCAGCTTTAGCTCCACCAGCATACTCTTCAGGCATAACGGCTCTGCAACTCCCAAAGCCATAGCTCTGTACTCCGCTTCAGCTGTCGATCTGGCCACCACCGACTGCTTATTACTCCTCTAAGAGACCAAGTTGTCTCCTACAAATATGTAATAGCCCGAGGTAGACCTCCTGTCATCAGTACAGCTAGCCCAATCAGAGTCACAGTAGCCCTCGATGCTCAAGTGATAATTCTTCTTGAATATCAACCCCTTTCCAGGGGCACCCTTCAAGTATCTCAGAATCTGGTACACTGCGTCCATATGATCCTTCCTTGGGTCATGCATGTAGTGGCTCACCACACTCACTGCAAAGCAGATATCAGGACGTGTGTGGCTCAAATAGATCAACTTGTCCACCAGTCTCTGGTATCTGTCTCGGTCAACTGGTTCTCCAGCCTCAACACACAGCTTGAACCCCTGGTTGATCGGCTTCGCTGCAGGTCTGCATCCCAACATCCCTGTCTCTGTGAGAAGGTCCAGCGCATACTTCTTCTAAGAAAGAACAATTTCCTCTGCTTCTCGAGCAATTTCAATCCCAAGGAAGTATCGAAGAAGGCCAAGATCCTTCACCTCGAACTCCTTGCCAAGCTTCCCCTTGAGTCGGGCAATCTCCTGCTCATCATCTCCTGTGATAATCATATCGTCCACATACACCGCAAGCATGGTGATGTGGCCTCCACTCCAACGGAAGAACACAGTATGATCAGCATTGATCTGCTGATATCCCATCCCTATCATCGCCCTCATGAATATGTCAAACCACGCTCGAGGAGACTGCTTCAGTCCATAGAGGAACTTCTTTAACCTGCAGACCTTGTCCACTGTCTTATCGGTGCAGAATCCTAGTGGTATCTCCATGTACACTTCCTCCACTGATCCCCATAAAAAAACACATTCTTCACATCTAGTTGGTGTAGCCTCCATCCACCATTCGCTGCCAAAGAAATCAGGGTCCTGACGGTGCTCATCTTCGCCACTGGTGCAAAGGACTCATCATAGTCAATGTCGTACGTCTGACTGTATTATTTTGCCACCAGTCGAGCTTTGTAGTGCTCTACTTTTCCATCTGGCTTCTGCTTCACAGTAAAGACTCACTTGCATCCGACTGTCCTCTTCCCCTCTGGCAGTTTTACCAGTTCCCAAGTGTGGTTCTTTTCAAGATCACCTAACTCCTCGTGCATCGCCGCTTTTCACTTTCGATCGTTCTCGGCAACCTGCCAATTGTTAGGTACAATAATACTATCCAAAGATGCAATGAATGCTCCATGAGAAGAAGAGATGTTATTATATGAAACAAACTGAGCAAGTTCCCAACCATATCTATCAGGAGGATTTTTCGCATTGCTGCGAGTGTCCTCCGTACTGATAATGGTATGGGAGGAGTAGAAAGAATGATATCACCTGAAGGAGAATCTGGTGGTGGTGGTGTAGGTGTCTCAGGAGTTGAGACGGACGCAGGCAAGAGACTTGGCACTGACACTATAGGTACTGGTCCTGCAGTTTGGTTTCCTTTCCTGCTGTAGGTAAGTAACTCCTCCTGAGTCGTAGGCCTAACACCTCTCATTGCCTCCCCCTGTTCCTCTTCACTCTCTTGCTCCTCCTCAAATGTTCCTCCATGTCATACTCTTAAATCGGTCACCACACTCTCACCAATCTTCCTCTTTCGCCTCATACTCTCAGTATCAGGTGAGTTGCTCATGGATGAGATTCCCTCCTGACGGTAGTATAGCTCAAACTCCC
Organism: Iris macrosiphon; assembly: GCA_036927795.1. Taxonomy (NCBI): domain Eukaryota; kingdom Viridiplantae; phylum Streptophyta; class Magnoliopsida; order Asparagales; family Iridaceae; genus Iris; species Iris macrosiphon. The sequence goes on from JAYESA010000011.1 coordinate 34,620,817, forward strand.
TGAAGTGAACATCCATGCTCACAAACTTCTTCTCTACTGGGCTCCAGCACACGTACCCCTTCTGAGTCGCCGAATAGCCCACGAATACACACTTGATTGCTCAGGGGTCAAGTTTCCCAACAGACGGTCTGTTGTCCTTCACAAAACATACGCAGCCAAACACCTTTAGTGGGAGTATACCACTATTATTTTCTTGCAATATCTCACATGGAGACTTCTATCCCAGTACCTTCGAGGACATCATGTTGATCAATCGAGCTGTTGTTAACACTGCATGGCCCCATAGACTCTGTAGGATATTCATGGAGATCATCATGTTCCTTGCCACCTCCAGAAGGTGTCTGTTTTTCCTTTCTGCCACTCCATTCTGTGCTGGTGTGTATGCACAGGTGGTCTGATGCTGTATCCCTTGGGCTGACAGGTATTCCTCAAGTGCTTTGTTGGTATACTATGTTCCATTGTCAGACCTTAGTACCTTCACCACTGCTCTGTACTGAGTCTGGACATGTTTATGAAAGTCCCGGAAACAGGCAAACACCTCACTCTTATTCTTCATCAAATACAGCCATGTGACGCGAGAGGAATAATCAATAAAAGAGATGAAATACTTGTAACCATTCATAGTAATTGTGACGCAAGGCCCCCAGACATCAGAATGTATAATATCAAAAACAGAAGATCTCCTACGGCCCGCACTAACATATGAGCTCCTAGTAAGTTTGCCTAAATCACATGCATCACATACTAGTTTCTCCTTATTTGCCTTCTCATAAATAGATGGATACAACCTACTCAAAATACCATAAGAGGAGTGCCCCAACCGCCTGTGATGGAGTATCAGTATATCCTCGGCACTCATCTTTGGTCCTCTCATTCCTTCCATTTCTGCCACAGACACCAATGCCGAATCCAGTCCTTCCCGATCAAGGTACCACAGTCCATCATGCCAAGTGCCAGTCCCAAGTCTTCGTCGTCCCGTCTCCTTCTCCTGGAAGATCACCTTAGGAATATCAAAAGAGACAATACATTTTAGTTGGAGGATTATAGAACTAATGGACAAAAGACTGACTGGAAAAGAAGGAGCATGTAAAACATTGGATAATCTTACTGAACCTGTACAATCGATAGTACCCTTACTGAGCACTGGCTGGAAAGTACCATCGGCTGTTTGAATGTTGTATGCAGATGCTAGGTGAGTGTAGGAAGAGAAGTCACTAGCATTCCCTGTCATGTGTCGAGACGCACCCGAATCGACAATCCAGTCCGACGATCTAAGGAAAGACATAGATGGAAAGACGAGTGAGTCATCAGTACCTTCCGATGGATGGACATACATGACAGCGTTGCCTCTGGCGAAGACTGAGGTGGACGCCTCCTCAGTCCCACTCCTCCTGTCTCAATCGCTTGAACTCTCTGCTTTCTTTTGAGTACTTCTAGCATGCCAAGTAGTGCATGATCCTCCTCAGTATAGACAACATTAGCTCCCTCCCCGTCTTCTGCTACTAGTAGGTTCGTCTGATAACCTCCTCGACCATCCCGTCGACACCCACGACCACGGCCACGGCCTCCAAACTGTCCATGTCCGCCACCTAAATCTTCCTCCTTAGGTGGTTTGGTGCAAGCATACCTCAAATGGCCCACCTCCACGCAGTTGTAACACTGTCGGGGGTCTCCCTTAGGTCCTGTGCCGCCTGAATCGGCAACCGCCAATGCTGTCTTCACTTCAGGAGGACCACCTGTCCCTGCCTGTAGCTTGATATGAGTCTCCTCCTGGATCATGGTCGAGATAGCCTCCTCAAGTGTAGGAATCTTCGGTTGGGCTAGAAGTAGTGATGTCCTCTGAGCAAACACTAGGGCCATCCGCTTAAGAAACTTCATCGTCCTCTCCTGCAGACATACCTGTCTCTCCTTACAATTCGGGTCCTCGCAGCTCGTCCGACCTGAGAAGTGATCATAATCCAACCACAGACGCTCCAACTCCGTGGCATACTCATGTACCGTCTTCTCTCCCTATACGGTGTCGTCGATCTCCCCCTTGATCTGGAAAACCCTCAAGTTATTTCCCACACCATCGTAGGTTCTCCTCAACTTCTCTCACACGTCTTTCACCATCTCAAGGCCATCCACTGTGACGACGATCGACTGGACTAAAGAATTGAAGAACCAAATGTATACCACCATATGAGTGGACTTCCTTGTCGCGTCCTGCCGAGCCCTCATCCGGCTTTGTCTTCTCTCCTAACAAGAAACCCTCCAGGTTCTTCCCTGTGAGGGTTCTTCTCACCCGTCGTGACCAACTCAGGTAGGTGGCCGGTCCATCAAGCTTCAGATCAATGGATGGAAGCTCCAACTTCGTCAATGTTCGTGTCGCGCTCTCACCAGCCGACAGTTTTATCAGCTTCATCAACGTTGCGACCTCCGCAGAGTCCAACTTCTTGATGATCTCCTCCATCGATCCTCCTCTTCTCCGATCACCTCACACCCATCCCACGATTCACGTTCGTCCTCTCCTAGACCCGATCATGTCTCTCCGCCATCAGATCTAGGCCTTCGATGTCAACGTCTGGAACGACCCGCGGGAGACGCCAGGAACCGCGACAGAAGGCTCCTCGGGAGTCGCAGCTTCGCGGTGGTGGTGGAGGACGAGCAGCGACGGTGGTGACGGGCGAGCGGTGCGGCAGCGGTGGTGGCGGACGGTGTGGCAGCGGTGGCGGTGGCGGCGGCTAGGATTTGGGAGGTGGTGGCTAGGGTTTGGGCTCTGATACCATGTAGAATATTTTGGAGTAATTGTTATATTTTTTATTGATAATCTCTTGTCTATTTATAGCCTTACAACCCTTCATCTTACATTAATACCCCATTAAAAACCCCTGTAGAATATTCTAATATCCCAACAAATATACTAAAAATATTCTAATATACCAACAGTATATGCATAAATAGACCTCTTGGGCCCTATTCTCACCAAAAAAAATTGCCTCATACATTAGTCTGTAAAATTCCATCAACACAACAGGCTCAGGTTTGGTAGAGAAAAGAAGACCCTTGATTTCTACTATTTTATTAAATCTGAAAACTATGACCGGAGGTATGTTCCTATTTTTCTGCATTAAAGTCTGACATGCCAAGGCAATAATTCGGAAAAAAAGAAAGCAAACAAGGAAAACCAAAGCATTCTTGCTGGAAATGTGGCAAGGAAGAGTACTTTAAGAAACAGTATAGGATATAACTGAAAGAAAAGCAGCAGTTAGACCAAGCCAACATAGTCAACAATGAAGAATTTGCTACAGTAATTAGTGAAACAAATATCATTGGTGGTGGCTAGATTCTGGTGCTACTCAACATATTGTACGTAGCGAAGGCATATTCCAGACATATGACAAGGTTAACAACAAAGAGGAGCTCTTCATTGGTATACAACAAAAGTCATAGGGAAAGGGAAAGTGAGTCTACAACTCTCCTCCGGAAAGAAGCTAACTCTGGATAATGTAGTAATGTAGTACATGATTCTGACATTAGAAAAAAAATGTAGTGTCTGTAAGTGTACTGAACAAACATGGATTCAAAGTCATGTTTGAGAGTGATAGCATTGACCTGTCAAAGGGTGGAGTGTACGTAGACATGGGTTATGACTCAAATGGCATGTACAAGTTGAACTTGATAAATGAAAGTTTAGTTTCTGCCTATACTGTAAAGTCTTGTTTTGGTATATGGCATTCTAGGTTGGACATATTAATTACAAAAGCATGCACAATATGATTAAATTAGGATATATTCCTGAATGTTTGTCACCTACTAGTGATAAATTTCCTATTTGCATAAAATCAATTTTAATGGAAGAGATGGAAAATCAATTATATAAGAAATATCTTTAGATCAAATAGAGAAGGTGAATATATGTCCTAATGAATTTAGTGATTTTTGTGAAGGTATTATCCATCAAGTCACAACCCCCTATAGTCCTCAACAAAATGGAATAGCTGAAAGAAAGAACATGACATTGACTGAAATGGTTAATACTCTTTTATTAACTTCTGGCTTAAATAAGAATGTGCAGGGAGAAGCATTAATGATCCCTTGTTATATATTAACCGCATACCCATGACAGAACTAATATTACTCCCTATGAAGTATGCACTTTGTAAAAAGAGAGAACCTTCTCTTGGACATCTTAAAATATAGGGATGTAAAGCATTAGCCAGACTACTTGATCCAGAAAGGCCTACATTAGGCTTTAAAGCAATTGAATGTGTCTTTGTTGAATATGCACAAAATAGTAAAGCATTCCAGATTTTTTACTACAGAATCTACGGATTCAATGAGTCAAAATATGAATGAAGACATAATTTTCTTTTACGAGAATTCATTCTACAAGAGTTCATTCTCTGAGAAAATAAAACATAGAAGAACATAGTGAAAATGATGTTGAACCATCTATAAAACATTCCATGGAAGAAGATATCATTGAACCAAGAAGAAGAAAGTTAAGACAACTAAGTCATATGATCCTGATTTTGTAACATACCTAGTAGAAGGTAAGTAATAGAAATGATATTATTCTTTCTATATTGTATAATACTGAGCATGATTGCATTAAGGCCTTTAATGTAGAGAATGATCCTAGAACTTATAAAGAAGCTATAATGTCTAGGGATTCTGCTTTTTGGCAAGAAGCTAAAAATGATGAAATGAATTCAATCATGTTAAATAAAACATGGATTTTAGTTGACTTACCACAGGGATGTAAATCTATTGGCTGTAAATGGATCTTTAAGCGTAAGCTTAAGGCATATGGGTATTTTGATAAATTCAAAGTAAGATTTGTAGCCAAAGGGTTTATTCAAAAAGAAGGTATTGATTACTTTGATACATATACTAAACTACAAGGATTAGTACCATAAGAGTGTTAGTTGCTTTATCATCTATAAACAATCTAGTTATACACCAACTGGATGTGAAAATAGTCTTTCTAAATTGTGAACTAAAAGAGGAAGTCCACATGGAACAACCAAAAGGATTTGTTTTGAAAGGTCAGGAAAAGAAAGTTTTTGAACTTATAAAATCCGTATGTCCTAAAACAAGCACCTAAATAGTGGCATGAAAATTTTGATCAAGTGGTTGTGGCTAATGGATTTAGAATATATGTATATGATAAGTGTGATTACTATAAATTTAAGCAAGGAAAATGTGATATTATTTGTTTGTATGTAGATGACATGATAATATTTGGTACTGTTGAGAATATAGTTGTTGAAACAAAGCAATTTTTATCATCTTGCTTTGATATGGGTGAAGTAAATGTAATTTTGGGAACCAAAATTGTTAAGTCCTCTGATTCAATCACCCTGTCACAATCTCATTATGTTGAGAAATTGTTAAAGATATTCAATCATGAGGATGGTAAAACTGTTTCCACTCCATATGACCCTTCTGTTAAGTTATCAAAAGATGAAGGAAGACCTATTTCACAGTTACAATATGCAAGTGTTATAGCGAATCTTATGTATGCTATGTATAACACAAGGCCAGACATGGCTTTTGCAGTAGGAGTATCAACTAGATTTACTCACAATCCTAATCAAGTTCATTGGGATGCAGTATCAACTATAAAGATTACTCAAGTACTTAAAAGGCACAATGAACTATGGACTAAGTTATAAATCATATCCCGTTGTTTTGGATGGATATTCATATGAAAATTAGATAACTAATTCTCTAAGTCCATACCAAGTAGAGTGAATGCTTGTACAGAGACCAGAAAGAGGTTGGAATATTTTCCTTAATGAGTCTAGGTTCGTTTGAAGATGCAGATCATACAAATGCATCTATTAGACACATATATAAGGTTCGAACTGACATACACTTTACTTATGTGTAATTTCCCAAGGACACAAAGAGAATATTTTTAGAAATTAGGGGGATAAATTCAAATTTTGAGGGGAATTGTTGGAATTTTATAATCAATATCCTTTGGTTGAAAAGTTGCATGAATGTTCTTTTGATTGAAAATGTGTATGAATGTTCATTAAGTCACAAGGTGCCCTAACATTTGTTGGTCCTTTTGAAAGGTTGTTTCCTCTCTGTCTATTCAGCTTAAGAAAATGATGCTTATATTTTCTTAACATCAGAAATATTTTGGGCCTGTTTTATCTTGGGGGACTAGTTTGTTGCAACCTACTGCAGTGAAGGGTACAAATCTAGTTTTAAAGACAGAATTCCTCGACTCAAGCATTCTAATCTTATTCCAGCCCCATCACCACCAAATTATTTCCAACAACAACTTAACTGGAACTGCGAAGAGACATCGGGAGATGTAAAGAAGCAGACTCAGTAGAAGGAACGATGTTGGAAGAAAGTCAGTGAAGTATGAAGTGTCTTCAAATAATGTAACATCAAAAGACATATAAATGAAGAACGACAAGATTATAGCAACAATATCTTTTTTTAGTACGATAGTATCCAAGCAAGATACTTGGCAGTCCAAGGAAATAGCTTATCAAGGCCAGGGCGAATGTTATGGGCATAGACGACATCCAAAAACACGAGGAAAACGACTTTCGCAAAATCCATTCGTCAAAAAGAGGTAGTAGCTAGATTAAGTTATGGGGTAGGGTTTTGGTTGGATTTTGGGTATTGGATGTGGTTTTATTTTGCTGAAACATAGAAGTTAGGTTCAAGATGAACCTCAACTTGATGGAATACTTTATTGAGATAGTTTGAGTATATCATTATAGTAGGACAGCCTTCCTCATTTGCATATAACCGAAATTGGAAGGAACATAAAACTACTAGTTCTAACAACTTTAACACACCAAGATATACGGAAAGAACATCTCCAATGCGAAGAGAAATACCACAAAGGTAAATCCAATAAACTTTTCCATATAATCAGTGGGATTAGAGAGCCCTTAAATTGTTGGGTTCTGGCCTCGATTTGAGGTGTGAGAGTCCGGGGCATCATGAAACATCGACGGGAGTTACGACGAAGGCGACAGGAGATCGGTAGTAGAATCGGGGCACAAAACAGAGCCAAAACAGCAACGGCGGTACACCTTAGTATATCGACGGTATACTGGTTTTTAAGGGTTCGTTCCAGAATATTTTCTGAAGGTTCGACGATACACCGCGATATACTGGCAATATATTGCCAATTGGGATTTGGTTTAGGCATGGGCCCAAATAAGCATGTGTTTTGAGTGTGTGATTTAATCTAGACAGTAAGGATTATTGCTGGACTAATTTAGGAATTTTATAACCCTAAATTAGATTTTCTTAATCAATTTAAGGAGGCTAAGGGAGTTTGCTCAAGGGAGGCTCACAAGAGAGATTCAGGAAGACAAGTCCATAAAATTCTACAAGAAAGTCCATGCTTTGGTCGTAGGATCGCTTTTCGAGATAGTCTGAAGGAAAGATCTGTTTGAGGAGTCTTCTTCGTTCAGGAGGATCATCACAAGGTTGGTGAGTGATTTCAATTGTAATATGCTTCTTCTTTTTTAGATTTATGAGAGGTTGAACTTTGGATCAAAGGGTCCTATATATTGTAGTCATTCTTGTACTCTTTGAGTTATATAAATTGGGATTTGTCCAGGTGATATAGCCACCGAACATATACTACTTGTTGATCGGTCTTAGTGCTTGTGTGAGACCGTGGTTCGTTATCATCAGATGAGTTGGTGTCATTTTTGTGACGTTTTTCGGCCAACATAAATCTCCTATCCAAAGGTTTAAGTATCCCAACACCTTCTATGTACACAATGAGTGGCTTTGTGCCAGTTGCCTATATTTCCTAATTGGCCTTAGAGAGAGAGAGAGTTCTACAGAAACTCAAACATCCATGAATAATCCAAAATCAACCACTAGTTCTAACAATTTTAACACGCCAAGATATATGGAAAGAACATCTCCAATGTGAAGAGAAAATACCACAAAGGTAAGTCCAATCAACTTTACCATATAATCAGTGCGAATAGAGAGCCCTTAAATCTCCTATCCAAAGGTTTAAGTATCCCAACACCCACAACAGAATTAAAAGAGTAATATAAAACCCAATATGACATGAAAATTCTCTTGCGAGAATACAGAAACTCTTCTTGTGGATTGGCACCCCCCTCCCAACAAGTATTTAATGTGAAGAGGTCCTTCTGATCCAAAAAATAATGTGAACTCTTCTTCAAACACAAAAATCTGAGGCTCTCTCACCTCCTCTCTCTATGTTCTACTGGAATAAACCTTGGAAGCCATACATAACAACTTATTAAGTCCCTTATACAGCTTCGACTGAACCGTAACGAAGTTACCGATTGACTGGACAATTCTTTGTGTCATTTTTGACATTGGTCTGATGATCGGTATATTGAAGAACTCCCTTATGGAACAACCGATAGATCCAGTCGTGGTCTTCCAATCAGCTTTACTCTATTACTCCTACACAGCCAAAATGTGATAAAAATAATTATGCTCATCCAAGGCTCTTTCTACCTTGACAACCCTAGCCTTGAAAAATACTTCCTATATCCAACCAAAGCTTCACGAATTATCAGAGATTGTGATCATATACATCATTCCAAATACGAGCAATGCCACAACAGATACCATTTCGTCCTTTACTATCATTATGAATACTAAGACAAATGAAGGAAAATATATTTGACCATATCTTTGAAGGAGATTGACTAATATATTTGACCATATCTCTGAAGAAGATTGACTTTGACCTTTGACCATATCTTTGAAGAATAAGATTGAATTACTATTCCTACATAATGTTGGATTTCCATGTATAGACGTATGATATGCTATATAAAGGGGCCAAAGGTTTCTCCTTGAGACATCTCAAAAAATTGTGCTCAATAATGATTGAATAAGCATACCATATGTCTATACATGGAAATCCAACATTATGTAGGAATAGAAATCCAATCTTATTCTTCAAAGACATGGTCAAATCCAACATTATGTAGGAATAGGAATCCAATCTTATTCTTCAAAGATATGGTCAAAGGTCAAAGTCAATCTTCTTCAAAGATATGGTCAAATATATTAGTCAATTTCCTTCAAAAATATGGTCAAATATATTTTTCTTCAACAAAGCAATGTAGTACTAGAGTTTCTCACAGTTTTGATAGCCGATCGACTGGTCAGTCGATACGCTAGCTTGATTACTCTGATACTCATACATACCCAAAACCTGATTGATATTCCGGGCGGGTTCTTTCTACCTTGACAACAAGTCTCTCATTAGTGCTAGGACAATCACTAGTTGATCCATTCCTAATCCTAACATGAACAAACAATTCACCATTTGCAACAACTACTACCGTAGAGAAAGCAATGTAGGAGAGTATATGCATACCGGGAGTGAAGGGCATCTTATCTGGGAAGAACCGCACACCTTTGCGGAAATAGATATCGATGAAGTTGACACCAATCGCCTTGTTCTTCACCCGTACTTCTCCTTCCTTCGGCTCCCCTATCTCCACATCCTCCCACTTAAAAACCTTCATAACCACAAGAATCATAGAAAGAAATCAAGAAATATAAAAAAAGAACACCTCCGACAAACAGTAAGAAGTGCATTTAGACCTCGGGGCCGCCGAAATCGTGGACTCTGATGGCCTTCACCATTTCTGCTGCTTATGGACTGACTGATCTAGCAGATACGGAGTGAGCAGAGAGTAAGCAGTGCCGGTCTTGACTTCTTTTTTCCGAACAAAAATTAAGGCAAATTATAAGGGCACTGCACATTTTACTCGGGGCTAGTCCATTTCAAAATTAGAAAAAATTACAAGTTTGCCATCATGAAAGTTATTCAGGGCTAGTCCATTTCAAAATTAGAAAAAATTACAAGTTTGCCATCATGAAAGTTATTCGGGGCTAGCCCACTGTAATATTCAGGACTGTCAAAATTTTGACAGTCCTACCAGTTGGAAGGACTGTCAAAATTTTGACAGTCCAATTTCTTAAAATTACAAGTTTTCCAAAGTTACTTGGGGCTAGCCCAAATTGTTATAATCAGGACTGTCAAAATTTTGACAGTCCTACCACTTGGAAGGACTGTCAAAATTTTGACAGTCCTAAAAATTGTTAGGACTGTCATAATTTTGACAGTCCCACAAGTTATATAGACTGTCGAAATTTTGACAGTCCTAATTTTAACCCACTGAAAATTTTATATAAAACTAGGACTGTCAGGATATTGACAGTCCCACAAGAAATGAGGACTGTCAAAATTTTGACAGTCCTCATTTAGGGCTAGCCCAAATTGTTATAATCAGGACTGTTAAAATTTTGACAGTCCTTCCACTTGGAAGGACTGTCAAAATTTTGACAGTCCTCATTTGGGGCTAGCCCAAATTGTTATAATCAGGACTGTCAAAATTTTGACAGTCCACATAGCTTGTGGGACTGTCAAAATTTTGACAGTCCTACAAATTGTTAGGACTGTCATAATTTTGACAGTCCCACAAGCTATGTGGACTGTCAAAATTTTGACAGTCCTAATTTTAACCCACTGAAAATTTTATATAAAATTAGGACTGTCAGGATTTTGACTGTCAAAATTTTGACAGTCCTCATTTTAATTGTCAGAATTTTTTTTTAGTTTATTTCTATTTAGTTAGTTTTGTATTTTGATTTTTTTTATTTAGTTTAATATCCAAAATAAAATATGTTATCATTGAACCCAAAAAAATAAAATATATATCTACCGTACGAATATTACGTCTGTCGTCGATCAGACTTCGAACGGCCATAACTATTTGTTTTCAAATCGTTTTTCGTCACACAATAGGTCGATTTGTATGTTTTCGACGAGAGTAACACAATTCGTGTAGAGAGAATTTTCATCCGAAGTAAGACGTACATATTACAGGCAAAAATATAAAACTTTAAAGTATCATAACTTTTGACTGGGAGATCGAAACAAGCTCCAGTTTGAGCCAAAATGACCGTATGGAAAAGTACTTCGGGATAAACTGTTTCACCGTTTGACGGACTTCCCAAATTTTTAGAATCGCAAAAAAATGATGTTTCGACCTCCAAATCTTACTTTTGGTAATTTTTTTTTTTTTTACAAATATTTAATGTACCAATAATAAATTTACTATTTTAAATAACAGAATACTTTAATAAATTTTAAGGATAGAAATTTGGGATTTTGATATATATCGACAACTGAGTTAATTTATTTTAATTTTTTGTTAATTTTGAAATTTCGATTGGAAGGACCGTCAAAATTTGACAGTCCTAAAAATTTCGACATATATTTTTAGGACTGTCAAAATTGTGACAGTCCTAGTATAAAGTAGGACTGTCAAAATTATGACAGTCCTAAACTTTACCCACTGTCTGTAAGCACAGTTATATGTAAGTTTAGGACTGTCACAATTTTGACAGTCCTAGTATTTACTAGGACTGTCACAATAGTGACAGTCCTAAACTTTACCCACTGCAGAATTTAACATTCATGACTGTATAAATGTCTACAGTCCTATAAGTATATAGGACTGCAGAATTTTTCACAGTCCTAAATTTTTTGGACTGTTGAAATGCCTACAGTCCTATATAAATTTAGGACTGTAGAAAATTCTACAGTCCTTAATATACATAGGACTGTCGATTTTCCTACAGTCCTAAATCTATATAGGACTGTAGGAAAATCTACAGTCCCGCCCGATACTGCTCGACATTGTCGACGATTCTCGACATTTTATGACCTAAAATCGTGTTCGATTCTCGACATTGTCGACTTTGGAAGCCATCGACAAGGAGGACGAAGTCTCGGAGAGTTGGAGAGTTCCGCCGGCGGGAGGGGGGAGGGCTCCGGTGGGGTGGGGAGGGTTTGGGAGAAGGGTTTGGGAAAGTGGGCTAGCCCCAAGTAAAATAATGGGCTAGTGTGAGTAAACTTTGCTCAATCCTGGGCTAGCCCCAATCCTGGGCTAGCCCCAAGTAATATGTGCAGTGCCCTTATCAAAAGCCAAAATTAAGAGGGTGTACATCATTAAAAAAATAAAAATAAAGGCCTTTTATAAAGACCCTACAAAAAAAACTCAAAGTTAGACAAATTTTTTTATAAGTTTTTCACTAAAAAAATTTCTCAGAACAAATCCAAATATTTATTAGGACTGTCAAAATTTTGACAGTCCTTCCAATAGGTTGGACTTATTGGACTGTCAAATTTTTTACGGTCCTAAATAAAGTATGCAGTTTAATGGACCGTCAAAATTTTGACAGTCCAACCTATTGGAAGGACTATCAAAATTTTGACAGTCCTAATAAATATTTGGGCTAGCCTAGAATAAATTTTGAGTGAAAATATAAAAAAAAAATTGGTCTAGCCTCGAGTCTTTTTTTGTAGTGCCTTTATACAGGGCTAAAATAAAATACTAATATATATATATATATTTGGAAGAAGGTAATTGTATTAAATAAAACAAAAAAATTATAAATACAAGAGGTAATAAAGGGTGCGCCTTCTCTCTTACTGACTGCTCAATATTATGGATAATCCCAATGGTGGAACTCACCAACCCCTTAAAGATACAATTATTTTCCTCCTTCCAAACATGCCAGACCGTTGCCGCAAATATGATCCAGGCCTCGTTGTACTCAACAATGCCTATCCTTCTCTCTTCTGATGTCCTCGACGTTTGTTCTCTAGTCATGGACCACACAACTGGATAAATCCAACATATCATGTTGGGTTTGCCAAATATCCTGTGCCACCTGACATTGGAAGAAAATATGTGTCATGGATTCATCCCCCTGCCGACACAATATATATCCCTGGACCTCCAACTGCAGTCCAAATCTCCGTAACCTATCAAGAGTGAATTATCTTCCCAGGCTCAATTTGTATAGACACAATTGTATTTTTTGAGCAACATCTTTGGCCCACACCACATCCGCAAACTCCATCTCCGGGTGTACGACTCTGATAACATCAACTACGGCTCTATGTGTGAACTGACCCGCCCCAGTATTATCCCAAATTCATGTATTAGTCTGAAGTGATGTATCCACCTGCATCGTCCGAATAAGCTCCCTGAATTGCCACGTGCATCCATGCAACTCCTGTCGTCAGACTCCATTCCTCAGGATGACAACATGTTCCCTTCTTCCATTCCATCGACACGCAAGTGACCCTCCTCGCTCTTCAAAAGTTTGGTGTGCAATCCATGGGTCAAACATAAGTCTATGGTCTCTCCATCTTTTAAGGCCCTCGAGATCAACTGCTTCAATTGAGAGCGGTCACTACTAGAATAAGCGGGTTTAGCGACGTTTTTTAGCGACGACAAGAAAAACGTCGCTAATTTAGCGACTCCATATAAAAACCGTCGCTATACGTCGCTAATTGGCGACATTTAGCGACGTTTAGCGACTTTTATTCAGTTTTTAAAAGATTAGTCGCTATAATTTTAATTTAGGTCGCTAAACGTCGCTAAAATATTTCATTTAGCGACGTATTTAGCGACGTATGTATTTTGGACATTTAGCGACGTAATTAGCGACGGATAAGACGTCACTAAGTTAGCGACGTCATTAGAGACGTCGCTAAAACGTCGCTAAATTTGTTTTAATTATGGCAGCTTCCCCCCATTTCTTTCGATCTCTTCCTCTCCCTCTCCCTCTCCCAAACGTCATACACACACTTTCGGCTCCCCTCCGACCTCCGGCGCCCCCTCCTCCCTCCCGGCGACCCCCTCTGGCCGCGTCCTCCCCCCCTCCTCCTCCTCCTCCTCTAGGTAAACCCGCTCTCTCTCTCTCTCTCTCTCTCACACACACACACACACAGGACACACATGGCACTAACACGACACACATGTTACAAACACTGACACAGACACGACACACATACTTACACGACACACACACGCGACCTAGGGTTAAGGTTAGGGTTAGGGTTTTTGACCTGGTTAGGGTTAGGATTAGGGTTAGGGTTTTTGACCTGGGCTTAGGGTTAGGGTTAATGGAAAATAGGAATATCTTTAATTATACTACAAATTGATATTCTTATTTGAATGCTCTTATATGGAGCATAAGAAAATGAACCCTAATTTTTTTTGACCTGGGGTGAAGAGTTAGTATCAGTTGATAATAGTGGAGGAAGCTGAATACCTCTTTCGTTAAATGGTAACTCAAGGTCTCTCTCCTAATATTATCACTTATACCACTTTGATTGATGGACTTTGCAAAATTAGAAAAGTGGAGGAAGCTGAAGACCTCTTCCGTCAAATGGTATCTCAAGGTCTCTCTCCTAATATTATCACTTATAACACTTTGATTAATGGATTTCTAAAATTAGGAAAATGGCAAGTAACTTCTAGATTGCTCAAGGAGACGAAGGATCAAGGGATTGAACTTGATGTTGTGACATTTAACACGATAATGGGTGCTTTGTGTAAAGAAGGAATGGTTGGAAAAGTTTAAAAATTATTAGATGTGATAATCCAAAGAGGTTTGGACCCCAATGTAGTAACGTACAATACCTTAATGGGAGGATATTGCCTGATACAAGAAACAAGTAAAGCATTTAAAGTTTTTGAGCTAATTCTCTCACGAGGTCATAAACCAAATACAGTTAGTTTCCTCACCTCTGAATGTAGATTTACTTATTATGTTTTGTTCTTTGTGCACCTGCCTGACCTTTTTTGCTTTATTGCATTACCGACGCTCCACAGCGGCTATTGATAGAATCCTATTGTTTACGGATGCACATGCCCAGGCTCTACCGAGGATAGCCTTTGAGCTTGTTTTTATTAGACTATGTTGTGAGGGGATTCTCAACTTACATTAGTAATTAGGCAAACATAGGTATCTAACAATAGCAACCCATAGGACTTTTACTGCATGGTATGCTTGCCTTAGTAGGATAGCTTGTCTTTTCTTATATGCTTGATTGCTAGTTTACACTCATGTCTTTTCTGCCTCCTCAACACATTGGTACCGTGCTTGTCTTTACATTTCTGCCTTTACCGCATTTCTTTCCTGTATTTGTGTTTTGCATTTTGCTATCATCTTGGGCTTCGTTTATGGCATTCTGCTAGGTGGGGTCTGACTTATTATGGTTTCATATTAAGAGCCTGTGAATAATGAAACATGACTACATGAACCCTTTGTGGTTTAAAAAAAATCAGAGAACTATTAGATTCAACATGAATTTATGGTTTGATTTGTATAAATTTCCGTCATGTATTTTTATTCAATTTCTTATCTTTAGTTTAGAATTGAGAGAAAGTGTTAAAAAGTTTTAGGTTTCAAACTTCACATCATCTTAGATCACTCATTGTGAACAATCCTCATGACTCTTATTAATAAAATCATTAGTGTTTTCACTCAATTTTCATATTATTTGTGGGGTCATTCTTTGTACCTAGACCAAATGGTGGAGCTTTGTTAAGAAATGTTCCAAGGAATCATCATCATCCAAGCTTTCTTCTCCCATCAGAATAATTTGCATTCAGAGTTCAATTTGGATAATCATGTTCTTGTTCCAGAATTCAATTTGTATTCTGATAAATGCCCACACCATTGCAGGAATGCAAAGCAGTCTTTTACGCCTTGAGCTTGCAAATATTCTTTTCCTGGATCTGCTTGTAGGTGTTTCTCCAGTCATCTCTGTCATTAGTCTATCCAAGCTTAACATGTAAATTAGTATTATACATTTGTAAATTTTGATATATAGACAAATAAGAGAGAACATACCATGGTAAAGTGAAAGAAAAATACACATGAAAGTAGATCAAGATGTCATTCCTATATGTATTAAAGTTTATAATGTTACTTTTAGCAAATGACAAGTGCCAAACCTGACAGTAGCATATATTTGGACTCGTTAATTTGGATGCTACTCCTTGGTTGCATAAGCTTAAACTGCAATATAAAAGATAGGTCTACCTATATGCCAACTGTCCACCTAGGTTTTGTGGCATAGTCCTCTTATGCTCATAGCTACCTTGGCTAAAAATTTAGTACGGACATATCAGTCATAAAAATTGTCACACTTTTATGGAGTTTTCTTATGTTCCATATAAGAGCATTCAAATAAGAGAATGCTTGGATGATGATGATGATGATGATGAAATTCCAAACAATATGCCCAAAAATTGCTACATATATGGTGAAGAGTTAGTATTAGTTGATAATAGTTAAGATATAAGTAGGGTTTTTGACCTGGGGTTAGGGTTAGGGTTAGGGTTTATACTAGTATCAGTTGATAATAGTTAAGATATAAATTTACACAATATTTAATATTAGATAATATATTTATATCTGTTATCAATTATATTCTTTGTTTTCATCTATCTTACTAGATTGCACCCATGACCCGAGCACGTGCAAGTCGCTTGAGAGAGACACCTCCTACTGTTAAGGAGGAAGTGATTCCTCTTACCGTTAAGGAGGAAGTGATGCCTCCTACCGTTAAGGAGGAAGTGATGCCTCCTACTATTAAGGAGGAAGAGATACCACCTGCTGTATCTCAGACCGGGAGTTCCAGTCACCCAGCACCTATAGTGGCTGTATCTCAGACGGGGAGTTCCAGTGACCCAGCACCTATAAACGCTGTTTATGCGCAGTATCTGAGGGACTGGTACGTGCCCCAGTGTAGTGGATATCCTCGAGATTGATACTGTGATATTTCATGTACTTTTATTGTGGTTATTGTGTGATTGTGATACTTATATATTTGTGTGACTATGATACTTATATATTATACAATTTGTGTGACTGTGATACTTATATATAGACGCTTTTTGTGTATTAAAAATTCAATGGAGGGTTGCTCCAGGTGTGTCTATAATCTTTGTGTGTATTGTGTGACTATGATACTTTTTATTCATATTAAATAATGTTAATTCACCGAAGGTCGTGCCCACGTTGTCCCAGCATCAGCAAAGTAGGTCAATTAGATGGTTTAGCATATCGAGGAGGTCGTGCCCACGTTGTCCTAGCATCAGCAAGATCCTCCATGCGCACCTCCGGAGGAGACGAGGACAAAGATTTGGGCCGACGGTACAAAGTAAGTCAATTAGATGGTTTAGCATAATATATATCGTGTATTTCTTTACGATGAGATTTGCTGGATGCTTTCTTTTCTTTAAATTTTATTATATTATTCATATTAAATATTTTATTCTACCGGTGTTGAGTGTTTAACCCAAGGGGGTTGGCAAAGAAATTCAACGGAGGGTTGCTCCAGGTCTATTTGTACATATTGTGATTTAATAAACTGCAGGAATAATAGTTTGGACATAATTCAGAATTCTTTTTTTTTTAATTTTTCTGTAAAATTAGCGACGTTTTTAGCGACGTTTAGCGACGTGTATACACGTCGCTAAATACGTCGCTAATTAGCGATGTTATTATATGTCGCTAATGACGTTGCTAAATATGTCGCTAAAAACGTTGCTGTACGTCGCAAATTGCTGACATGGCAGTATTGCCAGGTCATTAAAGACGTCGCTGTAACGTCGCTATATAAGTCGCTAATTAGCGACGTTTAGCGACGTTAATTAACGTCACTAATTAGTGACGCTGCGTCGCTAAACGTCGCTAATTTTAGCGACCCATTTAAGTCGCTAAAAAACATCGGCAGAGCGACGTTTTGTCTTTTAGCGACTTGATTTTTTTCGACTTCTTTAAAATGTCGCTAATTATGTCGCTAAACCTGATTAGCGACGTTTTTTGGTCATTTAGCGACGTTTTTAAACGTCGCTAATTTGACTTTTTCTGGTAGTGGGTAAAAGGTAATACTTTTGGAAATAACGGAGTCATTATTGTTTGAAGATCTACTCCAAAAATTATGTCCCCCCAAGTATTTGTTCCTTATCCAAGCTGCCCATAGTAAGTTTCTCGAAAGAAACTTTCAAATAAGCTTCAGCCCAGCCACATCACGGAGCAGTCGTAAAGGTTGCAGACCTACTCCTCCTTCTTTATTCTGTCGACAGAGGGTTCCCACCCTATAGCATATATCCCTCCTCTCCAAACAAAGTTGGCACAAATTTTTCGATCCTATTAATCGTAGAGATCGGAAGCAATATAGCATGTAACCAAAAGCGGGCAATCGCCGTAATGACTATGCAAACCAGCTCAATTCGTCCTCCAAAAGATAGATTTTGGGCATGTCACCCCTCTATTCGTCTCTGTGTATACTCAACTAGGCTATGACAGTCCATATCTCTGGCATAGTTGACTGATAGCGGGATCCCTAAGTATCTGACTGGAAGCTTACCTCGCTCCACACCCAGAAGTGATGAAGTTCCTCCTTATTCTGGCAGTGCTGATTAAAATAAGCATTGCTCTTGTTCCGATTCATGTGCAGTCCCGAGTATAAATGAAATATCTCTATGATAAAAGCCAGTTGAGTCATACCCCCTTGTTGGTTTCAAGAAAACTAGTAGATCATCTACATAGATCAGATGCGACACGTGTGTCATCACCCTCCTGTAAAGCAGAATAATCTGCTTTCTGAGCACCACAGCCTCCATGAGACAGGAGAAATATTTCATGACCAGCGTAAACAAATAAGGCGACAACGGGTTACCCTACCTCAACCCCCTGTTGCTTCCAATGAATCCATGTAGCCGCCCCCCTGATGAATCCATGCAGCCGCCCCCTGATGAGCATAGAAAATGTCGGGGTTGTGATATACTCCCAAACCCTGGCCATCCACCTGCTGTCAAAGACCATAACAAGCATGATCTGACAGACAAACTCTCAGTTCATGGTATGATATGCCTTCCGAAGATCCAGTTTGATGCAAGCCTTGTCCCCTTCTGGTTTATTAAGGTCTCGTACCATCTCATGAGCTAGAAGGTTGTTGTCAGCAATGTCCCTCCCTTTGATGAATGTTGCTTGGTACGGAGAAACCAGCTCCCACATAATGCCCTACATCTGCCGACATATCAAATGCATAATCAGCTTGTAAAGGTTGTTATAACACGCGATGGGTTTAAAGTTCACGAGCGAACTAGCACTCTCCTTCTTCGGAATGAGTGTGAGGGAAGTATGGTTCAACTCCCGTAGGAGCCTGCCCTTCTCAAAGAAATCCTTGATCACCTCTAGCACTTCAAATTTAATCTCCTCGCAATGTGCCTGATAGAAGCGGTTGCCAAACCTATCAGGCCCCAGTGCTTTGTTTGGATCCGCCCTCTTGATAATCCCTTCCACCTCTTCTATCACCAGAGCCAATAGATCACGATTACCGTGTGTCTTGACCACACGCTTGTAAACCAACTTAGGAAACATGGTTAAATAATTATGTTGATTGTACAAGTCTGAGTAATACCTCACTGCCTCCTCTTTGCCTTCACCAATAATAAGCTTGTCGATATGGTTGTGGTGCTGACGTGCTCTCACAATGTCGTAAAAATACCTCGTGCATCTATCTCCATCCCGCAACCACGAATACTTTGCCCTTTGCGCCAGTTCTATTTGCTCACGGAACCTGATTGCGCCAACGTCTTGGACAAGCTTTCTTTCATCTACGGCTATGTCTTCATTCAAAATGTGTAGTACCCCGCTCCTAGTGGTTCACTATATAAGGCTTGTGGCTCCATTGACCCAGTCAAAATTGAGTATTAGGAAAACCTTTTGACATAATTGATCACGGATAATGCAATGAACATTTCCAATTAATGGATCAGTTTCTGTTGGAATAAGTCTAATAGTTTTCGTTGGATTTTGTTGGCTTTTTGGCTGAATTTTTTCTGCTTGGTTTTGATATATGAATGCATTTTTGTGATTGGTTTTCGATGATTGATTGTCTTACCCATTTTTATCGATTGCATGCATTCATTCTAGAGAACTCTAAGAGAAAGGAAGATAGTAGTATGACCAAATGTTAGTGCCAATGCAGGTAGACATGTGACCGAAGCCTGATCGAGCGAGCCTTCTCCTTATCTCGGCATTCTCTATTTGGTGAGCGGATTTATCCCTTCTTATTTACTCCTTCATGCCAATAATTACAAAGTTCTCTTGTAGCCTTGTTAAGTCCAATGATCGATAAAGCCACTAATGCCACAAGTTTAATACCACTGTTGCATCTTGATACGACGCAAGTATAACATATATTCATAACTATCAAGAGTATATTATGCTATGCTGTAAACAATCAATAAAGAAAGATAGGTATAGACTGTTAAAGTCCCCATAAAGGAAGGAAAGGAAAAAAAGTAAGTATGGAATAAGAAGTCCCCATTGAGAATAATTTTGGCTGTTAATATTTTATTACTTTACCATACAATGTGTTTATAACTTAGTCATTTATGCATTCACATGGTTATGGACAACTTGTGCACAAGGTAGTAAGTTTTCTAGATTAAGACCCGAGGTACCAGTAACTGCTTCGTCCTAGGAGAAAACATTCGGACGTGCTTACAGGCACGAGGTATTACGGGATTCTCAGTGGAGGCTAAATACCTTCCTGAGGAGATGCACTGCATACCGTGAGAGATCTCATGCTAATGATATCTTATGCAGGAACGGTAAGAACAATCCTGTAATTTATATAGGAACGACCATTGGCAGGGATAAGAATTTCATATGTTGCAAAAATGTATATGTTTCACTGCTTAACTATTGTCTATTTGAATTGTTGCCTATTTGAACTGTTGCCTATTAAACTGCTTGTCAATTAATTTATAAGTGTTGGTTCAAGTGAGTGGTCTAGTTTTGCTCACCAGTATATGCTAAGTACTGACCCATGTCTCTGTGGGCAACCCAGGTGACCGAGGTACCGTGGGAGCTCAAGGAAGATAAAGCTTTTGTTGCAGTTATTTCAAGCTTCTTCCTATTTTCAAAGTAGTCCAAGATTTCCAGTTGATGTTTCCTAGTTTCAAGAATGTAATGAAGGGGCATAATGTATGGGATAAGAATATTATTTCATGTCAGCCTATTAGTCTTTTATTTTATGCAAATCTATGTAAGCTGTTCAGTCATTTCCATTTCAGTGTTGAAAAAATTGTACTTTGTTGCAACGAATCAATAAAATAAATTTTTTTTTCCTATACAATGTGTGTTCCATATTCTACTGTTGTTTTGCTGAGTTTTTTTATAAAAGATTTTGACACATGTGCACGTTCTTGCCTTGTACAAGTGCAACCCCAGACTTATACGACATCATGCCCTAACGAGGACAAACGGTTCTGCTGAATCGAATGCAATGACGATTGGTTCTGTGAAACTAGAGCATGACAAAATGTCTCCTTGAAGTTGCTGTTGCACCTCCCGAAGGCGCTCCTCCTCCTCTTGAAACTTCTGGGCCGGAACCAGCCTGTTCCAAGCCTTAAGACCCACATTCACCTTCTTTAGCTTGCTGATGAGCCAGACTTAAGGGTTCCCTCTAACAGCTATCTGTAACCCACTTCGCACTACCTCCTTATATCACTCAAGAAGTACCCACTTGTTATTGTACTGGAAAGGTCTCGCATTGGACCTCTGTTGGTCAACAAGCCATATGTAGACCAGGGAGTGGTCCGAAGTACCTGCCATCAACCCTTCTTTCCTAAGACTAGGGTACTTGTCGAACCAACTTTGCCACTCTCTTCTAGACAACCTTGTTGTGCCATGTCCACAGATGTCCCATCCTCTCCAAAGGTTGTAGGCCAGACTGAAGGAGACAGTATTAAAAATCATAGAGGATGCAATCTAGAACCACTCTACCACCCACCTTCTCATGTCTGTAGAACAACGCATTAAAATCACCCATAATAACCAGAAAAAGTCTGTATTGGACATCAACCATTATGCTAAGCCAACCGAGATCACAACAAAATCCCTCCCTTTTGCGTCTGTCATTGTGCCCATAAGCTACACCCAGAATAAACTTGAAGCCTCCCTTATTAGCAAAATAAACCGTAATTAATTGGTCAGACAAGTGTAACACTTGCCCATCCCAACTCCGAGAATCCTACCTAACCCAGATGCTAGCCATGTTGCAAAGATGTAAATTATGGACCTGACTCCAGTTGGTAGGTGTCCTTCGTGCCAGCATTATGTCCGTCTTGATTTTAGTTTCCAGCAAGGCGTTAATACAATAATTTTTCTTCCTCAACACATCACAGATCTTTTTCCATCTATCCAGGGTGCAAGCCCCCCTCCAGGTTCCATGCGATCACTGATATTAAATCAGTGATTTAGGTCCATACATATCATCCGAGTCGTTAAATGGATAATTAATGACCACGTTCTGACCATCCTTCTGTACTGTCTTCTTAGTAGTTGTCTGGTGTACTTCCTTCCATCGTGGATTGTCAATGCACAATACCTCCCCCCTACGAATATTGTGCACTACGCCCAATATCATCCCACAAAGCCCTACATGTCTCTTCCTTCTCTCATTACACAGAACAATGTTGCCTCCTCCCCCCTTCGATCGACTGCTTTTGCTTCTGTTCTTTTGAGCTCCTATGGTATAGTGCATCATCGGTTCCATTCTTCCTCTTCCCTAACCCGCTACACCCATGCCCGATGTAGTATTTTGCGCCTGGAACACAACTAAGCTTTGATCCCCTCTAGACCCTCATTCTTCAGCTACATCCATGCTACCCTAAGTAGATGTACTTCGAGCATTGGACAAATCCAACGCTTTATCGAGCCCTGTATCGATCTCGATATCCATCTCCCGTCCACTCGGTGTAATAATCGTCGTCCTCTCATCTACTTCTACATCGCTGCTCTGGACATTCCTTCCATGACTGCTAGAGGTGCCTGTCCCGGAGATGTTTGTTACCATACCCTCATGTCCATTCCCGTTGATATTCTCTGCTACATCACCTAGCTGATACGCCCCTACCATCATGCAGTCTCTAGCCGGATGGCCAAAATACTTGTACTGCTGGCAAACTGGTAGGACCCACTCATACTCATCCTGCTACAGGTACACCTCCCCCGAAGGTAGCTCATACTCGACGGTCTGTGGCAGGACCCTCCCTTCCTCAATCTCAACAAAGATCCGAGCATATCCTAATCTGGCTCTCTTTGTAGTCGCTTTATCTGCCTTAATAGGTGAGCCAACTATACTTGCCACCAACATCATCATGTTTATGCTCTAATAGTTGATTGGTCATTCAGGAAGTCAGATCCAGACTGGAACCGACTTCGATACTTCCCTTTTACACTTCTATTCTTAACTCCATGCCTTCATGATGATTAGATTACCATAAAAAATCCATGGACCCCCTGTAGGATTATGTCCATGTCTTCTTTCATCCCAAACGAAATATAATAAAAGCCGTTCTCGTACGAGAATATTTCCATGCCCCCCTTTGGCCGCCATATTCTAGCAGTATATGCACGAATATGCCCATAGAACGGACAGTGGCCAAGAACGTACAACATGACAATGTTCTTTCAGTACTCTGTTGTAACAGCCCACTTCGCTCAGTTTTGCAAGATGACTCAAACGACATATCAGCACTTGGACTTGGAGTTTCAGCAGTTTACTCGGAGTCTCGCTTGGCCGAGGCAAGCCCTTGTTCAGGTGGGTGGCTATGACGAACATGTCTTTGCTTGGCCAGCACACCTAAGAATTTAGAATATACATGCTAGATCGCTAGGCGATAACCCTTTGCATGCTAATAAGAATATAACGCACCTAGCTAAGGGAATAATCCTATCTTGTATTGCTCGTATTAGAATATGGAAATCAAACTTGGTTTGTTATTGGTTCCTCGCACAATCCCTTAGACCCGTGCTAGCGTAAAGGCTTATTTTCTAAAGTATGGCTATGTCGCATATTTTTTAAAAGTTATATTCACAGTGTTCTAATGCTTATATGCTTTACGTATTTGTTATGCTCGTCTCATAGATTCATGCCATTGCCCAGTAACACTATCTTGTCTTGTATTCATCTAGTTAGCCGAAAGACTATTGAATAGTTATTTTGTGCAAGTATGAACCTGAAAGTATTCATGACCGTTAGGTCACCAAGGCATTTCCCGAACTAAGGGATTGCATTATGTCAACTAAAGTAAGAATCACAGCTCATGGAGCAATACTCGTTCAGAAAAAGAATCAAGATTAACATGTCATGTCGTGAATCTGAAGACCCTAGACTTGTATGTCGCGGACAGCTTATGCACAAGGTATTTTAATCTGTTCCTGCGAATGGTCTCCGGGGCACTGGAGCCGATCCGATCCGGACAGAACATCGTGTTAGTCTTCGTGTTCGGATATGATAGCATGTAGCATCTCGTGTTACTTTCATTGCACGTCATTCTCGCTCTAAGACTAAGTAGTCTCCTGATCGGTCAGGATGGCATGCGATGCCTCATGTTCCTTGAGTCGCATACCATTCTCGCTCATGACTACATCGTGGTCCTTTATGGCTATACCAGCGATAATTGTTCATATAGATTAAGTTATCTCGCTTAGCGACAACCTGTGTGCGAGTCATTGCATCGCACCTAATAATCTAGAATACCTGATCGGATATGAGTATTAGACAATTGAACATATTTGAGCACTTGAATAATCTTCTACAACACGTCTAATAATCTGTATAACTCGTGCACCTGAATCAGAACCCGCTCGTGACACTTGTGTTTGCTTATGTGATTCCTTGATTTTATATATATTCGTTCTCGATTTAACTTGGTTTACCTTGGACAGGGAAGGACGAATGGTAAGTCTCACCATATTACTCTTATATCGTACGACGCACTTCCACACGAGTTAGGCTTTATAGCTTTTCTATGAAACTGATTCTAAAAAAAGACTAGAAAGACAACAATGATAGAATGCACATAACTAATTAAACGTGTTGGATTTGTTGAGCGGGCGAGAAACCTATCAACTAGTGCATTCAATGTACTGATAACCTACCAGATTATGTGTAGGGTGAGGGAGAACCTCGTTCGGTACGGAGTTTCCCTTCGTGGGCGCTAAGGCATGGAGTTCATCCTGGAGCCTTAGAGTGTTGCATTCGTAGCCCGGGCACATATACAGGACATAATGTTAGAACATCGCCTATGTATCATTCTATGTTATATCGTTATTGTTTCGAGAGAGAGAGAGAGAGAGAGAGATCTTGAGCGACTTATAATCTCGGCCTAGCGCTGCTTGTAATACTTATTCAGAATCAATAAAGCGCCAGTTGTGTATCATACTTGTATTTGTTCTATGTTTACGCTATATCGACCTTGCGAACTTGTTATCTTACTGCTCGTTTATGCCTGGCCTTATACTGGTGCAACTTAGGCTCACGCGGTATCACGCCCATGGGAGGACGACCGGCCTTGCGGATCCGGGGCATGACATATTGGTATCAGAGCGTCAACTTTACGTCCTTGGTCTCGTAGCGATTTTCTCTGCTTGAAACTTCGTTCATGGGTAATACGTTAGATGCTCTCTCTCAATGTTCCATTGGATGTTCCATACAATAAGTCGAGCTAGTTGAATGAATCTCATGTGAGTATTTTGCTTGATCATGACAGCTATACGGAAGACCCTGTGGGCTGAACAATGGGTATTACGTACTAGACTTGTTAGGTGCTAGCATGCTTGTGTGTGATATTAGAATATTGTTCGGATGAGATAAGTTGGTTTTGAATCACAAAGTTGAAAGATGCCTATCAAATAAAGATGATTTTGGGAAAATATGATACCGTTGATACGGAATAGAGGACCGTGCTTGAATTTTTAAGAACGCATCGGTTGGATGTTTAGCGATGCGAAATGGTTTTAAGGATTTTTATGTGGCTTGAACCAGAGTGGTGTATAGGAAAACTTTGAGGAACGTTCTTTGGATCATTTGATTTCGGGATAGCAACGAGCCGGTCAGCAACGCAAAGTTGTGCAAGAGATGAGTACAAAGCCTTAGAACTTGTGTAGCCTAGTAAGATTGATATTATGTGTCTCGTGCAAGAATTACTTGAACGGTTCTGTAAAAATTATGCATAAATTGGGATAATGTCGGATAAGGATTTGAAATAAATGACTTGGTCGAGGAAGAATAAGAAAATCCGAAGAGAATTGAATCAAACAGATAAACTTTATATCAGGGATTACAAGTTTCATAGAATTTGTGGTGCCTTCATCGTAGCTTGACCGACTTCACTATCGCTAAGCTGGTTGAAATACATGTATTTCGGGGTTGCCATAAATATGTGTATGATCCAGACTCAGTGATATGTTGAACTCAAACCAACTTCGCTATCGCTAGGCTTGGTTGAAATGCATATACTTGCGGGATGCCTCGAATGTATGCACAATCCAGACTCAGCGATATGCGAAACTCAAATGCAGCTACAAATGAATATGATTATATGTGCCTGATCCAGAGATGTGGATCATCCAATGCACATTAGCATGGCGTACTCCTCTTGTTTGAATCCGAGTTTGAAACCAAACTTCTCCTTAGGAGGATAGATAGGGCAATTCAGGTGAGATCCAATGTAGATTTAACTTTCTATTCACTCGTGGGATCCGAGCGGCCCGAGGGGGGGGGGGACCAAGAATGGAACTAGTGCAATCGAAAGATAGATTAATCAAGTGATAGCGTGAGAAAGAGTTAGAGTGCAAGAGAATTTTGGTTGGACGATATGCAGTGATTCAGAATGATTGATGAATCAAATTTGATGTTAGAGATGGGAATCAAGTTGGATTGATGAAAACATAAATGACAATAAGGAATTGATCTTGTGTATAACTTAGACGTTAATAATCGGTTGAACGATGCGATATAGTATAAATAATATTTCGATGGTTATATGGATAAACTCGAAGAAATAAAAATGCAATGAAGATTGGTAGACATGGGCTCGAGGATTCTCTAGTTAAATAATGATAGATTTGTGATCAACGCAAACTTGAGAAAATGAATGCTTGAGACAGATCTTAGATCGATGCAACAGGATTGATATTTAGGAAGAGATTCAATATGAATTATGACTCGGATAAAATAAACGTATAACAAGGGATAGCTCGATGAGTTTTGAGGACTGCTCTAGTACATGGTTGAAAATTAAATCAAAGTCGAGGATAAGTTAGCTTAAAAATTGATGCAAGTAGTGCTTGATGGTTTTATGAACGAATACGTGAATTATGTTGAACGATTTAGAGAATCCGATATGAGAAATTTGATTTAGAGATTTGAATCGTGACTTGGTGAACTTGACTTGGATTGATGGATAAGTAGATTTTAGTGGATTGCTTACTTCTGAGGATATAGACTATGCGAATTGATAGGTTTGACATACGATATCATAGAATGCATTGAGGATTGTGTTGCAATAGATTTTACCTTAGGATGTCTTTGCTGAACGGACTCATATCCCTGGCTTGCGATATTTTGTTTGGGTAGGATGATCTATGCTTGATGTCAGAAATCTGAGTGATGCAAGCTTGGATAGAATATCCGGTATGAACGAATAATGGTTTAGCCTTAGTTTTGGGTGAGCGTGGTACTCTAGATTTGTACATTATGGATGGTAATCGGGATTATAACTATGACATGGTGAGCTGACCTAGTGGTTAGGCAAACGACCCCTTGACGAGATTTAAGTTGGTGTGATCAACCTTAGATTGCCTGGGTAAGACTTCAGTGCTGGGATAGCAATAGTTAGAATGAGGCCGTAATTTTGAGACATGTGCCTTATAAGAGTTAGTGTTCAACGTGATTTGAAACAAACGATGAAAATTAGAAATTTATCGGTGGGATTACTTAAAATTGAATAGATCGTGCAAGAAAAATTGTAAGTTAATATCGAGGACTTGTCAAATTCATGTTGGTGTTGAACTTATGAAATAAATCGTAGAAAAAATTAGATGACGCATTGAATATGAATGAAAATTGTATGCTTGGAAGATGTTCTTGATGGTAGTGCAAATACTAAGGATTTAAAATTGAATTGGAATTGACTTGGATTTTAATCGACTCAGCTCGTGGTATCATGGTGATTTCATAAGGCGAGATATACTTGATGATGAATCGTGTCATAGTAAGGATTGATTGGAAACAGAAAGAAAGTATTGATAACCAGATTGGATATAAAGTTGATATGCGTCAAGATGGATAAGTTGAAGATCATTCTATAAGATTGAACAAACGTGGATTTTGACTTGGTTAGGATGCAGACGATATCATCGGAATGTATATCGCATTTGGAAGAGTATGATTGTTATATGCATAAGGTATGGATAATGGATTGGCTAAGTCTTGTTCGATGAATAAGTTTTCGGAAGATAAAACGTGTAGGCGTCAAGTGATAAACTTGGAAGATAGTGCAAGGTTTCTAGCATGATTGAGCGATGGCCCGGGATAGAGGATTGTTTATCAAATTCGATTTGGATCTAGATTTAAGAAATATCTCATACAAAGGATTGGTGGATATTGATGTTGAAATTCTAAAGGATTTTTGGGATGTTGGTTAGGCGTAACACTGAATTTAGTCAAGCGATACCAAGTGATTTATTGGAACATGTTCATGACTCAAAAGTTAAGTGATGGAACGTCGGGTGGTTCAACCTAGTTCTAGTTGTTCCTTGTGTGAGCAAGTTTTAGTATACCCCAGTGTGTTTGAGTAGTGCAACTCTGTGCTAGACCCAGTAGAGATTGAGGCAAGGATTTGATAAACTGCAAGAATACAATCAGACTTTGAATAGATAAGGAATGAGAAGTGTACTCGAAGATTTGAAGAAAAATGTGATATGTTCAAGTTTGGAATAGAAGTGTTGTACTTGGACGAGTTCTATCTTAGTAAGTTTCGAGGACAAAAATTCTTTTGAGTGGTGTATTATGTAACAACTCACTTCGCTTAGTTCTGCAAGATGACTCAAACGTTATATCAGCACTTGGACTTGGAGTTTCAGCGGTTCACTCGGAGTCTCGCTTGGCCGAGGTAAGCCCTCGTTCAGGTGGATGGCTACGATGAACCTGTCTTTGCTTGGCCAGCACACCTAAGAATTTGGATTATACTTGCTAGATCGCTAGGCGATAACCTCTTGCATGATAATAAGAATACAATGCACCTAGCTAAGAGAATAATATCATCTTGTATTGCTCGTGTTAGAACATGAAAATGAAACTTGATTTGTTGTTGGTTCCTCGCACTATCCCTTAGACTCGTGCTAGCGTAAAGGCTTATGTTCTAAAGTATGGCCATGCCGCATGTTTTCTTAAAGTTATATTCATAGTGTTCCAACGCTTGTCTGCTTTACATATTTGTTATGCTCGTTTCATAGATTCATGACATGACCCATTTACACTATCTTGTCTTGTATTCATCTAGTCAGCCGGAAGACTATTGAATAGTTATTCCGTGCAAGTATGAACCTGAAAGTATTCAGGACCGTTAGGTCGCCAAGGCAATTTTCGAACTAAGGGATTGCATCATGCCAAGTAAATCAAGAATCATAACTCGTGGAGCAATACTCTTTCAGAACAAGAATCAAGATTAACATGTCATATTGTGAATCTGAAGACCCTAGACTTGCATGTCACGAAAAACTTGTGCACAAGGTATTTTAATATGTTCCTGCAGATGGTCTCCGAGCACTGGGCCGATCCGATCCGGACGAAAAATTATATTAGTCTTCGTGTTTGGCATGATGGCATGTAGTGCATCGTGTTACTTTTATTGCATGTCATTTTTGCTCTAAGACTAAGTAGTCTCGTGATCGAGCAGGGTGGCATATGACGCCTCGTGTTCCTTGAGTTACATACTATTCCTGCTCATGACTACATCGTGGTCCTTTATGGCTATGCCAGTGACAACTGTTCATATAGATTAAGTCATCTTGCTTAGCGGCAATCTGCATATGAGTCATTGCATTGCACCTAGTAATCTGGAATACCTGCTCGGATATGAGTATTAGATAATTGAACATATTTGAGAACTTGAACAATCTTCTGTAATACGTCTAATAATCCGTGTAACTCGTGCACCTAAATCAGAACCCGCTTATGACACTTGTGTTTGCTTATGTGATTCCTTGATTTTATATATATTCGTTCTCGGTTTAACTTGGTTTATCTTGAACAGGGAAGGACGAATGGTTAGTTGGTAAGTCTCGCTGTGTTACTCTTATATCGTATGGTGCACTGCCACACGAGTTAGATTTTATATCTTTTTTATGAAACTGATTATAAGGAAAGACTAGAAAGACAACAATGATAGAGTGCACATAACTAATTGAACGCGTTGGATTTGTTGAGTGGGCGAGAAGCCTCCCCACTAGTACACTCAAAGTACTGATAACCCACCAGATTGTGTACAGGGTACAGGAGAACCTCGTTCGGTGTGGAGTGTCCCCTCGTGCATGCTAAGGCATGGAGTTCGCTCTGGAGCCTTCGAGTGTTGCGTTTGAAACTCGAGCACATATATAGGACATAATGTTGGAATATCGCATATGTATCATTTCATGTTGTAAGCCACTTGGCAGGCCTTTATTATTTTGAGAGAGAGAGAGAGAGAGAGAGAGAAAGCTTGAGCGACTTATAATCTCGGGCTAGCGTCGCTTGTAATACTTATTCAGAATCAATAAAGAGCTAGTTTAGTACCATACTTGTGTTCGTTCTATGCTTCTACTATATCGACCTTGTGAACTTATTATCTTACTGCCCGTTCTATGCCTGGCCTTGCGCGGGAGCAACTTAGGCTCACACGGCATCACGCACATGTGAGGACGATCGGCCCTGTAGGGCGGGGGCGTGACATCTGTCGTCTCCGCCAAATGCGCCTTCGTGAATACTGCCTAGACCTTATCCTCCACATGTTTGGGGGTGACAAATCGTATCGGCTCAAAACCTATGCATTGTCCTCCCAAAAAAATGAGGCCCATATTTTACCCTATACCTGATCATCCGTCGACTGTTTACCTTTTCCCACCATGAAACATCTCGGATCCACCCGTCGAGGCGCATCCCCATCGCCATGCCCCATCGGCCCTGCTGGATGCACCCCCTGTCGTGGATGATCACCGGTCTGACGTCGCATCCTCTGTCATGCCTTGTCGAGCCCCGTCGTCGGTTGCATCACCGTCCGCTTGGCTGCCATGGCCGCAAGCGGCATCAAGTTGTTGGTCGTCCCCCTTGTGTACGTCTTGTTCCTTCCGTGTTGATCCAACCTACCCCCATCCGCTGGGGACTCCGGTCGATCGGGGACTCTTCCTGGATCCCACGCGAGTGCGAGGGATCCCAGAGGCTGCGTTCGTTCGTGATCCCCGCTCATGAGGAGCAAACACTATATATATATATATATATATATATAATGCGTCTTGGAATCGGCTAAAAATTGAGCCGTCCAAGCCGTAAGTAAATACTCAACCAATTAATTTATTTTTTTAAAACTTACAGAGATAAATCAAATTCGAAATCAAATTCCATCTTATCCGTCCAAGCCATAACTAAATTTAATTTTTAAAAAAAGCTTAAGGGAGATTAAAAAAAAATCTAAAATAGTAAGTAAATACTCAACCAAAATTTTTTTTTAAACTTACGGAAGATAAATAATTTTTATAAATAGTAGAGATATGTCCATAACAAATTATAATTATAATAATGTGTGTGTGTGTATATATATATATATATATATATATATATATATATATATATATATATATATATATATATATATATATATATATATATATATATACACACACACTAAAGGATCTTGGACGACTCACCAAAGCACGAAAACCAGGATCTTTCAGAAAATGGATTCATATTTGAAGAGTGCATAACCGCATGGATAATCTCACACTAACCTGTCAATTTTGGAGCCAATTCGGAATTTTCCTTGGGAGGTATAGGGAAGGAATTGGAATGTAATAATATTGATTCATACAGAAGAAAATATTCTCTCTCTCTCTCTCTCTCTCTCTCTCTCTATATATATATATATATATATATATATATATATATATATATATATATATATATATATATATATATATATATATATATATATATATATATACTTTACAGGAGGAATATTCGATCATGGAGAAAGAGTGAGAACTCTTCTTCAAAATTTAAGGTGTCCAACATTAACTCACTTTAGATGGTATAAAAATACTTTCTTAAGTAGAGTAATGTTACTTGGTGATGCAAATGATGCTCACTGGAAGTCTAAGTTCATTGATGGACTTCCAAATCTTTTTGTTGAAAGAATAAGGCAAGGTTTAAGAATCCAAAATAATGATATTATTCCTTATTCTAATTACACTTATGGTAATTTGATAAATAAGTGTATTGAAGAAGGCAGGACCATGAATAAGAAGGATAAAGGAAAGCAACCATAGGTACCTAGGACCATGACCTCAGGCTCCAATGAGCTAAGACATTACTGTTAATAAGGAAATTAGATATTCTAAGAAGAGAAATCTTCTAAAAAGAATAATATCATTAAATGTTATAAATGTGGTAAATTGGGCCACTATGCTAACAAATGTTACACAAAAAAATTAGAAGAAATTGAGGATGAAGGGTTAAGAAAAACCCTATATAAATTAATGATCGATTTCGATTATGAAGAGAGTTCATCCAATGATGAATCTAGTGATGAATCAGTTAATGAATGTGATGCTGATTGTTAGTGTAACAAATGTGTTGTAGATAAGGATATTAGCTACTATAAATCAATAGTAGAAATAAATGGGTTATCAATAAATACTTTAACTCTTGATGAAAAAAAAGATATTATTGAGGCCTTACTTACTGATAATATCAGTTCTATAATTAAAACTAGAATAATTGATTTAATTCTAGAAGAGTCGGATAATAAAGTCAATACTCCTATCCAGACTCCTACTGAAGCCTACAATATGGCTAAAGTAATTTCTAGATATAGAAGCAGACAAGTTAAACCTGTTACTATATAGAAACTTCAGTCTGAAACAAAAATATTAAAAATTGAGATCAAAATATTGAAATCTCAAGATCAGCAAATCCAGAAAAGACTGGATAAGCTAGAACTAGTAATATGTCTAAAAATACTGCCAGATTAATAAAATTGGTGAATCCTCTGCTGGTTCTTTTCAACCAAAAGAATAAGGAGAGGAGAATCAATCTGTTCAAATGGAACAGATAAAACAAGAAGGTAGGAGAAATAATTTCATGCAAAAAATAGATTTATTTATTATCCATAAATGGTATATAAAAATAAATCTACTCACTAATAATGAGTATTATATAACCAATCTGATTGCACTAGTTGATAGTGTTGCCTATCTTAATTGTGTTATAGAGGGAGTTATTCCAATAAAATATTGTGAAAGAACTACCCAGATATTTAGTGCTACTAATAATAAAATACTAACTACTCATAAAATTACAGATGTTAATGTTTGTAAGGATGATCTTTGTATTCCTATACACCTAATAGTTGTAAATAAAATATCTTAGCATGTTATTTTGGGAACTCCCTTCCTAAAAAAATCACGCCTATCAATGAGATAAACAAAGAAAGAATTACAACTTGTTATAAAGACAAATGAATAACTTTTGAATTTATAACTAATCCAATTGTTAAGATTTTTAATGAAGTTACTTTAAAGGAGAATCAGATTAATTTCTTAAAAGAAGAAATTGCTTAGGTAAATATTACCCAGCAATTAAAATAGTTGAAAATTCAACAAAAAATTAAACAAGTCGAAGAGGACTTTAAGCTACACACTTATAGTAATATCCCTAATGCTTTTTGGGATAAAAAATAACATATTGTTTCTCTTCCATATGAAGAATCCTTTAATGAAATGAATGTTCCGATAAAGGCAAGACCTTGTCAAATAAATCAAGAATATCTTGAATTATGTAAAAAAAGAAATTCAAGACTTATTGGATAAAAAATTAATTCGCAAGTTTTACTCTCCATGAAGTTGTACATCATTTTAAGTAAATAATAATGCTGAGAAAGAGAGAGGGGTTCTAAGACTTGTTATTAATTATAAACCTTTAAATAAGGTTTTAAAAAGGATTAGATATCCAATTCCTAATAAAAGAGATCTACTTAATAGAGTAGTCAAAGCAAGAATTTACTCTAAATTCGACCTAAAATCAAGTTATTGGCAAATTCAAATTGATGAAAATGATAAGTATAAGACTGCTTTTACTGTTTCTTTTGGTCATTATGAATGTAATACCATTTGGACTGAAGAATTCTCCTTCAGAATTTTAAAATATTATGAATGAAATATTCATTCAACATTCTAATATTATATTATCTTATATAGATGATATATTAATTTTCTCTAATACTTTAGATGAATACTTTAAACACCTTAATGTGTTTTAACATTTAGTTATTAAAAATGGCTTAGTAATTTCTGCCCCAAAAATGAAGCTCTTCCAGCAAGAAGTAAGATTTTTGGGACATAATATTGTGAATAACACAATAATTCCAATAGATAGAAGTATTGAATTTACTTCTAAATTTTCAGATGAAATTACTGATAATAAACAGTTACAATAATTTTTTGGTACATTAAATTATGTATCCGAATTTTATAAGAATATCGCTAATGATACAAAATTTTTGTATCAAAGATTAAGAAAAAAATCTGCTCCATGGAGTAATACTCACACTGAAGCAGTAAAAATGATAAAAAAGAAGGTAAAAAATTTACCTTGTTTACACTTAGCAAATGTTGAGTGGTTTAAAATTGTTGAAACCGATGCCAGTAATATTGGTTATGATGGAATACTAAAACAGCTAAATTCTGACACAAATAAGGAAGTGTTGTGAGATGTCATTCGGGCAAATGGAATGATACTCAGATAAATTATTCTACTATTAAGAAAGAATTTTTTTTATCATTCAATACATTCATAAATTTCAAGATGATTTACTTAATAATTTTTTTTTATTACGCATTGATTGTAGTTCTACTAAAACTATTTTAGAGAAAGATGTTAAAAATTTAGCATATAAGCAAATATTTGCTAGATAGCAAGCTGAATTAGCCATATTTGATTTTGAAATTGAATATATCAAAAGGACTGACAATTTACTTCCTGAATTTCTTACTCATGAATTTCTATAGGACCATGAATAAGAAGGATAAAGGAAAGCAACCATGGGTTCCTAGGCCCATGACCTCAGGCTCCAATGAGCCAAGACATTACTCCAAGAAAACTGTTCTTGGAAAAGTGAAGACCTCTAATAGAGCAATTCAGATTCAAGACTCTGAGAAAACCAATGTTTCTTCATATAAGCAAACTGTTGAGGTTGAAATAATTTTTACACAAAATAATTATTTTGAAGAAATTCTTCAATTAGAAAAATTCGATATTCCGATGATGGATGATCCATGGAAGTTGAAAGATAAATATTTGGAAGCCAATATGTTTCCAGTACAGGATAAAGACCGCAATGTCTATGAATGTTTCCTGCTAACAACTAAATCAGTTGAGATAAAATATTTCTATCAGAAGACCAATGATCTTCGCAGTGACGTTAATTACAGCAAAATTATTATTCGTCATATTATTACTCCTCAATCATGGGGACTTCATCCCAATAGAGCTAAACAATTAGTTCACCGTGACAAAGGCATCAATGTATCTTATTCCTATTGGGATTACATCGAAGCTTTTACCAAAGTATTTTACTTTGACAATAGTAAGCAAAAGCACTCATAGTTTATTAGAATTTATCCTAAATTCTAAAATAGGAAATTCTTGCTTGGTTTATCCGCTGGTGGTTACAATTTGATGCTACCTTAGAAATTTTACCACAATCTCTCCAAGAATTATTTGCTACTTGGGCTCAATCCTATCCTCTATGTCAGAATGCTAACAAACTTTTTGAAGGGGAGAGTACGATATATTTCTTTATCCATTTTAAAATTCCATATATTTTCAAATGGATAATTAAATCAGAATACAATAATAATAATTTTCAATATTGGCCAAATTTTTTTTGATCAAGTGGTGGAATCGTATTGATGAGAAAGAGAAGGTACAAATAGTACAAAAATCTATTAAGAAAAATGAGATCCTTGTAGAAGATAAATTAAAGGGAGAAATGATTGAAGATAGCCCTCTAAAGAAATTGAAGAAATCATTAAGACGAAAAAATCCTCGAATTACTGAGGAAGAATTAAAGAAAAAATGCCTTCAATATATGCAGACTCAATTTGACTCAATTTTTGAGACAGATAATTTTTTTGTTAGTTCTGCTAAGTCAGACAGAATGGTTGAAGATAATATCGAAGAAAATTCAGAAACCTTCTTCAAAAGAATGCATCATCGAGTCACTACTTAACAGTCGATGATGATATTGATGATGAAGAGAGACAATAATTGTATCGGCCTGCCAAAATATATGTGGCAGCTTTTTTACTTTACTTTATGCAAAGAGAAATCTCTTTAATATCATGGCCGACAATGGTTGACCCTACTCTACTTTCGGTGCAGATGCTCCACTATATGTTAATGGCGATTAAAGTAAAGTTGATTGTGATGGGCACTTACAGTTGTTCATGTTCGAGATAAGAAGGAATCTTCGTGACTCGCACCTGCCATTCATCCGGTCAGCCAATGTAGACAGTTTGTATTATAAATAGAGGCTCAGCCTCTGTGTGATGCGTGCTTTTGTTTTCTAAGTTTGAAGAGTGTGTAATTTTTCTTCCCTTTGTACTACTTGTCATCAATAAATAAAATTTTAATATTCCTCATAAGAAAGTTTGTTCTCATCCGCTCTACAGGAGCACTTATCCTAGTTTCTCCCTTTGGAGATTCTCCCTTTGGTATTAGAGCAACGGTGTTACTATTTTATAACACACACACACACACACACACACACACACACACACACACACATATATATATATATATATATAAGGAATCTCTAGTTCAAGTGGTTATCTTAGCATATTTTCTATGAGATTGCTAGTTTGAGCAACAAAAAAATGCTTTAATTTTCTTGCGAGGGAATTAAGGGAGTTGGGTGTGGTGCAGATGCGGATGTAGATGTGGTGTGGTGCTAGTGTGGAGCCTTCCGACCGGGTTGCCTTCGGACTAGATTGTAGGCTTTCAGATCGATTAGTGTAAAATCTCTGGCCTAGTTAGGACTAGTTATGAGGTCTTAAATTTACCTATGTAGGTGATATTCTCTTCTATCTTAAATATTTACCTTATATATATGTGTGTGTGTGTGTGTGTGTGTGAGGAGGAATCCACATCCCCAATTTTTTGTATCCCCAAGCATTCCCATGTTATCAACCGTTGGATCTTGTTTAAGTCATTTAATCTTAACCATTGATTTGAATGGTTCAAATCAACGATTAAGATTAGATGACTTAAACAAGATCCAATGGTTGTAAACATGGTGATGCTTGGGAATACATAATAGGGGGGATGCGGATCCCTCCTTTATATGAGGAGGGATCCACATCCCCAATTGTTTGCATCTCTAAGCATCCCCATGGTATCAACCATTGGATCTTGTTTAAGTCATCTAATCTTAGCCATTGATTTGAATTATTCAAATCAATGGTTAAGATTAGATGACTTAAACAAGATTCAACTGTTGTAAACATGGTGATGCTTGAGGATGCATAATAGGGATGCAGATCATCCCTCATATATATATATATATATATATATATTGGGTCCAAAAAATTGGGCCCTGGACCAATCTCCCTAGGTCAGGCCTGGCCCTATGAGTGGGTATGTGTGAAACTTCAAAGGGCAAGAAAAAGGGATCTTCTGTGAGATTGACTACAAAGATCAAGAAGAAAGGGATATCCTGTGAGGTTGTTAATGGCCAGCATACAAGTTGTGCATTATTAGTTTGGTTGTTAACGTCATGGAAAGGTGCAAAGAAACTATAAAACATTCTAATATTAGCCATCCAAAACTATAAAAGGAGTCTTTGTACCTTTCATAACATACTATATTTCATGGTAAGCTTGTGCTTTATCTAATTTGTTTGAAGGGGTCAATGCTCACATGTTTGGGTTAGTCCATTAATGACATGGTCTCACTATTCCATTTTTGGACAAATTATATATGTGCGTATTTCAATATTTGGTTCATCATTTATTAAATTTATACATGGTGTGTTATCCCAAGTAGTGATTGTGATAGGTTTTTTTTACATGTGGATAAGGTTCAAATCCCGTTGTTTATCACCATTTCTTAGAATTATTCCCTTCCAGCCTAGGCCTTGAAGGGCCTAGTTCAGACTTACGCAAAGGGTTCGGGTTGCCGCATGGGTTGACTGGTACGGTCCCTACGTCCGATAGTTACGCATGGTAGCTGTGACGAGTAGCTTCACTAGTAGCTAGGGTCTAGGGATGCTTAATCTCAAAGGACTAGTTGTTACACCCATTGATTATACTAATTACTCCTAATTGAATGCTCTATTTTTACAAGTCTATTCATATTCCTAACAATAGGATGTTCCGGTTTGTAACAAAGTATTGGGTCTCATATATAAGAAAGCACTGCTTTTGTGGAGAGCGACACTCTTTTGAAGTGAAAAAAAAACTTTCTAGCATCAATTTTTATTTTTTACTTCAACATTCTAGCTTGTTCCGAAAGGAAGGTGTCACGTCATGCTCTCGAATAATCGGGTATGATTACGTGAGTATGTCCTGCCTACGTCACGACATCGACGGTAGTACGTTTTCTATACCTCTTGTATCACAATCCATCCAAATCATATACATATCACAAGTAATTAGAAGTAACTTATATCATAGATAACTAAAGTAGGAAGATAACAAAAACAAGAATATAACCATGCAATAATATAGTGTTTCCAGTCACACATCAATTTTGTTGTTATCCCTTAAACCTTTTTTTGGTGCTTCCAATCGAAGGTTGGGTTGCCATTGAGGTGACTCAATCTATGAGCTTCAACCTCATTCCTCTTGTTGTCTCCAACACTAGTCTTTTTGAGAAGCCTTTAGTTAGATGATTCACTAGATTGTTCTTTGATCTGATGAAGTCAATTTCAATTACTCCACTGGACCGCAATTGCTTTACCCGATTGTACCTCAGACATATATGTCTGAATTTTCCTTTATAACTTATCCTTTGAGCCTTGGCTATTGCAGTTTGGCTGTCACTGTGTACATGGATAGCAGAAACTTGTTTGCTCCATAGAGAATATTTATTACCAGATTTCTAAGCCAATTTGCTTGCTCACTGGTGATATCAAGAGCTATGAACTCTGTCTCTATAGTAGATCTAGAAATACATGTCTGCTTGGTAGAGTTCCATGCGACAATAGCTCCTCCCAATGTGAATACATATCCACTTGTGGCTTTGGTCTCAACTGTATTAGAGATCCAGTTTGCATCAGACCCTTCTAATATAGATGGGTATCCTCC
This sequence comes from Iris macrosiphon, assembly GCA_036927795.1. Taxonomy (NCBI): domain Eukaryota; kingdom Viridiplantae; phylum Streptophyta; class Magnoliopsida; order Asparagales; family Iridaceae; genus Iris; species Iris macrosiphon. The sequence goes on from JAYESA010000011.1 coordinate 34,660,099, forward strand.
ATAGAATAATCAATGGGATATCATGCCCTTTAGGAATCTTATTACCCTTTCTAAGGCAGTCCAATATGAACTATTCAGATTGCTAGTGTACCGACTAAGTTTTCCTACTGCATAGGAAATATTAGGTCTAGTACGATTAATAATATAGTTCAAGATCCGATTTGCTGAGAATACTTCAACTGAGCCACACAGTCTCCTTTATTCTTCTTCAACCTAATACTTGCATCATATAGAGTGCTTACGGGTTTAGAGTCAAGATAGTTAAATCTTTTTTGAACATTTTATATATAATGAGATTGAGATAACAATTCCCTTAGAATTACTGTAAATTCCCTCCCTTATATTTTTTTTTTATTAATTCTTTTTAATAAAGTATATGGTAGAATATTGTACCAAGCAATCTCAACCACACATTTTTTGAAATGTGTGGTCATAAATTATCCCATAAAATTGTTGTTACGTCAACATACTTTATAACCACATATTTAAAAAAAATGTGTGGCTGAGATTGCTTGGTTCAATATATATATATATATATATCATCGATCGACGAAGGAATCAATTTCTTTTCAAATCTCTTCTCAAAGGAAAGTGTTCAAGAAGATAACGATTTCCTGGAGGTCATTCCTTCTGTGATTAATGATAAAGATAATGTTTTTCTTCTAGCATGGCCTTCGCTTGATGAAAGTAACATCGGTGGTAAAGTCTATAGACAGCAATAGTGCGGTCGACCCATATGGTTTCACTGGCATCTTCTTCTCCCAGTGCAAATGATGTCTAGCCGTCTAGCCTTATGGTTAAGACCGATGCACCTAGATGCGGAGGTCTTGGGTTCAAGACCCTCTGGCGCCAATTAATTTTCCTTTCAAGGAATTAATGATGGAGCGATGATTGGTGTGGTGCAGACGCATGGAGCGGTACGGTGCGGCACGGACGGTGAGCAGATGCGATGCGGGTGTAGGTGCGGTCTTGGTGGATTTGGTGCGACACGATACAGTGCGGCTACGGCTGCGTGAGTCCTTCGGGCAGGATGGAGCCTTCGGACGTAGTGCCTTCGGGAGCCTTCGGGCTGGGTGCAACATTCGGACTAGGATTGGTTGTAAGCCTTCAGACTGAGTTGTAGCCTCTCGAAGGGGCATGCATAAAATTTACCTTCTTAAAAAAAGAAAAAAAAAATCTTCTTCTCCATGTGCTGGAGTATCATTCAGTCAGATGTGCTTAAAAGCTATATCCTTCTTTTTTGATGGTTTCTCCATGCCAAAGTCCATTACCAGCACTTTACTCATTCTCCTGCCAAAGTCTGATCGTCCTTCTTCGTTCTCAGGATTTTGCCTAATTAGCTTATGTAATTTTATTAACAAGATTTTTGCTAAACTTGTTGCTTCTAGGCATGGTGTTATCATGCATAAAATTATTTCGAGAGAGCAGAGTGCATATGTCCGGGTTCACAAAATTGTTGATAACACGATCCTCGCGCAAGAACTCTTCTGGGATATGGCTGAAAAGAATAGAGGTGGTAACACGGCAATCAAACTTGACATGGCTCAGAGATATGATCGAGTTGACTGGCATCACCTTGCACATATTCGGCTTATATCTAATGTATGGTTTTCTCTTCTGATAAATGGTGAAAAGGTTGGGTTTTTTTTCAATCCTATGGAGTTATATGGCAAGGAGATCTTTTATCACCCCTTATATTTGTGATTGCTATAGAATCTCTCAATAGAAATCTCAATCGATTGATTGAAGACAAAAGTTTTACTCCGTACACATTCCCTCGCGGAGGACCGGCTATTACTCATCTAGCGACATTCTCATATTCACCGCAGGATCCATTGACTCTTTGCAAAGTGTGATGATGTGTTAAGGTTATATCAGCTGGTATCTGGCGAACTCATCAATAGAGAGAAGAGTGTCGCCATAGTTCACCCTTTATCTCTGAGGTATCGTTGTGAGATTATCACTCGTATTACTGGCTTTCGTGTCGTAAAGGATGTTATCAAGTATCTTGGCTGTCCCATCTCTCCTTCTAGAGGAAACTCTCCTATATTTGAAGGGCTTCTACAGAGGATTTGTGACATACTGAAATGCTGGCACAACAGGCTACATTCCCCTAGTCCCCAAATTATTCTACTCAAACATGTCTTGACATCCATAACTATGTACTCGGTGGCTTCATCCAATCCGCCAAAGAAGGTTTTGAAGCTCATTAATTATACGTTCTCGACATTATTTTAGGGTCAAAATGATGGCCTTACGAAGAGGCAATGGTCTTCATGGGCTTCTATAGCACAGCCGACTAGTGAGGGAGGATTCGGATTAAGAAGTACAAGTGATATTCTAAGTACAAGTGATAGCCGTCTATTCAAAGAAGACTCATGCTATAGTGGTCATGTAAGCCTGCAGCCACATTTGATTTTATAGTTACTGCCATTATTTGGACACTGTAGAAAAATCGGAACAAGGCGAGAAAGGGAAGCCGTGGTTATGCATGTAATAACGTAATTAAATAGGTCAAACTCCTTCTCTTCAAACCCTCTTTCATAAACTATTATGACCACAGTTATTTTCCTGAAGCCATCTTGGGACATCATGGATACTCTCGTCGCCCTATAGTAGAGAGGTGGTGTCGACCGCCTATGGGAATGCTAAAAGCCAACTGTTCTGCCTATTGTTTAAAGGAAACCACTACAAGAAAAAGGCAAAATCCGTAGTGATTGAGATTGGTTCCATTATTTTTTATCATATGCTGAAAGCACAGATGGATCCGCATTGGCATTTACAGGGGCATTTGGATCAGATCCATATGTTGCAAACTCAACTTAATACTACCTTCTCTAATTGTCCACATGCTTGCAACAAGGTTGCATCTGAGCTTGTCGTTGCTGGCAGCAGTATCAACTCTCATTCGTGGTACTCATCTTGGGAAAGTCTTCCTCCTCATGCCGAAGGATCTTATAGCTTGATGTATCTAAGACATCATATATTATTATGTCTCAATGTGTCGAGAAATATCTGTAATTGACTTTTTTCACCTAATTTCGAGAGAGGGATATTTTTCTCAATTCAATAATTATTTTCTCATTTTATTAGTGATAATAATATTTACTATTATATGTATTGGTTGTGTGCTAGCTAATTAGAATAGACTATGTAATTTATTTTGTTAGTGAGTTAGCCTATTAATTAGACTTAGTGCTAGTGAGCCCAAGTTGACCCAACTAGACTTGACATGACCCATTGGTTCAACTAATTAGATTAGTCATGGTTTGACTCATTAGATTAAGGAGAATGAATAGAATATTCCATCAATTAGATTAGAACCTTTTTCATAGTTAAACCTCTTAATTAATTAACCTTTCATGACAATTAATACGGGCATTTTGGACCATGTACATTTTCAATAGGGAAGAATATGTGACCGATCCTTTATTTGGGGGAGGAGAGTCTCTCTCCTCTTCATTCATTAGCTTATTTCATCCCAAATTTGTTCTTCCCCAAATTGTGACCAACCTCCAACAATTTTATTCAATTTTTTTACCTCATTCCCTACTCATATTCATCATCAAGGAGGCATAGGAGCTTGGATTGCAAGGAGCACTACTTGGAGAGGAGATTCTAGGAGCTTGTGTCCATTTCATGTTCACCCGGAGGAGTTTCATTAGGATTTGACTCCTAATTGGTATAATCCCTATTTTTTCTTTAATTTTATTGTTAATTTATAGTATTAGACCCTTACAAACCCTCTCATGGCTAAGGACTACCCATAGGAAGAAGAACTAGGTTCTAATGAGCCATATTGTGATAGTTACTTTAACTTTTGTGGCCAAATTGGAGAAAATTCGAGTTTGGGCCATTAGGTGTTCGTAGGAATGGTTTTTTTTAGTAATTTTGGAGTGTGATGCATGATCTGATAGGGTGTGCGTGTCTACAATTGGATACAAGGAGTGCGTATCATGATACATCGTGATACAGTATCGTAGGAGGGGTATTTATGATGGTGTCACTGTGCCTTAGAATATACTGTATCTAAGTAATGTTTGAACACTACACAGTGTATGTAGAATCTTGTGTTTGAGGTGTTGTGAGGGAGTGTGATGTGTATGTGCTCGTACGTTGAGGTGTGTAGTGGAGTTTAACAATTGGAATAGTCAGTTCAGTTGTGAATTGAACTGGAACAAGGAGGGAGGACACATGTCTGTCCAGACCTGAGTTTAAGCTAGAGCAATAGCAGCAACTACTGCAGGGGAATTAAGAAGAGAACATCAGCAGCATTAAGATTAAGGGTAGTAGTGGGAGTAATATTATAATTGAGGGGAGGGTTTATTTAGGTGCAGTAGCAGCATATACAAGGTATCGAGTAGTGGCAGCATTGCCTCAAGCAACACAACAACTATAATCGTAACCTGGACAGTAAGAGAGGAGTAAGGGGAATGGTTTATTCTTCGACTGCTGCATGGATTGGAGTGTGAGTGTGTATGGTTCCTTTAGAACATTAATAAAAGGTGTATTCGATTTTATTAGTGTGTCTGTGTGCCAGGGATAAATAAAGGAGATGTGTCCATAAATGTTTGTGTATTGGGAGTTTGGGAAGTATTAGATATTGTGGAGTGTTACGCAATGTAGACTTAGTAATAAAGATACAAAGGACAAGAAATATCCCATCCTCTATATTCAGGATCTAGTACCACAGTGCTTGAAATTGATGACTGCAAACAAGTGTATCAGTATAAGTGCTCTCAGTTGAAAGTTTAATATAGGAAGATTTGAATGTTTAGTGTGTTCAGTAAGGGAGCAACATCAATTGCTTAACTTGGGTATTGGGGAGTTTGTGTTCAGTTTGAGTGAGTGATTTTATGAAAGGGTTAGTAGTATCAGTTATGGGTTATTAAATGTATTATTAGTTATCAGGTTTCAGAGTTGGTCACAAGGTGTATTGATACTCAAGGATACCAGTGATAAGTGAAGGTATTATGTAATGAGGTAGTGTATAAGGTATTTGGTGTCAAGTAAGGTATTAACTAAGGCATTAGGGTTATAGTGTAGGGCATATTAGGATACTATATATTGGATAGTTACCTTATGATACTAAGTAGGTGGGAGTGAGGTATTGGAATGTAGTTGAGTATTAACTATAGTGTATGATACCAAGTGTATAGATAGTAAGATCTTAGTTATAACTTAGATACCTTATAGTATTAGTATATATAAGTTATATACTTAGTGATAATAGCTTGTATAGCTAATACCTTCAAGGTATGGACCTAGAAATCTAGGTATAGCCTAGTATCATATAGTATTATCTAGTTTAGCCTTCTAATCAACTTAGAAGTTAGATTTGAACATAGAATCAAGGTATCAAACTAGTTTAACCTAGTTTGACTATCATGACCTAGTTTTGACCTAGAAATTATATTCTTACTTATTTAAGAATATTTATCACTCCAATACACTAAATGAGAATTTCATATATAGGTCAGTGTGACACCAGTTCAGATACCGATTTGCATTATTTGCTCAGGACCACAGGCGAGTACACTCTCTGTTAGTTTCCAGTACTTGATAGTGTTTATATCACATGTTCTAGAAATGTTATACCTGATTCTGATATGATGTTACCTGGTTTGGTATTATATGGATCAAATCAGGAGATGTTATTTATTTAACGTGTGCATCGGGCATTCTTTGTACTTGTGTTTTATCATGTACATCGGATGCTCCTTGTGCTCGTATCTATTCGTGAGCCCCTTGTGCTCTTATCATATTCGTATGCTCCGTCTACTCATATTATATTTGTGTTCTTCGTGTGCTCACATTATATTCGTGTGCGTAACGTGTCGTGATTGGATCCATGAATATTAGTTGGGGCGGGTGAGTAGGCGTTGGTTATGTGATCAAACCTTTAGTGTATTCGTGTGCATGCCAATTATACAACTAACACATAATTGAGTTATCTTAGTGTATTTATGTGCACCCAAGCCGATCACATAACGAATTATGCTCTAAATCACATAGCCAATATTTATAGTTCTCTTGCTTATTGATCACACCATATTACCTGTACTTATTTTTCCAGCTACTTAACTATGTTTTTACTTGCTTATTTTAGTATATTACCTATTCTCTAGTTACACATACATCTTGTATTCAGTTCTATTACTTATCATATATGCTTTATTATGTATTTGGAGCTACTTTCAGAGTTTTGTACTTTGCTCCAATCTTGACTGGATATATTTTTCAGATGATTATTTAGTGGACTGGTATCCTACATATTATGGACCACAAAATGAAGAGCTAGCAGAGGTAGCACTCGTGGTACAGGAGGATCCGGTACAAGTTATTGAGGAGACTCAACTGGTTATGCCAGACACTTAGCTAGTATTATTATTGTACTGGATTTGTCTCCAGCTTCTAGATTATTGACATGTTATTGATACTTAGACTTATTGTGTTTATTGCTAAACTCTTAGATTTGGATATTGGTTATAGTTTATGACTTTTTGATTTCCATTCTTCTATTTATTATCGTATTATTTCTTCCTTATAGATATTGTGATTGATTATTGATTATCATTATATATTGTCATCTTGTCCTCCGTATGGAGTTGAGATATCATTGACATATACATATATTATTGTATGAGATAATTAGATAGTATTGTTGACATAGGCTGTGTTCTACCGTCGATGGTGCAGCATAGGTTGGACGTTGTTCACATACTCATACCTTCATATCTGGGTGCGAGTCGTGATACTTTTTTAGTGGTGGCCCATGCAGGACAGGCTTCTCAATTAGTGCAATATCGTTGTAGTGCAATGACTTAGTCATACTACTGCGAGCCTACGATAAGATATAGGATGAGAGAATACTCAATCATAAATTAGGAGTTCTTGAAAGATTCCTGGAATGACCCTTGAGAATCTTATTATAAATCCTATTTTGAATCTATCTTTACTTGCTTCGTTTCACTTTCGCCTTTGTACTTGTTCGTTGTTGAAGTTTGATTCTTGTATCAAGATAAATTTTATAGACTAAATTGAGGTATATTATGATGACATATTTTAATAAGGACAGTGAGAAAGGTAACCATCTGCTTTAGTTATGGAGTCTAGAGTTTATTACAACCATACTAGCTGGCATGACGAAGACGTAAAGACCTGATTTTGGATATACTTATGTTAGTTATAGAATTTAGAGTTTCTCGCAGCCATACCGGTTGGCGTGGTAAGAATTCTAGATAACATGATCATAGAGGTATATACCCTAGTTATGGACTCTATAGTTTATCGCGGCTATGCTTACTAGCGTGGCGATGATTCTGGATAACATGATTACGGATAGACGTATATGATTATCAGATTGTAACTTAAATTTGTTCTTAATATATCATCTCTATCATTCAACCTTGTTATCATTAAATTTTGTTCTATCATCCCTGCTAATTTAGGATAGAGATACCCCTTAATATCTCTAGTTCAGTTCCTTATAGAGCTTCACTTTATTAGTTTATAAGGTTCCCTGGATAGTACAGTAGCTTGGTAACTTACGGATATATTTTATCGAGGAGAGTATCAGTTTGATTTTTTATAGTATATCTGGTGGGTCAGTGAGTGGTTCCTAATTGGATAGATAAGCAATCAGGTATTAGTGTATATGACCTAAAAGTAACTCATAGTGTAGTACCATTTATAGCAATAGATCTAAGGTTGGTGTCAAAGTATAAATAGTGATTGATACCTTGGTATTAGAGATAAGAGAGTTGTGAGAGGGAATAGCATACCCAATTGTGACTTTAGGTATTAGTATCATGTCGTCATGTATGTTTCAGATGAATATAAGTTCATATAGTTGAGTGATCCAAGTAGCAATTAAATATCATGAAATTGTTTTGAGAATTAATGGAGCCTAAATATTCTATTGGTGCTTGACACTTGATTGTGTAGAGATATGTATCCATAAGATATATTAAAGAAGTGTGCCATGGTAGAGTGGTACCCATAAGTGTATAGATGAGTATGATAGTATTAGAATATATTGTACTAGGTAGTAGGACTTGTGTTACATATAGAAGTTGTGAAATAGTATGTGTAGATGTGTGTGCACAAGTATGTGTATAGTGAGGGTATATCACCTAGTATTTGAGGTTGTTGATGTGTTAGAGAGTAATACGTGGAGGAAGGAAGTATAGTGTCTAGAATTATGTGCACAAGTGCATAATTGATGATGTGTGAATTGCATGATGGTGAAGTAAAGTATAATATGGGAGTTTCATGAGTATAATGCAGTAAGAGGCTGGGTATAACTACCATATTTCTAGAATATAGGTATTTTTGTCATTTTGTATTAGTATAAATATTGTGTGTATATTTTATTTAATATATAATTTGTATGATATATATTGTAAATAGTATTATTATTGGTTAGTGGATTAGACTATTTAATTAGACTTGACACTAGTAGACCTAACTAGACTTGACTTGACCCATTGATTCATTTAAATAGTTAGTCATGGTTTAACTCATTAGTTTAGGAGAATGAGTTAGTTATTGAGTTTAAACTATTTGACTTGAGTCATTAGTTAGTCATGACTAGATTATGTCTATTAAACCTATTTAGACTTAAGAATATAATATTACTTCTATAGGATTAGTTGATCATTTTCATGAGAGAATGAGAGGAGCCTTGTGTAAATTCAAATATTCATCAACCTAACCCTAACCTTATTAGGAGGCTATATAAGCCTCTTTATTCATGAATAGCCTCCATTTGCTTTCCTGATTAATTTATTCCCAAATTTGGAAGCAAATCCTAATCCACCCATTCCCAAATATTATCCCTCTCATTTTTATTCCAAGGAGGCTAAGGAGCTTGTCATTATTATAGGAGCACTTGAGGAGGGAAGTATTGGCTTGAGAATTGTGTCCAACTTTCCATTGTGTCCATTAGTGGTGATATATTGGGAATCTATCTCCCAATAGGTATAATATCTATTTTTCCTTATTTTCATATCTAATTTATAGTATTAGACCAATAGGAACCCTCCTATGGCTAAGGACTACCAATAGGAAGAGGAATTATGTCCTAATAGTCTTTCTTTTAAAAGTTACATAGGATTTTAGGGCCAAATTGGAGAAACTCTGAATTTGGTGCACCAAGTGTTTGATACTAGGTCTAATGAGTATTAAAAGCTTTGATTTATGGATATTGGGGTTTACGTGTCTACAAATGGATATGGAATGTGTGTATCATGATACGCCATGATACGGTGGTGTAGGTTGGTAGTTTTAATGTATTGTGAGTCCTATCATGTTAAATTCTGCCTATTGTATTTAAATAGCTTTTATTTATGTTATTTATATTATATTGACTATTTTAGAGGTATTTCATATTAGTTTGAGGGTGTATCATATAGTTTTTGGTGTATCAAGAGGGATGCACCATGGGTGTTTGATAAAATATTCATGTGAGTGTGTATGTGACTGGTTGCCTTTGTGTGAAGAAGTGTGTGTGGAGTATGTGTGGTATTGGAGTGTAGTGTTTGAGTTCAGATTCAGTGAGATGGAGGAGGAGAGTTGTGCCTGAATTTGGAGTGTTTTACAGTACTTGGTTCTCAAGTGAAATAACCTTGTGTACAATAACTTAGTATCGATACTGGTGGTTGGACACGAGCTAGTGTTGGTCTGTGCTTGGAGTGCAGGTTAGGAGCAGTATGGAGGATCAGGTAGTAAGCCTGCAAGAGTGAGGGGTATGTTGCAAGTATCTATGGAGTGGTGCTTGTGTTACTTATGGGAAGTAGAGTTTACATGTGTGGGTAACAAGGTGGTTTGAGCATAAAGTGTCTATGGTTAGGTGTGTTGGCAAGGAGTTAGTAGGGGGATACTTGTTCCTTGCAGTAGTTGTTAGTTGTTGTTGTGGAGATTGGTGTGACTGATATGCATCAGTATGTGTTTATATTCAGGGTGACTAGGACTGAGGTGCTTTGCACAGAGGTTAGGGGTGATGTAAACCCACTGACCCAAAATCTAGGTTTAGGAATTTATTTAGAATTATTTTAGAATAAATCTTGGAGTTATAATTCACTACTGTGATTTTGATTCAATTGTTGTACTTTATAGTTGTTTAAATATTTAGAGCACTACACTAGCTTTTGTCTCCCAATAAAATTCACACCCTTGACCTAAACAAGCCAATCTTAAATCCTGAGATATATGTCGCTCATAACTACACTCTCTTGTGCTTTATTTTAATCGCACAACATTCGTCACCCAATATCTTATTTTAAACCCAAACTTGGCACCTATGTCCGTTCCAATCAAAATTGGAGACAAAACCTCGACCCGTTCCTTGTAATCCAATATATATTAATAATCTACTATGAGTCTACTACGTTCGTGATACTTGTGTCACCTCCGATTGAGATCCTATGTACTTCCAATTTATTAAAGAACACCTATGACACAATTCCTATTTAATTCGAAACAACCGACTCAACCTAACCCAAAACTAGACCCAACACCAATCCAAACCCACACCCACACCCTCATGGCTCATACAAAATACCATACACAATTTTTCCTACTACAACACACCAAACATGGCTTTTTTTCCACATCCAATCCAGTTTCCTTCTTTTGTGTAATTCCTAAACTATTAGGGACTTGTGTGTAAAAGATTAGCTAGGTGTCCACCTCCTATTGATTGAAATAAATGAAGAAGACCCATTCTTAAGGCTTGACCGGTCACATACACTCCCCTCTCCTCTTTTTGTATGGTACTACACAAATATACCTACTTTCAATCATAGTCTCTCATTCAAACCGCAAAACATCTCCACCACATATTTCTTTATGACAACATATCACCCTCTTCTTGGGAACCGTCGACCCTAATCCCTAGGAAAACTCTTCCTTTTTCATTAAATACACATCCTCTCTCTCTCTCATCATTTATCACACCTCCTTCCTCTCCTCCTTCATAAAACTACCACCCTCACCATCACCATTCTCCTCCTTATACATGACCCCTCAACCACACCACCACCCTCACGACAGCCACCACCACCACCGTCATCTTCACGACAGCCACCACCACCACCACCACCACCACCATCATCTTCACGACAGCCACCACCACCACCATCATCTCCACGATCACCGCTACCACCATACCACAACCACCTTCACCATCATCCATCACCACCACCATCATTACCGCCACCACCACTCTACGACCACCTTCACCATCAACCACCATAGCGGCCAGCCACCACCACCAATGTCACCTCATCACAGCAGCACCTCCGATACCCTCATGACCACTACCACTACCAACAACAGCCACCATAACTACATCATCTCCATGACCACCGCTACCACCAACGACAGTCACCATCATCACCTTTATCCTCACCTCCCTCTCCTTGCACCTCCACGAACATCACCTCCCCGATCACCACCTTCATGACCACCACCACCATCAACTCGAACGAGCACCACCCACTTTCCCCTCCAACTTGGTGTGACTGTTGCTACATTCACTTCTACTTCGTGCTACTGCTATGATAACTTCTGCTGCTACTTTGTTACTGCTACTCCCGCTATTTTTGCTACTGTTGCTGCCTTCCCCGACCCTCTCCGGCGACCCCCGACCATCGACGACCAACCCTTGACGATCGATGACCTACTCGCGGCATCCCCGACCGCCACCAACCACCGTTGGCCACCCATGGAGGACCCGAGTACACTCCATAACCGCGAGCACCCAAAGCCAAGTCAAAACCAAGTTCCAACCACCTATTTTTATGAGGCAATTTCTTCCTACATGCTCAACCGATTCCTGAAATGCCTTCTCTGGTATGCTCTCCATGTAACCCTCTTTCAATATCTTTAATTAGAATAATTTAATTTGATTTTTATTGTTAGTAATTTGAGTTCCAATTCACGAGAAAAATAGTTTTTAAAATATTAAAAATTCTCTGATATGGAGTTGGTCCCATCAAACCGGGCAACCACGTCGGGTATTGATTGCACCGAAAGGTGCGTACGATATTTTTTGATGTGTGGGCTTTCGTGGAACTCGATTCGGACGTGTGTGTGCGCTAGAATCATCACGTATCCGTCAGAAGTCTCCCGTATCGATATTTTGCAAATTATCCAATTACTTTATGCACACTTGTCGTATCATGATGGAACTGGCACCATTGGACTCGTGGCGTTCGACTTATCCTGAGACCCAAGTTTCATCTAATTCTGAGGCAGTGTCCGGATTGCCGTTTCTTGGTCCCCATGATCCGTTTCAACGGATATTTTTGTGATCGGCTCATCAAAATTCAAATATGGATATACCGTTAAGTTTGTATCGTCGTTTAAAACTTGTTTGACCTATAATATGATAAGTTTAGAGACATTTATTCCTGGCATATTTTTCGGTGTAAGACGGGGCCGACCTATGGACCCCGTATTGACTAGAAACTGTGTTTTTGCCCCCCTGTGTCCAAATTGGACGTATGTATATACTTTTTTGAGAATCTCACTCATTTCGGGACTATAGATGATATTTGTGACAACATCCGGAGACATCTGTTCTAGTCCCCTTCTTGTGTTGCTGTTTTCTTGGCGAGTTCGTGTTCGAATCTTCGCCTAACTTTCAGGCAAGTATACCTTGCCTTGTTGTACTGTTTAAATTCAGTTGTTATTATTTATATACTTTATTCTCTGAATGCCTCAGGTGCAGTTAGGACTTGTGTTTGACCTAGTATCTAATGGACACAACTAAAGTTACGGAGTTATCATTATAACTCTGAGGCCTTGTCACGTATCATTTCACGTCACGGAGTGAGTTCATGATAGGACACAGGTTTACACACTCGACTGGCCATCAGTGCGAGTAGCTCGCGTGATGGTACTAAGCATAGTTGTATTGCTCTAGGTGACTTGTATTATAGTTACGAGATATCCACGTCGTACTTGAGACTTGTACATTAGCATTGGGTGGAAAGGACAACTAGTAGGCGCATGGGACACCCACCTCTTATTATTTATACAGATTCTGCGTTCTTCAGAGCGATACAGACGTTATTATTTATGCAGATACCACGCTCTTTAGAGCGTTAAACGTTATGCAGATACCACGCTCTTCAGAGTGTTAGATGTTATGCAGATACCATACTCTTCAGAGCATTGGATATTATTATTTATGCAGATACTATGTTCTTTAGATCATTGGATGTTATTATATATATATATTGCCCCAAGATGGGGGCATATATGGCATATACTAGCCAGTCACGACGATTGATAAATTACGTTAGCATATGTCTAGCCTACACTTTCCATATGCACTAAGTTGTCCTCAAATTATATTCACTTAGGAGGATAGTTCACCCTAATTTACTTTACTCAGTATTTATATTATGGTATGTACTTTTTGTATCTTGTTACGTCCCTCTGAGGACCTGGTTCACTTCCAGGTTATTTGAGCATGTTGCATGATGCTTGATCTAGTGGAGTGTTGGACATCGTTGCAGGTATCTTTATATCTTTCAGCTATTATAGTCTTGTACTACTTTCTATTTTTGATTCTTATTTTATATCCTAGTGTTTATAGGCCTATATTATTCCTTTGGCCTATTCGAACGGATATATTATTGGGCTACAAACTAATGATGCATATCGTTCCTTCTTGAGATTTAATTACCATGGATTGAGATTTAGTTTAGTAGTTGGATATTAGAAATAGATATTTAGCTTGATCACTTAACCTTGGACAACATAAGTATACTTCGTCGGGTCCATTCAATTGGAAAGCCCTTAGGAGTCATACCAGTTGGCCATTGCTACGTATCTGGTCCCACATATTTTGGGACTAGGATGTGATATAGTTTTAGTGGTGGCCCATGCAGGTCAGAGCATATCGTCCGATTATGCCACTATACCGAACGAGCCTGCAATTTAGGATTATTGTTGAATAAGATCTCAATCCATAAATGATTTTAAAACTTCTCTTGTATTTGATTGTCGTCCTTGGACATCATAATTGTATTCATTCATTTTCGTTGATATAATTCTCATTGTTTCTTATCTCCCCTTCTTTCAAAGAGAAGGATGCTTGTGCTTGGTGGTTCCCTTCAGAAGAAAATCATAGTCAAGACAGAAGAAGGCATGATTGATGTAATATTTTTCGAGAAGATGGTTACCGATAGTAGAGGAAGTTGATAGGTTCTTTCTTGTTGCTAGAGCTAGTATAGATTATTGGCATCAGAATTAGACATAGAAGTAGAGACTTAAAACTAGACCCTACCCTTACTTAAGGTAGCAGAGATTTGGAAGTATTTAAAGTTGGAAAGATTGTTCGATTCTAAATACTCTGGGGTAATTTATGGAAATAGATAGCTAGATGCTAGAAATTAGTTGTAGTCCATGGTGGTGATACTAGGAACGATATTATGAACTTGAGAAGTTAGAATTTTAGGCTCTCACTTGGAAGAAGATTATCTGAATCCCAGGAGTTTTATCATGTGCTTGGGTGATACCCATTATTATAATTGCACCATGGTGACTCAGAGTAATAAACAGTAGAAAGAAGAAAATCGAGGAATATAATTTTAGGGAGAATAAGCTGGGATTTGATACGGTATGCAGAGGATTAACTTGAACGAAATAGTTGATGAAATTATACCCTAGATGATTTTTGAGACCAATATTAGGTATGAACTATTACAAGGACAACACTAGTTGTGACGGTTTAATAGATGATTATACCTAGAGGATATGAAGAAATTAATACCTGACAAAATTATGTTTATGGCAAAGGAACGATGAATATATCGATAAAAGAATTTGGAATATCATATTAGAGAACTAAACAAAAACTTGATTAAAGAAATGATACCATTGAAACTGAGGTATGAAATGGAACGTGAATGAGAACAAAATTCAAGGAGAAATTATAAGGAGAAGAGTATTTATACATTAAGGGAGAGAAAACACAAAAAGAAATTTTTAAGGAGGATTAGTGTTTGTAAATAGAACGAGAGAATTTATTATGAGGTTAAGTCTAGACTATGACTGGAGAAACTCTCGGTGAATCAATGAGATGATTAAGTTGTTATAAAATCTTGAAGTTCTGTAAATTTGTCGAGGACGAATTATTGGTAAAGCATAAGGGATATATGAAATAAATTTTGACTTAGGGAAATAGAACTTTATGTAGCAGGCCCTAGAAGTTGGACCTATAGTTGCCTTATGACTTTTAGTATCAAACCTAGATGAAGATTTTATGACTGGGTTAAGGTAAATAGAATGCTAGATCTGTTGTTTGAATAATCTGGTAACTTGGGTATTAGGGGTATAGCTTTTGGAATCAGATTAGATGCACTTGCTTACGGGATTGCCAATGTTAATTTGACTCAGGATTTTCACCATTGATAACTTGGGTAGTTAGACTAGTATATAAAATATAGCAGTAGGATTGAAGGACGAGGGTGCTGATAGATGTAATAGACTTGGGTTAGATATAGTGAATTGTCTTTAATGGACGATAGTTTTTATCAAGGTGTAACTGAGTCTTGGACAAGGAGTGTTCATAGGATAAACAAAACTAGAAGGAACCTCAGATGCGAGGGAAAGAAGGTAGAATGACAACGAGAAGAGATTCATGATCAGTACCTAACATTGTGCATTTTTTTAATTAAGAGAAGGATCTAGGGAAGGACTAAAATTTTTATCACTCGGTAGTTGCCTAAAGATCTATACCTTGAAGCTGAAGGTACTGGACTATGATTAGAATAGTTATAGTTGAAAACATGATTAACATACTGGAAGAATATAAAGGTGTGTAGGAAACAAATGATAAGGGAAAGATATTAGGGTCACGTAACCCAAGGAGGAGAAATTTTGATATGGACTTGAGGGATAATAATGTTAGTATTTATAAATTATAATAATTTAAAATTTTTTGAGGATTTAGTGCGAGTGGAAAGTGTTGATCAGTCTTTAGGTAACGTAAAGTTCGAGGAACTAAACACAGGTGTCACTACCGTATTTTCTAGAAAAGGATATTTTGGTCATTTTATAATTAATTAAATATTGTGCATGTTAAATATTTTTTTATTATATTATTTATTTATTATTAGCATGATAGATTTATTTTTTTGGACTTGTGTTAGTGGACCTAACTAGTTTAGTTTAGACTCATGGACCAACATGTTTTAATTGTTAGAATTGAGCCCAATTAGAAAGCCCATTAATTAGGAGGATGATTAAATTAATTAAACCATTGGACTAGAAGCTTCCCTCCTTAATTAATTTCTTCATGAGAGACCCCAAGGGGTATTTTAGACTTTACATAGTAGCTTGAGGGAGGGGGCAAGTGAGGCCTATATAAAGGGGATAAAAACTTTATCTCTCTTCATTTTTCATTCCAAATCTAGATCTAGAATTTCCCTCAACCAAATTTCATCAAATCTCTACCAAATTTTCACCCAATTACTTTCCAAATCGCCATTGGAGACTAGAAGAGCAAGGATCTAGAAGGAGAAAGTAAGGATCTATAAAGAGGAGCAAGGATCTACAAGTTGAAAGCTAATTTCACCAATTTTGGAGGTTTCATTGGGAATCCATCTCCCAATAGGTATAATTCAATTTTTCCCCTTAAAATAGCTTCTAAATCTGAGATTTAATCATGAATAATCAACCCATATGTATGTACTACCCATAGGATTTGATTTTGTGTTCATAGGAGACCTATGGAGAAAGTTATGGTATTTTTTGTGTCAATTTTGGGGGAATTCCGAAAATGACTTTTGTTGTGTGTGTCAATTGATCCTATAGATCAATTTGGCATATGTTTATGTGTTTGGGGCTAGTGTCGTGTCCATAATTGGGTACATGTAGGTCGTATCCCAACAATTTGGTGATACGTGTTGTTTTGGGGATTTTTCCTCCGACACGGGACTTTGTACATGTCGTATTTTGACACGGACACATAGATCTATATTTGACACTTTGTTTTGTTCATAAATATTATATGTGATTTGTTTGTGTCCTTTGGGGTACAATTGGATGTGTGGTGGACTCGTGTCTCATGCGTATCCTAGATCTAGTGGGATACGGTGTGATACTCTCCAATTGTTGTGTGTTTATGTGTAGATCTAATTAATTGTGCTTTAATTCTTGAATTATAATTATGTATGTATCTATATATATTATATATATATTATATATATTTATTATTATAGTGTTTATTGTATCATAGATCTATGTATTATATATGTATTAATAGAATATATATTATGTAGCTTTCTTCTACATGCATTAATATATATGTTAGGGATATAAATATATGTATATATTTTACATAATATATGTGTATGTTTAATTAAGTAATTAGATTATTTATAGTTATTATATGATTATTTATATATATATATATATGTAGATATATATTTATAAGTGGTAGCATATGTATATATAATATAGTAGATATATTTATATATGGTTATATATATAGTTATATTATATATTGTTATGTATTTATATTATTGTATGATTATATATATGTATACATATATGTATAGTTATATATACATATTACTATGTGTGTGTGTGTATGTTACTATGTGGTATTTTATATAATTTACTATGTATAAGTGTATGTATAGTTATATATAGTTTTATATATATACTGTATAAATATATATATTATGGTGTATATATATGTATTTAAATATATATTGTATAAATATATATGGTGGATTATATATATATATTAATATATATATATATATGGTAATTAATATATATATAAATATGTTCCTAATTGCTATTTGTATTATAGTGTATTATATATGTATATATTTAGTTGTAGCATATAAATTTATTAGAATAATTAGTATACTTTAGTTATCAATTGTTATGAGTATTTTTTTTATATTATATATTTGTAGGTATGTATGTATGTATGTATGTATGTATGTATGTATGTATGTATGTATATATGTATTAATAGTTAGTGTGTAGTTGGTAGTTAGTATTATTCTATTAGTACATACTAGAGTTATATTGGATTGATATATGTAATTATTGATGGGTAGTTAGTATATGTATTAGATTTTGGCAATTACCTTGAGATATCAAGGTAAGTATCAAGATATACCAAGGTATGAGTAGTAGGTATTGGCATAAGTAATAGGATAGTTGTAAACTAATTATGGGTTGGTATTAAGGTGACTAAAATAAGGTATATAGAATTATATAAATATTAAATGCATAGTAGTTTATAATTATTGTTGGATAGTTAGTATAAATAAGGTTTTGAATTTACCTTGAGATGCCAAGGTAAGTATCAAGGTATTGGAGGATAACAAGGTATTGGGTTTGGATATCAAGATAGAGGTTTAGTAGTGCGATACCAAGTTGGTTCGAAACCAAGGTATCCATTTAGCATTTGTAATTAGGATTTTATATATATAATATTGTTTGATATGTACATATGTGTTATATTTATCCCTTGTTTGCGTATCCTGAGATACGGTATCTTAGTATCCTAAGATGTAGCTTGTGTGGCCTAGATTCATAGTGTGTGAGCCTAATATCTTTGAGTTAGACTCATGCAACCTAGAAATAGGTAGTTGACCATAATTTGACTATAGTTGACCATAGTTGACTTAGAGTTGACCTAGTTTGACTTTTGACTTAGAAATAGTTTTATGACCTAGAAATTGACTAGTTTAATTTATTTCTCTTCCCCAAAACTTGTATTAATGCAATATTTCATATTTAGGTCTGTGACACCAGTTCGGACATCATTTTTTATCATTTGCTCTGGACCACAGGCGAGTACATTCTCTGATAGTTTTCATTATTTGATTACCACTATAATTCAAGTATTTAGAAATGTTACTTATGATTCTTGACACGATGGTACACAGATTGGTATTGTTATTGGATCGTCAGTCATGGGATGTTACCTTGATTATGGAGATGGTATCGGATACTGTCCTTGTTGGTATTGGATAACATTGAATATTGTAGATTAAACATTGGATACATTGGCTAGTGACGTGTCATGATTCGATCCATCATATCAGTCGGGGCGGGGGAAATACCAATTAAATATGTGATCAAAAAACTATCGGCTAGTAGTGTAATCATTGGCTACTAACTAACCATGCAATTCACGTATGGTTGAGTTAGCTCCTTAGTGTAATCATTGAATCTCCCAGGCCGATCACATATTTAGTTAGTATCTCAAATCACATAGTTATTGTAGATTACATTATTCAGTTCATTGATTACCTTGTTCTATTATGACATTATAGTTCATTCCTTTATTCTTGTACGCATTGATTATATTCTGTTGATAGTATTGCCTATTCTTTCATTGTTCTTGATTATCAGTTGTATCCTCATCGTAGATAGCATCTTCTATTCTACTGCTTTATAGTTTTTGTCAATTAATTGAAACTGCTATTGGGTTGTACTTCGCTCCATTCCTGACTGAAAAATATTTTTCAGAGGATCCGGGAGATTGGTGTTCGACATACTACGGACCTCAGCCTATAGATGGTGCAGACTTGGTCCCACTAGTTCTGGAGTGACTGTCGAAAGATTTAGCCGGATTCACTAGTTAGCATAGTTAGTTCTCTTTAGTATTTTGGTACCGGATTTGTTTCCGGCATATATTTGTGTTTGGATATTATTTCTATTTGTTGTTGTTATATTTTTAACTATTTAGTTATGTTAGACTTCTGTGATATCCTCTCGTGCCATAGAAATGTGATTGAGTATTGTGTTGAATTAAGTTGATTACTCTCTTCTTGGAGTTGAGATATTATTGGAGGTTTATGCTTTATAGTGAGATAATTAGATAGTATAGTTGACCAAGACAGCGTTCTACCGCCGATGCTGCGGCGTAGGCTGGGCGTTGTTCCCGACTTGCATCCCTACACCGGGTGCGGGTCGTGACACGTTTTTAGTGGTGGCCCATATTGGTCAGGCTTCGCAATATTGCGATGTCGTGGTAGTGCGATGACTTAGTTGTACTACTGCGAGCCTGCGATAGGATATAGGACATAGGATACTAGGAAGAGAGAGGGATACTCAATCACAACTAGGAATTCCAATCTGAATTAAATCGCTAATTTTGATTCCTTCTGAATACTTTTGTCCTTCCTTGATGATATCTTATCTTGTATCGAATTGAACTCCTTTGTTTCGATCTGTCTTCAGGATGCCGCCGAAGACTAGATCCCATCGATCGGGAGCAGTTTCTGCGAGGTCTGCCACCTCTTAATCTTCCACTCAGGCAGTAGGGTTTGTACCTCCTACGATATCAGTTCATGTAGGAGTCTCGGCTGCCTTCAGGGGTTCTCCTCCACCTGTTCCGAGGACTACTCCAGTTGCTTCGGAGGGACTTCCACCACCTCCATTTTCAGAAGATACCGCGCCGATGGTTGCATTATTTAGAGAGATGATGGAATTACAGAGGGCACAGATAGAAGCCCAGAACAGGCAGTCAGATATGATGCGACAGAGTATGGAAAACTCCCATCAGATAGCTATAGCAACAGTTCAGAAAGAGGCTCCTCCACAGCCACAGGATATTCAGATCAAGCCAGGCAACATTCAAAATTTCAAGAAGCTTGAGCCTCGAGTTTTCAAGGGTACAGAAGGTATAGTCTATGCTGACGATTGGCTTGAAGATATCGAGCGACTCATGAAGGTGTCCCGTCTTGCGGAGGATCTAAAGGTTGAGGCGGTAGGACTTCAACTGTTCGACGTTGCCCTCACTTGGTTCAGGAATGAGCCAATTCTTACTGATACGGGGCAGTCTTGGAAGATATTCAAGGATCTCTTTAAGAAGAAGTTCTTTGCTCGGACGGACAAATTAGAATTAGGAAGGCAATTTGAGAGCCTTACACAAGGAAGCATGTCCGTAGAGGAGTATGCCGCAGAGTTCGGGAGGCTGAGCCAATTTGCGGAGTACTTGGTGAGAGAGCCAGAAGTTCGGGCTATCCGTTTCTGCGAGGGTCTGAATTGGGAAGTCAAGATTCTCATTCCGTATTTCTACGAGACGTATTCTGAGATACTTTCGGAGGCAGCAAGGTCGAGCGGGAGTGGAACTTGAAGCCGAAGAGGGACCGTGATATGTTTGGGGGTGACAGTAGTAGTGAGGGACCAACAAAAAGGTCGCAGTTCCAGCAACAGCAGTTTCCAATACAATTTGGAGCCTATCAGCAACAATATCAGATGCCAGAACCTATTGTTGCTCCAGTACAAGCTCTAGTACAACAGATACCACAGCAGCCTCAGAGACAGGAGCAACAAGATCCTCAATGCACCTATTGCAAGAAGACTGGGCACACTTGGGAGATGTATCGGAAGAGACTTGGAGCATGCTTACATTGTGGATCAATGGAGCATATGGTAAAGGATTATCTCTGGACACTTCAACGTCCAGGCCAGGATGCAGATCGAGGCCAGAGAGGTGGAGTTAGGCCACCTGTAGCACCACAGATTGCTCATCACCCGCAGAGGGAGCTACCTCGGCAGGGCGGAGCATTTGCGATGACGGTCGAGGAGACCAATACTACAGGTGATGGGTTAGAGAGTCTGTTCTTTCTTTTTGTTCCTTTCATCTATTTTGATTGATTGATTCTTTAGTACCTTTTGGATGCTTGTGTTATATAGTTAGTGTAGCTATATAATTCCCTGACAGAGACAATAGTAATAAGACAGAAGACAGGTGGAGACCATGACCATGCATGTTATTCTTTGCATAGGACTGTTCTTAGTGAGATAAGACCTTATTAGACTATGATTGCTGGGGGTTTGACCTAGAAGGAGTACGATCACCTTTAAATTTCGAGGACGAAATTATTTTAAGGGGGATAGACTTGTCACTACCGTATTTTCTAGAAAACGGTATTTTGGTCATTTTATAATTAATTAAATATTGTGCATGTTAAATATTTTTTTATTATATATTTTTTTTATTATTAGCATGATAGATTTATTTTTTTGGACTTGTGTTAGTGGACCTAACTAGTTTAGTTTAGACTCATGGACCAACTTGTTTTAATTGTTAGAATTGAGCCCAACTAGAAAGCCCATTAATTAGGAGGATGATTAAATTAATTAAACCATTGGACTAGAAGCTTCCCTCCTTAATTAATTTCTTTATGAGAGACCCCGAGGGGTATTTTAGACTTTACATAGTAGCTTGAGGGAGGGGGCAAGTGAGGCCTATATAAAGGGGATAAAAACTTTCTCTCTCTTCATTTTTCATTCCAAATCTAGATCTAGAATTTTCCTCAACCAAATTTCATCAAATCCCTACCAAATTTTCACCCAATTACTTCCCAAATCACCATTGGAGACTAGAAGAGCAAGGATCTAGAAGGAGGAAGTAAGGATCTATAAAGAGGAGCAAGGATCTACAAGTTGGAAGCTAATTTCACCAATTTTGGAGGTTTCATTGGGAATCCATCTTCCAATAGGTATAATTCAGTTTTTTCCCCTTAAAATAGCTTCTAAATCTGAGATTTAATCATGAATAATTAACCCATATGTATGTACTACCCATAGGATTTGGTTTTGTGTTCATAGGAGACCTATGGAGAAAGTTATGGTATTTTTTGTGTCAATTTTGGGGGAATTCCGAAAATGATTTTTGTTGTGTGTGTCAATTGATCCTATAGATCAATTTGGCATATATTTATGTGTTTGGGACTAGTGTTGTGTCCATAATTGGGTACATGTAGGTCGTATCCCAATAATTTGGTGATACGTGTTGTTTTGGGGGTTTTTCCTCCGACACGGGACTTTGTACATGTCGTATTTTGACACGGACACATAGATCTATATTTGACACTTTGTTTTGTTCATAAATATTATATGTGATTTGTTTGTGTCCTTTGGGGTATAATTGGATGTGTGGTGGACTCGTGTCGCATGCGTATCCTAGATCTAGTGGGATACGGTGTGATACTCTCCAATTGTTGTGTGTTTATGTGTAGATCTAATTAATTGTGCTTTAATTCTTGAATTATAATTGTGTATGTATCTATATATATTATATATGTATTATATATATTTATTATTATAGTGTTTATTGTATCATAGATCTATGTATTATATATGTATTAATAGAATATATATTATGTAGCTTTCTTCTACATGCATTAATATATATGTTAGGGATATAAATATATGTATATATTTTACATAATATATGTGTATGTTTAATTAAGTAATTAGATTATTTATAGTTATTATATGATTATTTATATATATATATGTATGTAGATATATATTTATAAGTCTTAGCATATGTATATATAATATAGTAGATATATTTATATGTGGTTATATATATAGTTATATTATATATTGTTATGTATTTATATTATTGTATAATTATATATATGTATACATATATGTATAGTTATATATACATATTACTATGTGTGTGTGTGTATGTTACTATGTGGTATTTTATACAATTTACTATGTATAAGTGTATGTATAGTTATATATAGTTTTATATGTATACTGTATAAATATATATATTATGGTGTATATATATGTATTTAAATATATATTGTATAAATATATATGGTGGATTATATATATGTATTTTTATATATATATATGGTAATTAATATATATATAAATATATTCCTAATTGCTATTTGTATTATAGTGTATTATATATGTATATATTTAGTTGTAGCATATAAATTTATTAGAATAATTAGTATACTTTAGTTATCAATTGTTATGAGTATTTTTTTTATATTATATATTTGTAGGTATGTATGTATATATGTATATATGTATTAATAGTTAGTGTGTAGTTGGTAGTTAGTATTATTCTATTAGTACATACTAGAGTTATATTGGATTGATATATGTAATTATTGATGGGTAGTTAGTATATATATGAGATTTTGGCAATTACCTTGAGATATCAAGGTAAGTATCAAGATATAACAAGGTATGAGTAGTAGGTATTGGCATAAGTAATAGGATAGTTGTAAACTAATTATGGGTTGGTATTAAGGTGACTAAAATAAGGTATATAGAATTATATAAATATTAAATATATAGTAGTTTATAATTATTGTTGGGTAGTTAGTATAAATAAGGTTTTGAATTTACCTTGAGATGCCAAGGTAAGTATCAAGGTATTGGAGGATAACAAGGTATTGGGTTTGGATATCAAGATAGAGGTTTAGTAGTGCGATACCAAGTTGGTTCAAAACCAAGGTATCCATTTAGCATTTGTAATTAGAATTTTATATATATAATATTGTTTGATATGTACATATGTGTTATATTTATCCCTTGTTTGCGTATCCTGAGATACGGTATCTTAGTATCCTAAGATGTAGCTTGTGTGGCCTAGATTCATAGTGTGTGAGCCTAATATCTTTGAGTTAGACTCATGCAACCTAGAAATAGGTAGTTGACCATAATTTGACTATAGTTGACCATAGTTGACTTAGAGTTGACCTAGTTTGACTTTAGACTTAGAAATAGTTTTATGACCTAGAAATTGACTAGTTTAATTTATTTTTCTTCCCCAAAACTTGTATTAATGCAATATTTCATATTTAGGTCTGTGACACCAGTTTGGACATCATTTTTCATCATTTGCTCTGGACCACAGGCGAGTACATTCTCTGATAGTTTTTATTATTTGATTACCACTATAATTAAAGTATTTAGAAATGTTACTTATGATTCTTGACACGATGGTACACGGATTGGTATTGTTATTGGATCGTCAGTCATGGGATGTTACCTTGATTATAGAGATGGTATCGGATACTGTCCTTGTTGGTATTGGATAATATTGAATATTGTAGATTAAACATTGGATACATTGGCTAGTGACGTGTCATGATTCGATCCATCATATCAGTCGGGGCGGAAGAAATACCAATTAAATATGTGATCAAGAAACTATCGGCTAGTAGTGTAATCATTGGCTACTAACTAACCATGAAATTCACGTATGGTTGAGTTAGCTCCTTAGTGTAATCATTGAATCTCCCAGGCCGATCACATATTTAGTTAGTATCTCAAATCACATAGTTATTGTAGATTACATTATTCAGTTCATTGATTACCTTGTTCTATTCTGACATTATAGTTTATTCCTTTATTCTTGTACGCATTGATTATATTCTGTTGATAGTATTGCCTATTCTTTCATTGTTCTTGATTATCAGTTATATCCTCATCGTAGATAGCATCTTATATTCTACTGCTTTATAGTTTTTGTCAATTAATTGGAACTGCTATTGGGTTGTACTTCGCTCCATTCCTGACTGAAAAATATTTTTCAGAGGATCCGGGAGATTGGTGTTCGACATACTACGGACCTCAGCCTATAGATGGTGCAGACTTGGTCCCACTAGTTCTGGAGTGACTGTCGAGAGATTTAGCCGGATTCACTAGTTAGCATAGTTAGTTCTCTTTAGCATTTTGGTACCGGATTTGTTTCTGGCATATATTTATGTTTGGATATTATTTCTATTTGTTGTTGTTATATTTTTAACTGTTTAGTTATGTTAGACTTCTGTGATATCCTCTCGTGCCATAGAAATATGATTGAGTATTGTGTTTTATTAAGTTGATTACTCTCTTCTTGGAGTTGAGATATTATTGGAGGTTTATGCTTTATAGTGAGATAATTAGATAATATAGTTGACCAAGACAGCGTTCTACCGCCGATGCTGCGGCGTAGGCTGGGCGTTATTCCCGACTTGCATCCCTACACCGGGTGCGGGTCGTGACAACAGGTTTAGATCACATACTGACTCATTGGTCATCTTGTAGAGGAGTACCACCAGACCCTTATATTATAGATTGACATATATGTAGGAGAGTGTAAAAGGAAGATGGAAGTCTCATAGGAATGATAGTTGATTATTAAAGATTACACATAAACTACTTAGAGTCAGGGATTTAAATTTTGACTAAATAGGGTATGAGCTTATTGGACCAAATCCTTAATAGTAGGTGATTATATGGGAACCTATTTTCAAATTACCCTAGCCGATGGATTTTTAGATTTTAGAAATAGTATTCTTATTATTATTGGTTATATTTTATCTAGGGTATTTAGAATGATTGAATGATAATTATTACATATTTATTGCTATATATTTGAATAGAGGCTTATGTTGTACTTCATTACAGATAGTTCTTCTAGGAATTGAAGTGAGATGAGTTTCTAGGCTAGTTACGAATGACTTGCTAGATTATATGTGTTGCTGCTAAGATCAACTATAAGAAGTTATGTTACAGAATTTTATTGTGGATACTATAGGTTGATGATATTATACCTAGGAATTAATCATGAGGTAGTGACTATCTTAGCTTTAGAACAAGGGATTCAGCTACTACGTAGGTGGCCTTGAGAATTTATGCTTGTTGGATTTTAATGTCTAACCCATGCACCCCTTCGAGAGTGAATGTATGACATTATTTTCTTTATATAGAGTGGAAGAATCAAACTGAGATTTTGTTGTGGCATCCTTGAGTAACCTAGGCATATATGTGGTAATTTTGTAGATAATAAAAAGCATGATAACATTAATTAGATAATATATGATGGTGAGAAAAATATTTAGAGGACCAAATATCTTAGATGATTAGACTGTACGTATGTGGCAGTTTAAGTTTAAGAGAGGGGGGTAGGATTAAATACCAAGTTGTGTTTATATATATAGAGATACGTTGAGTCCGTTGTTGGGAAGATGGATTTTAAATTTTGAGAACAAAATTTTCTAAGGTGAAAAGATTGTAAACCTACTGACCCAAAATCTAGGTTTAGGAATTTATTTAGAATTATTTTGGGATAAATCTTGGAGTTATAATTCACTACTGTGATTTTGATTCAATTATTATACTTTACCGTTGTTTAAATATTTAGAGCAATACACTAGCTTTTGTCTCCCAACAAAATTTACACCCTTGACCTAAACAAGCCAATCTTAAATCCTGAGATATATGTCGCTCATAATTACACTCTCTTGTGCTTTATTTTAATCGTACACCATTCGTCACCCAATATCTAATTTTAAATCCAAACTTGGCACCTATGTCTGTTCCAATCAAAATTAGAGACACAACCTCGACCCGTTCCTTGCAATCCAATATATAATAATAATCTATTCTGAGTCTACTATATCCATGACACTTGTGTCACCTCCGATTGAGATCCTATGTACTTCCAATTTATTAAAGAACACCTATGACACAATTCCTATTTAATTTGAAGCAACAGACTCAACCTAACCCAAAACTAGACCTAACACCAATCCAAACCCACACCCATACCCTCATGGCTCATACAAAATATCACACACCAATTTTCTCTACTACAACACACCAAACATGGCTTTTTTTTCCACATCCAATCCAGTTTCCTTCTTTTGTGCAATTCCTAAACTATTAGGGACTTGTGTGTAAAAGATTAGCTAGGTGTCTACCTCCTATTGATTGGAACAAATGAAGAAGACCCATTCTTGAGGCTTGACCGGTCACATACACCCCCCTCTCCTCTTTTTGCATGGTACTATGCAACTATACCTACTTTCAATCCTAGCCTCTCATTCAAACCCCCAATACATCTCCACCACATATTTCTTCATGACAATATGTCACCCTCTTCTTGGGAACCGTCGGCCCTAATCCCTAGGAAAGCTCTCTCCCTCTTTCATTAAATACATATCCTCTATCTCATCATTTATTACACCTCCTTCCTCTCCTCCTTCATAAAACTACCACCCTCACCATCACCATCACCATTCTCCTCCTTGTACATGACCCCTCAACATCACCACCACCCTCACGACAGCCACCACCACCACCGTCATCTTCACGACAGCCAACGCCACTACCACCATCATCTTCACGATAGCCACCACCACCACCACCATTATCTCCACGATCATCGCCACCACCACACCACAACCACCTTCACCATCATCCATCACCACCACCATCATCACCGCCACCACCACTCCACGACCACCTTTACCATCAACCACCATAGCGGCCGGCCACCACCACCATAGTCCCCTTATCACAGCAGCACCTCCACCACCCTCACAACCACCACCACCACCACCAACGACAGCCCCCACAAATACCATCATCTCCATGACCACCGCCACCACCAACGACAGTCACCATCATCACTTTCATCCTCATCTCCCTCTCTTTGCACCTCCACGAATATCACCTCCCTAATCACCACCTCCATGACCACCACCGAGCACCACCTAATTTCCCATCTACCTTGGCGTGACTGCTGCTGCATTCACTGCTACTTCGTGCTACTGCTACGATAGCTGCTGTTGTTGCTGGTACTTTGTTACTGGTACTGTTGCTATTTTCGCAACTGTTGCTGCCTTCCTCGAACCTCTCCGGCGACCCCTGACCATTGGAGACCACCCCTCGATGACCGACGACCTATCTGCGGCATCCCCGACAGCTACCAACCACAGTTGGCCACCCACGGAGGACCCGAGTACACTCCATGACCACGAGCACCCAAAGCCAAGTCAGAACCAAATTCCAACCACCTATTTTTACGAGGCAATTTCTTCCTCGACGCTCAACGGATTCCTGAAATGCCTTCTCTGATATGGTCTCCATGTAACCCTCTTTCAATATCTTCAATTAGAATAATTTAATTTGATTTTTATTGTTAGTAATTTGAGTTCCAATTTATGAGAAAAACATTTTTTAAAATATTAAAATTCTTTGATACGGAGTTGGCCCCGTTAAACCGGGCAACCAAATCGCATATCGATTACACCGAAAGACGCATACGATATTTTTCAATGTGTGGGCTTTTTCGGAACTCGATTCAGACATGTGTGTGCGCCAAAATTATCCCGTATCGTCGAAAGTCCTCCGTATCGGTATTTTACAAATTATCCAATTACTTTGTGCACGCTCGTCGTATCATGACAAAACTGGCACCATTGGACTTGCGTCATTTGACTTATCATGTGACCCAAGTTTTGTCTGATTCTGAGGCATTATCCGGATCGCTGTTTCTCAGGCCCCATAATCCGTTCCAACAGGCATTTTTGTGATCTGCTTATCAAAATTTAAATAGATATACCGTTGAGTTTGTATCATCGTTTAAAACTTGTTTGACCTATAATATGCTAAGTTTAGAGACCTTTGTTCCTGACACATTTTTTGGTGTAAGACGGGCCCACCTATGGACCCTGTGTTGACTAGAAACTATGTTTTGCCCCTGTGTTCAAATTAGACGTATGGATATGCTTTTCTGAGCATCTCACTCATTTTGGGACTGTTGGTAATATTTGTGACAGCATCCGAAGATATTTGTTCCAGTCCCCTTCTTGTGTTGCTGCTTCCTTGGCGAGTTTG
This sequence comes from Iris macrosiphon, assembly GCA_036927795.1. Taxonomy (NCBI): domain Eukaryota; kingdom Viridiplantae; phylum Streptophyta; class Magnoliopsida; order Asparagales; family Iridaceae; genus Iris; species Iris macrosiphon. Next base: position 34,689,529 of record JAYESA010000011.1, read on the forward strand.
TGTTCGAATCTTCGCCTGACTTCCAGGAAAGTATACCTTATCTTGTTGTACTATTTAAATTTAGTTATTATTATTCATATACTTTGTGCTCTGAATATTTTATAACTGTGCACTTCTGAGTATGCCTCGGGTGTAGTCGACGAAGACATTGACGTTAAGACTTGTGTTTGACCTAGTGTCTAGTGGACGCACCTAAAGTTGTAGAGTTATCATTATAACTATGAGGCCTTGTCACGTATCAGTTCACGTCACAGAGTGAGTTCATAATAGGACACGGGTTTATGCACTCAACTGGCCATCGGTGCGAGTAGCTCGCGTGATGGTACTTAGCATAGTTGTATTGCTCTAGGTGACTTGCATTATAGTTACGAGATGTCCACGTCGTACTTGGAATTTGTACATTAGCATTGGGTGGGGAGGACAACTAGTAGGCGCATGGGACACCCACCTCTTATTATTTATTAAAATTTGCGTTCTTTGGAGCGATACAGACGTTATTATTTATGCAGATACCACACTCTTTGGAGCGTTGGACGTTATGCAGATACTACGATCTTTAGAGTGTTGGACGTTATGCAGATACCACGCTCTTCAGAGCGTTGGATGTTATTATTTATGCAGATACCACATTCTTTAGAGCATTAGACATTATTATATATGCAGATTGCCCCCAGATGGGGGGCATATGTGGCATATACTAGCCAGTCACGACGATTGGTGAATTACGTTAGCATATGTCTATCCTACACTTCCCATATGCACTAAGTTATCCTCAAATTGCATTCACTTAGGAGGATAGTTCACCTTGATTTACTTTACTCAGTATTTATATTATGGCATGTACTTTTTGTATCTTGTTACGTCCCTCTGAGGACTGGTTCACTTCCAGGTTATTTGAGCATGTTGCATGATGCTTGATTTAGTAGAGTATTGGAAATCTTTGCAGGTATCTTTACATCTTTTAGCTATTACAGTCATGTACTACTTTCCATTTTTGATTCTGATTTTATAGCCTAGTGTTTATAGGCATATATTATTTCTTTGGCCTATTCGAACGGATGTATTATTGGGCTGCAGGCTAATGATGCGTATCGTTCCTTCTTGAGATTTAATTATCATGGATTGAGATTTAGTTTAGCGGTTGGATATTAGAAATCGATATTTAGCTTGATTACTTAACCTTGGACAACATAAGTGCACTTCGTCGGGTCCATTAAATTATAAAGCTCTAGGAGTCGTACCAGCTGACCATTGCCACATGTTTGGTCCCACATGTTTTAGGACTGGGGCATGGGGAGATATGAGGGTGTACCCCTGGTCAAGGGGAGTTGAGTTTCAGTGTTGCAAGCTCAGGTTGGAGCAACAACACTACAGTTAGGAGGTATTCTTAGAGCACACAAGGTGCTAGAGTGAACACAGGACCCATGTATTGGGATCTTTGGAACATCTAGGGTATTGGTGAGAGAATATGTGTGTGTGGTTGGTTCGAGAAAATACATGTCTGTGAGGGTGTGTGGTGTATTAGCTATTGGGGAATAATAATAGGTGTCTGAAACATGGTCCAGTGATTGAATGGATACAGGGAGAAGGTATCAAAGTTTTACCTGAGTTGGGGGTATTGGTATATAGAACGGATACCAAGGAGTATCAGTAGTTAATGGCACACATACGTACACTAAAGGGATAGGGGGAAGATGTTAGAATTAGTACCAATTACACGCACATAAGTGTTTTGGCTTCTTGCTAATGTAGCAGTGGTGCACATGTGACTGATACCAACGTATCAGTGATCTATTAGTGTCACGACCCGCACCCGGGGTAAGGGTACTAGTCGGAAACAACGCCCAGCCTACGCCGCAGAATCGGCGGTAGAACGCTGTCTAGAAAGTCTATCTAATATAATGAACCACCAAAAGATAGTGTACTCAATCACAGAACTAAGATAGAATGAACACGGATCAGATAAGAATAGAATAGTCATCAACTCATGAGTTTAAAATAATACATCAATGAGTCTGAAGAGTAACAAAAATAAGTTGGAGACAAATCCAGTACAAAAGAATACTATGATACTACAAGCTACACTCCAGGGTCAACTGTCTCAGTTGGGATAAGTCCCTCTTGAGCCAGGGTCTCCGAATCTAAACCCACAACATCCTGGGGTCCATAATAGGTAGGGTACTCCTCAGTGTCATCTGGAAAAATATATCCAGTCAGGAAAGGAGCAGAGTACATCTCTAACAGCAGTTCTAATTAATGATAAAAACTATGTAACAGTAAATAGCTGTGGATAAACAAGATGCACAATAGACATGAGAGATATATAGACAGTAAGGAAATACTGGAAATAATTACAATAAGGAACAATATGCCAATGAAACAATAATACTAATGACTAAGTGTGTGAGTACTAGCTTAACATGTGATCGGCTTGGGCAAGATGCAATACGGCCTGGCTAATCATACGTGCGGTGCATGATCAACACTATTCGCTTACCAATACTTTATTCAATAGGGATTTGATCACATATCTATACTAATACTCCCCACCCCCGACTGGTATAATAGATTCAACCACGGTATGCTATGGCACTAGATTCCCCAAGAAGATAGCTAGTCTCCCCGAGAATCGGTGTCTGTACATGTAAAAGATAACCAATGAAACAATACTTGCACCATATACACTATATACCAAGGAATAACATCTCTTGACGAGATCCGGATATACCAATCCGTGTAACCATAGTGTCAAAAGAACATGGATATCTACACTAGATACAATGAACATAGAGGATATCATAAATGAGAAACTATCAGAGAATGTACTCGCCTGAAGTCCAATGAATAGTCTCACAGATGTCTGACTCGGTGCCTCGAAGACCTAGATATGGAATACCACATTAAAACAAGGTCCCGGAAAGAAAACAAGTCAAACTAGTCAACTCCTAGGTCAATAAATAAATTCTAAGTCAAAAGTCAACTATGGTCAACTCTAAAGTCAACTAAAGTCAAACCAAGGTCAACCTCACAAGAAATCTATATAAATAATATAGAAATAAAATACAATAATTTAGGAATAAAAATTAGATCCCAAATCATACTCACACAAAGTATACTACTAATACAAATAATATATACCCTAAAATAATATATATACAAACCAATATGTATACAAATAACATAATATATTATTACAAATATTATACAAAACACATATATATACACATATATATATACAATAATAATCACAATACATATATATAAATAAATAATTATATACTTATATATATATGCACATATAAACTTATAATTAAATACTAATAGTTACAACACATGCACATATTAATGTTCATATTTTACATGGCTAGAAGCACACCTAAAATATATATATTAATATACAAATAATTACATAATAATTATAAATAATATAATTACACAATTAAACACATAAATATATTTTATAAAATATTTATGTATAATTTATACTATTAACATAAGTACATATATAATTACATGCAAGAAAGCTATATATTATATTTGTACATCATATTAGCACACACAAAAATATATAGATCTATGCTACAATAATTACTATAATAAATACACAAAATAAATATATAATATCTATATATATTTACTAATTATAATTGAAGAATTTAAACCATACATAATTAGATCTATTCAAAAATCCACACAATTGGAGAGTATCACACCGTACCCACTAGATCTAGGATACGCATGTGACACGAGTCCAACACACAATCAATTATACCCCGAAGGACACAAACAAGTCACAAATAATATTTATGAATAAATCAAAGTGTCAAAAGTAGATCTATGTGTCCGTGTCAAAATACGACATGTACAAAGCCCCGTGTCGGAGGGAAACCCCCAAAATGACACGTATCACCAAATAGTTGGAATATGAACCACATATACCCAAATATGGACACGACACAAGTCCCAAACACATAAGCACATGTCCAATTGATCTATAGGATCAATTGACACACACAATAAAATGTAAATTCGAAATTCCAACAAAATTGACACAAAAAGTACCATAACTTTCTCCATGGGTCTCCTATGAACACAAAACAAAGTCCTATGGATAGTACATACATATAGGTTGATTTTACATGATTAAATCTCAGATTTAGAAGCTATTTTAATGGGAAAAACTGAATTATACCTATTGGGAGATAGATTCCCAATGAAACCTCCAATTGAGATAAACTTGCTTCCAAATTGTAGATCCTTGCTCCTCTTTATAGATCCTTGCTTCCTTCTTCTAGATCCTTGCTTCTCAACTTTCTAATGGTAAATTGGGAAGAATTTGAAATGAATTTGGTGGGGAATTGGAATGGGAATGGAGGGAATGTGGGAGTGGGAAATTCTAGATCTAGATTTGGAATGAGAATGAGAGGAGAAAGAAATTTCCCCCCTCTTTTAATAGGCCGATCTTGCCCCTCTCCCAAGCAATTATAAAATGTCCAATGTACCCCTTGGGGCCTCTCATGAAGAAATAATTAAGGAAGGAAGCTTCTAGTCTAATCACTTAATTAATTTAATCCATCTCCTTAACTATGGGCTTTCTAAATGGGCCAAATCTAACTATTTAATTCATGTTGGTCCATGGGTCCAAACTACACTAGTTGGGTCCACTAAAATAAGTCCAAAATAATTAAATATCATCCAACAATAGTTAAATAATATAACAAAAATTATTTACCTTGCACAATATTTATTTAAATAGGAAATTACTAAAATACCATTTTTCCTAAAATGTGGTAGTGACAAGTCTACCCTCCTTAAAATAATTTCGTCCTCGAAATTTAAAGATGAAAACTACCCAAAAAAAAATCATAGAACAGAACTAAAGAATCACAATTAACTAATGAACAGAACATAACTAGAAAATAACATACCTCAAGGTACAAACAAATATGGATAACACTCTCGCATGTCATCCTCTCTCTCCCAGGTAGACTCCCCCGGAGAGTGATGACTCCATGCGACGTGCACCAAAGGAATAGTCTGGTTCCTCAGCACCTTCTCTCTCTGATCCAGAATCTCAACTGGCTGCTCTGGATAGCTAAGAGTAGGGCCCACCTCTATCTCCGAGTGATCCAATACATGACTAGGATCTGCCACGTATCGTCTCAACTGTGACACATGAAACACGTTGTGCACTCCCTCCAATGCAGGTGGCAAGTCTAGTCTATAAGCAACTGCACCGACCCTCTCTAGAATAGTGAAAGGTCCAATGAATCGCGGACTAAGCTTTCCGCCTCCACCGAAGTGAATCGTGCCTCGTGTCGGAGAAATCCTCAGAAACACCAAACCACCCACCTAGAATAAAATACCATCTTAAGAACTTAATCTATAACAAACAAGAACAAGCACAAACAAAATCTAAACTATACCTCAAACTCCAAAGGTCTCTGATGGCTATCGGCCCAATGCCGCTGTTTGTCCTGCGCCACTCGAAGTCTGTCTCTGATCAAATGAACCTTCTCCGTTGCATCCACAACCATCTCTGGCCCAAGCAAAATTCTCTCTCCAACATCGTCCCAAGACAAAGGAGTACGACACCTCCGACCATATAGAGCTTCAAAAGGTGACATCTCTATACTGGCCTGGTAACTGTTGTTGTAAGCAAACTCTACCAAATGGAGATGGTCCTCCCAAGAACCCCCGAAATCTAGTACACAAGTGCGCAACATATCCTCGAGAGTCTGGATAGTCCTCTCTGACTGCCCATCTGTCTGGGGATGATATGCAGTACTGAACCTGAGCTGAGTGCCCAAACTCTCCTGCAAACTCCTCCAGAAATGAGAAGTGAAACGACTATCTCGATCTGAGACTATGCTGACGGGAACTCCATGTATCCTAACGATCTGTCTCACATACATCTCTGCCAGCTTCTCCGTAGACAAACCCACCATGAAAGGCAAAAAGTGGGCCGACTTGGCCAACCTATCAACAATGACCTAAATCGCGTCTTTCCCTCCTGGAGATCGTGGAAGTCCGGACACAAAATCCATAGTAATGTATTCCCACTTCCACTCTGGAATGGGTAATGGCTGAAGTAAACCTCCTGGCCTCTGCCTCTCGGCTTTCACCTGCTGGCACACCAAGCATCTGGATATAAACTGTGCCACTTCCCTCTTCATGCCATACCACCACACACTCTCTCGCATATCCCGATAGATCTTGTTAGCACCTGGATGTATGGAATATTGAGAGCGATGCGCTTCCTGCAACACCTCCTCGTGCAACTCCCCACTAGGCACACACAATCTAACTCCATGCCTCAAGGATCCATCCTCTGTAATAGTGAAATCATCCTCCAATCATGCTCTCACCTGAGCTCTGATACTCCTCAAAGATACATCATCATACTGTGCTGCCTTAATCCTGTCCATCAAATCTGAGTGTATCTGCAATCCCCACATCTGCATAGCACACCTAGGAACAATCACCTCAATGCCCAAGCTCTCCAAGTCCTCCAACAGATATCGATCCTGCGTCAAGAACATAGCTACCGGATACCTGCTCAAAGCATCGGCAACTACATTGGCTTTTCCAGGATGATATTGCAAAGAGATATCAAAATCCTTCATCAATTCCAACCACCGACGCTGCCTCATGTTCAACTCCTTCTGCGTGAAAACGTACTTCAAGCTTTTGTGGTCTGTGAAGATCTTCACACGCTCTCCGTACAAATAATGTTTCCATAACTTCAGGGCGAATATGACAGTTGCCAACTCCAAATCATGGGTAGGATAGTTCTTTTCATGAGGACGCAATTGCCTGGATGCATAGGTAATCACTTTCCCATGCTGCTGAAGAACACAACCTAAACCCTTCCCCGATGCATCACTATAAATAGTGAAACCTCCGGACCCTGATGGCAACGTCAAAATAGGAGCAGACGTCAACCTCTTCTTCAACTCCTCAAAAGCAACCTGACAATCCTCCGTCCAAACAAACTCCACATCCTTCCTTGTGAGTCTGGTCATCGGCTCGGCAATCCTCGAAAAATCTTGCACAAACTTCCTGTAATAGCCTGCCAATCCCAAGAAACTCCTGATCTCTGCTACTGAACTCGGAGTCTTCCAAGATTCCACTGCTGAAATCTTCTTCGGATCCACTGAAATACCATCACCAGTCACAACATGCCTGAAGAATTCTACTTTGTCCAAGAAAAACTCACATTTGGACAACTTCGCATACAGCTTCTCCTTCCTCAGCACATCCAACACAATCCTCAAATGCTCTTCATGCTCCTCCGGTGTCCTCTAGTATATGAGTATGTCGTCGATGAACACCACCACGAACTTGTCAAGGTACTGATGGAATATCTTGTTCATCAAGTTCATAAATACCGCCGGTGCATTAGTCAAACCAAATGGCATCACCATAAACTCATACTGACCATACCGAGTTCTAAAAGCAGTCTTCGGTATGTCCTCCGGCTTCACCTTCACCTGATGGTAGCCTGATCTCAAATCTATCTTAGAAAATACCTTCGCACCACTCAACTGATCAAACAGATCATCAATCCGTGGCAAAGGATACTTATTCTTGATAGTGAGATTATTCAAAGCCCTGTAATCAATGCACATATGCACCGATCCATCCTTCTTTGGTACAAACAATACCAGGGCTCCCCATGGTAAAGAACTCGATCTGATAAACCCCTTATCCTGCAATTCGTCCACCTGCTTCTTCAACTCGACCAGCTCGCTGTTGTTTACTCTATAGACATGCTGCGAAATTGGTTCTGCACCTGGCACCAAGTCTATAGAAAATTCAACATCTCCATCTGGCGGCAATCCTGGCAATTCCTCAGGAAACACATCCAAGAATTCTGCTATCAACGGATGCGGCAACTCCTTGTCTTCCACCATAGCTCCACAAATAATGCCTCCCCCCTGCTCCGTAGCTCCTCTAGCAAACTCGAACTCTGGCTCTCCTGGCGGACCAAACAAAACTCTACCTCCTCTACAGTCTATGCTAGCACGGTGCCTACTCAACCAATCCATCCCGAGTACAATATCGTAGCTCGGAAGTGGCATTACAAGTAGACACGCACTCAACTCTTGGCCTCCCAGAGTAACTCTCCGATCCTTGCAAATATCATTAACCAGGATAATGCCTCCCCCGGTCATGATCTTGCAAGACTCAGCTACTAAACCATGCTTCAGAGCAAAAGAAACAGATACAAAACTATAGGAAGCACCACTATCAAACAAAGCTAAAGCTGGAATAGAATCAAGAAGAATAGAACCTGCGATGACATCTCCTGTGGGTTCCTCCTCTTCGACGGTCATAGCAAACGCTCGTCCCTGTCGAGCACCTCCCTGCTGTTGATGCTGGACAAAACGCTGCTGCTGTGTCGGAAGCGGTCCCCTCGGCTGTGCTGCAGGTGGTCTCGTCTGTGTCCTCGGAGCTGGAGCTGCTCCTTGAACTGCACGACGAGGACACTCCCTCGATTGATGCCCTTCAGTACCACAATACAAATAAACTCCTAGCCTCCTCCTGCAAACTTCCCAGATGTTGCCAGGCTTCTTGCAGAAGTTGCATGGAGCTTGCTGTAACTGTCTCTACTGCGGAGGTGCCTGGTGAAAAGGTGCTCTAGCTGGAGTCTGGTTCTGCTGGGGCTGCTGGAAAGGTCTGCACTGGAAATGAGGACGTTTGGCAGATACTGCACTGCCATTGGCCCCCAGAAAAGAATTACGGTCTCTCTTGGTCTTCAAACCCAGATCTCGCTCAACCTTGCGTGCCTCCGCAAGTATCTCCGAGTATGTCTCATAAAAAGACGGAATGAGAATCTTCACCTTCCAGTTTAGACCCTCTCAGAAACGAATAGCTCGAACCTCCGGTTCCCTCACCAAGTACTCTGTAAATCGGCTCAACCTACCAAACTCCGCAGCGTATTCCTCCACAGACATGCTCCCCTGAATAAGACTCTCAAATTATCTCCCCAAGTCAAGCCTGTCTATCCGAGCGAAAAACTTCTTCTTGAAAAGGTCCTTGAATACCTCCCAAGATTGTCCTACGTCAACCAGTACTGGCTCATTCCTGAACCAAGTGCGAGCGACGTCGAACAGTTGAAGTCCTACCGCCTCAACCTTCAGATCTTCAGAAAGACAGGACACCCTCATAAGACGCTCAATGTCCTCGAGCCAATCATCAGCATAGACGATGCCCTCCGTCCCTTTGAAAATCCTAGGCTCCAGTTTCTTGAAGTCCTGAATGTTGCCTGGCCGAAGTTGAGCAACTTGAGGAACAACCTGCTGCTGGATCGGAACTCCTCTCTCAACTACAGCACGAGCAAGCTGATGAGCAATCTCGATGCCCTGCCATAGAACGTCAGTCTGCCTCTGATGTGCCTCTGACTGAGCCCTCTGTGCCTCGAGCATCTCACGAAACAGTGTAAACATCTGTGACGCCTCTTCTGGCACAGGAGGTGGAGGTGGAAGCCCCTCAGATACAGCTGGCACAGTCCTCTGAGTAGGTGGTGGACCTCCGAAAGCAGCTGACACTCCAATCACCGGAGAGGTGATTGGTGCAGGCCCTCGGGACGTCGCAGACCTCTCGAAAACTGCTCTCCCCTGCTGTGATCTAGTCTTAGGCGGCATCCTGAGACAAAGCGAAAGAAAGAATCAATATGGCATAAGATGTAAGACATCAAGGAAAGGACAGTTTAAGGGATCAAGTATCAATGTCAAAGGAGAATAGTTGAATCAAAAGAATTTTCCTAGATGTGATTGAGTATCTCAGCCTATTCCCTATATCCTATTGCAGGCTCGCAGTAGTACAACTAAGTTGTTGCACTACCACGATATCATATACTTTGTGAAGCTAGACCTGCATGGGCCACCACCAAAAACGTGTCACGACCCGCACCCGGGGTAAGGGTACTAGTCGGAAACAACGCCCAGCCTACGCCGCAGAATCGGCGGTAGAACGCTGTCTAGAAAGTCTATCTAATATAATGAACCACCAAAAGATAGTGTACTCAATCACAGAACTAAGATAGAATGAACACGGATCAGATAAGAATAGAATTGTCATCAACTCATGAGTTTAAAATAATATATCAATGAGTCTGAAGAGTAACAAAAATAAGCTGGAGACAAATCTAGTATAAAAGAATCCTATCATACTACAAGCTACACTCCAGGGTCAACTGTCTCAGTTGGGATAAGTCCCTCTTGAGCCAGGGTCTCCGAATCTAAACCCACAACATCCTGGGGTCCATAATAGGTAGGGTACTCCTCAGTGTCATCTGGAAAAATATATCCAGTCAGGAAAGGAGCAGAGTACATCTCTAACAGCAGTTCTAATTAATGATAAAAACTATGTAACAGTAAATAGCTATGGATAAACAAGATGCACAATAGATAGGAGAGATATATAGACAGTAAGGAAATACTGGAAATAATTACAATAAGGAACAATATGCCAATAAAACAATAATACTAATGACTAAGTGTGTGAGTACTAGCTTAACATGTGATCGGCTTGGGCAAGATGCAATACGACCTGGCTAATCATACGTGCGGTGCATGATCAACACTATTCGCTTACCAGTACTTTATTCAATAGGGATTTGATCACATATCTATACTAATACTCCCCACCCCCGACTGGTATAATAGATCCAACCACGGTATGCTATGGCACTAGATTCCCCAAGAAGATAGCTAGTCTCCTCGAGAATCGGTGTCTGTACATGTACAAGATAACCAATGAAACAATACTTGCACCATATACACCATATACCAAGGAATAACATCTCTTGACGAGATCCGGATATACCAATCCGTGTAACCATAGTGTCAAAAGAACATGGATATCTACACTAGATACAGTGAACATAGAGGATATCATAAATGAGAAACTATCAGAGAATGTACTCGCTTGAAGTCCAATGAATAGTCTCACAGATGTCTGACTCAGTGCCTCGAAGACCAAGATATGGAATACCACATTAAAATAAGGTCCCGGAGAGAGAACAAGTCAAACTAGTCAACTCCTAGGTCAATAAATAAATTCTAAGTCAAAAGTCAACTATGGTCAACTCTAAAGTCAACTAAAGTCAAACCAAGGTCAACCTCACAAGAAATCTATATAAATAATATAGAAATAAAATACAACAATTTAGGAATAAAAATTAGATCCCAAATCATACTCACACAAAGTATACTACTAATACAAATAATATATACCCTAAAATAATATATATACAAACCAATATGTATACAAATAACATAATATATTATTACAAATATTATACAAAACACATATATATACACATATATATATATACAATAATAATCACAATACATATATATAAATAAATAATTATATACTTATATATATATGCACATATAAACTTATAATTAAATACTAATAGTTACAACACATGCACATATTAATGTTCATATTTTACATGGCTAGAAGCACACCTAAAATATATACATTAATATACAAATAATTACATAATAATTATAAATAATATAATTACACAATTAAACACATAAATATATTTTATAAAACATTTATGTATAATTTATACTATTAATATAAGTACATATATAATTACATGCAAGAAAGCTACATATTATATTTGTACATCATATTAGCACACACAAAAATATATAGATCTATGCTACAATAATTACTATAATAAATACACAAAATAAATATATAATATCTATATATATTTACTAATTATAATTGAAGAATTTAAACCATACATAATTAGATCTATTCAAAAATCCACACAATTGGAGAGTATCATACCGTATCCCACTAGATCTAGGATACGCATGTGACACGAGTCCATGTGACACGAGTCCAACACACAACCAATTATACCCCGAAGGACACAAACAAGTCACAAATAATATTTATGAATAAATCAAAGTGTCAAAAGTAGATCTATGTGTCCGTGTCAAAATACGACATGTACAAAGCCCCGTGTCGGAGGAAAACTCCCAAAATGACACGTATCACCAAATAGTTGGAATACGAACCACATGTACCCAAATATGGACACGACATAATCTCCAAACACATAAGCACATGCCCAATTGATCTATAGGATCAATTGACACACACAACAAAATATAAATTCGGAATTCCAACAAAATTGACACAAAAAGTACCATAACTTTCTCCATGGGTCTCCTATGAACACAAAACAAAGTCCTATGGATAGTACATACATATGGGTTAATTTTACATGATTAAATCTTAGATTTTAATGGGAAAAACTGAATTATACCTATTGGGAGATGGATTCCCAATAAAACCTTCAATTGAGATAAACTTGCTTCCAAATTGTAGATCCTTGCTCCTCTTTGTAGATCCTTGCTTCCTTCTTCTAGATCCTTGCTTCTCAACTTTCTAATGGTAAATTGGGAAGAATTTGGAATAAATTTGGTGGGAAATTGGAATGGGAATGGAGGGAATTTGGGAGTGGGAAATTCTAGATCTAGATTTGGAATGAGAATGAGAGGAGAGAGAAATTTCCCCCCTCTTTTAATAGGCCGGCCTTGCCCCTCTCCCAAGCAATTGTAAAATGTCCAATGTACCCCTTGGGGCCTCTCATGAAGAAATAATTAAGGAAGGAAGCTTCTAGTCTAATCACTTAATTAATTTAATCCATCTCCTTAACTATGGACTTTCTAAATGGGCCAAATCTAACTATTTAATTCATGTTGGTCCATGGGTCCAAATTACACTAGTTGGGTCCACTAAAATAAGTCCAAAATAATTAAATATCATCCAACAACAATTAAATAATACAACAAAAATTATTTACCATGCACAATATTTATTTAAATAGGAAATTACTAAAATACCCTTTTTCCTAAAATGTGGTAGTGACAATTAGGTAGTTAGTACTTGGGACAGAAGTAGACTGAGAGCATGTGCACTGAATTACACATAAATACTGCTCCAGGTAGGGAAGAATTAGATAGTGAGAACCAATAGGAGTGTATCAGCTTGGGTCATGAGGGAGTAAGGTAGTGTTGAATATAAGTTATAGTGTCCAAGTATTTAGTTCAGTGATAGCAGTATAGTGAACATTGTATTCAACTTGGAGGTGTAGATATTTGTGTATCACATGTAAGTATAGGTAACAGTCCTAGAGTGTATCAGTCAAAGAGTGGTGAAGGGTATGGGTTAGTATTGGGTTAAACAAGACATGTGATACTATAATAAGGTAATATGAATGATAGTGTTACTAAGGTAATGTCATATTTGGTTAAGTTATGGGTGTTGAGGTTAGGTAAACCTAGATAAGTTAAGTATAGGGGTGTTATGAGTATACATTACTGTTTATAATTTAGTATGACCAATATTAGCTAGCATAAGACTAGTATGGACTAGTAAAACTTGGTATTGACCTAGAATTGGCTAGTTTGACTAGTTCGACCAAGGTTGACCTAGTATGACTAGTATGGCCTAGATTGGACCTAAAAATTATATTTTAACTTGTTTGAGCATGTTTATCATTCCAATACACAAAATGATATTGATAATTCATATTAGGTTACTTTGACTCTTGTCCAGACACATATTAGAATTGTTAGCTCAGGACCTCAGACGAGTAAATTCTCTGATAGTTTCTATTATTTAATAATTACTATATTTCAAGTATTTAGAAATGTTACATCTGATTCTTGACGCTATGGTACACAAAATGGTATATTGCTTGGATCTTCAGTCATAAGATATTATAATAGTTATCGTATTGACATCATACACGATATTGACATTAGACATTAGATATCGTACATGGTATTGTTATTGGATATTGATCGTGTATCGTAACGTGTCATGGTTGGATTTACTGTACTAGTTGGGGTAGGGGAAATACTAGTAAGAGATGTGATCATATTCCGATTATAAATTGTAAAATATTATTAGTGTTAATCATACACCTCAAGTATGATTAGCTAGGCCATTTAGCTATCTTATAAGTTTCCAAGCAAATAACATATCGAAACTAGTATTTTAAATACTTAGAATGGCTACAGTTCTTCATATTCAGTTTCATAGATTACATTGCCTTGTATCTGATATTGTAGTACCTTTCTCTTTCATTTCATATATGCACTGGCTATACCTTATTGCTTACATTGCCTGTTATCTTTACTATTTTCCATTGCATCAGTTTATTATTTTCTCATTATATATATCATCCTCTATTTACTGTTTTATAGTTCTTGTCAATTAATTGGAACTGCTATTGGTTTATATTTTGCTCCAATCCTGACTGAATATATTTTTCAGACGATGACTTAGAGGACTGGTGTCCGATATATTATGGACCACATGAGGGAGTGGAGACCATGGGCCCTGACATTCAGAAGTGATTATCGGAAGGACTAGCCGTTGTCACTAGATACCTTAGTTTCATTATTTAGATTTTGTACTGGATATGTCTCCAGCTTAGACATTTGGCATGTTATATATATTTAAGAATTATTGTGCTTTGTTGGTAGACGATTTAGACTTGGAATTGGTTGAAGTTATGACTTTGAGATTCCATTCTTCTATTTAACATCGTGCCATTATCTTCCTCTAGTTTTATTTTGATTGAGTATTTATTTTCATATCATTATCATATTGTCCTCCTTTTGGAGTTGAGATATCATTGGCAAGTTTAGCTTATATTATTGTGTGAGATTGATTAGATAGTATTGTGACCTAGATAAAGTTCTACCACCGATGCTATGGCGTAGGCTAGACGTACCCATGTACTCGTGCCCTCATACCGGGTGGGGGTTGTGACACCGGGCATTAAAAATAGCATTAGTGTTGGTAATGTAGGCTAGTGCCAAGTTGGTATTCTGGGTTATTAAGTGCATGTGACATATATAGTTATGAGTTGGTATCTGCTACCAGGGGTGCCTAGAGAGTGCAAGTATTCAAGTGTATCAATATTGAGATGAGTAGTATATGCTAGATATAGCATGTCAGACCAGTATCAGTGGTGGTGTTATTATGGGTAATAATATCAGTGAGGAGTATCAGTGTAAAGTTAAGGTAAGGTATGTAAGGGAGTAACAGGAAGAGTAGGAGTACAAGTGTTCAGGGCAGTAAGAGAGAAAGGGTAACCTGTGTAGGGGTAAGCTTCAGTGCATGGGGATATATTGCAAGTGTATTGGGTATGTGAGTGGCTATGCATCATTGAATAGTATGATGATATAATAGTACTAGTGTGATAACAGTGTCTAGTATTTAGTGTCATAGTAGGTAGAAAGTATTTATATATGTTTATATTGCCAAGATATGGGTAAGTATCCTAGAGTGATTGTTGAGTGTTAGAATTGGGTATACAACCATATATCAAAATGGAAGGAGTACCTTAGTGGCAAGTTCCAGAGTACCTCAAGTATTAGGGAGGTTTAGGGTACAAGCATCCTAGTGGCTAGTGTACTAGGTATAGATGAGAAATATGAGTAATCTAGTATGAGAGTATCATCTAAGTGTCACATATAAGAGTTAGTGCCTTATGAAAATAGTGTCAAGACTTGGATAGGTACCATATAGAGAGTATTCTAGATTGGTAAGGGTGTACCAATAGGGTACCTGAGTATGAGTGTATACAAGTATTTATTTGCAAAGTAGGAAGTGGTTAAGCATTGTTCAGGTGCCTGTAAGAACTGAGACAGATATGAGATTTTATGTGTGTTAGAAAGTGACCTAGAATAAGATTTGCCATATTAGTGAATACATTCATATGTCTCACAGGGACGTATAGAAAATCTGAGTGTTGGTAGACTACCCTTCTAGTGCCAGAATATAGTATCCTAGAAGTATTAGTATAATATTTTGGGTAGTGTGTGCCAATGAATTAAGTGTGTCCATGGACTAGAACCATAATATACCATTAGTTTTAGAGGTAGTAACCCCTGATATTAAGTATTTTGGCGAAGTTGATGCTTAGTGAATGCTTGGTATGAGATATAAGTTAGAGGTCCAGCTAGGCAACCTATGGCACCGCAAATACCCAGCACCAGCAGAGGGAGACACTCCAGTAGGGCAAGACTTTTGCGATAACGGTCGAGGGACCAATGTTGTAGGTGTTGGATTAGCATATTTTGAGCTTCTCTTTCCCTTTCCTTTCTATATATTAAACTGTGTGATTCTATAATATCTTATTGTTGTATTAGTAATGTTGTGCTAGAGTGTAGTTAGTAGTAACTCTGATAAAAACTACAATATCATGACAGATAGAGACCATAACCATCCATGTGTGATTGTTTATTTTCAATAGAGTTGTATATTGTATGATTTTAGCTAGGACTTCTTTAGACCATGACTAGATGGAGTTTTGACTACAGTGAGGTTTATCAGTATGTTATGATCGTTAGAAGAGATGAGATGTATGAGGGATACCCTATCCTTGAACCATGAGATATTCTTTCATTTTGTGCCCACTTTCACTTTAAATTTTGAGGACAAAATTTTTCTTAGGGGGTAGGATTGTAACCACCTAGTTTCGGAAGAGGGGTATTTTTGTTATTTCAATAATTGTTTGAGAATTTTATTAGTGATAATAATATTTCTTATTAAATGTATTGGTTGTGTGCTAGCTAATTAGAATAGACTATGTGATTTATTTGGTTAGTGAGTTAGCCTATTAATTAGACTTAGTACTAGTGAGCCCAAGTGGACCCAACTAGACTTGACATGACTCATTGGTTCAACTAATTAGATTAGTCATGGTTTGACTCCTTAGATTAAGGGAAATGAATAGAATATTCCATCCATTAGATTAGAACCTTCTTCATAGTTAAACCCCTTAATTAATTAACCATTCATGATAATTAATAGGTGTATTTTGGACCATATACATTTCCAATAGGGAAGAATAGGTGGCCGACCCCATATTTGGGGGAGGAGAGTCTCTCTCCTCTTCATTCATTAGCTCATTTTATCCAAAATTTGTTCTTTCCTAAATTGTGACCAACCCCCACCAATTTACTTTAATTTTACCTTATTTTATACTCATATTCATCATTAAGGAGGCTTAAGAGCTTGGATTGCAAGGATCACTAATTGGAGAGGAGATTCTAGGACCTTGTGTCCATTTCATATCCACCCAGAGGAGTTTTTTTGGGATTTGACTCCCAATAGGTATAATCCCTATGTTTCCTTTAATTTCATGTTTAATTTATAGTGTTAGACCCTTAGGAACCCTTTCATGGCTAAGGACTACACATAGGAAGAAGAACTAGGTCCTAATGAGCCATATTGTGATAGTTACATTGACTTTTACGGCCAAATTGGGAGAAATTCGAGTTTGGGCCATTAAGTGTTCGTAGAAATATTTCTTTAGTAATTTTGGAGTGTGATTCATGATTTGATAGGGTGTGCGTGTCAACAATTGGATACGAGGAGTGTGTATCACGATACGTCGTGATACAGTGTCGTAGTAGGAGTATTTATGATGGTGTCACTGTGCCTTAGAGTACACTGTATCTAAGTGATGTTTGAACACTGCTATAAACCCCCTAATTTTAATTTGCATTTTAAAGTATATATATATTTTTTTATTTAATTGTTGGAATCCTTTAGATTATTTTCTTAATTAGAAAATAACTTCCTTGATTTATTTACTTATTATAAATATCTTATTTAAAAAGTGTTCCACAAAACTAATTGTGTTATTTTAAAATTAGTGGTTAAATTTTTGTAAGAATTTATTAATATGCAAAATAGTTTTTTTCTTATTTTTATATTCCTATATATGTGTGTGGGGGGGTGTGTGTGTGTGTGTATTTATTAAATAAGAAAAGAAAAAGAAAAGAAAAATAAATCAAAACAAAGCAAAGCAAAAGAAAAGAAAAGAAAAGAAAAGAAAGAAGGAAGGAAAAGCAATACCACCACCCAAGCAACAACAAACGACAACAACAACAGAAATAACAAACAACTCAAACCTATTACTACCCAACTTCCCAGACCCTAACCACTACCCGACCCGCGCATCCCCCTCTCACGACTGACTTCCCTCTGTCTCCCCCTCCCTCTATCTATCTATCTATCTATCTATCTCTCTCTCTCTCTCATATACCATGAACCCTAACCCTATACTCTAAAATCCTACCCTAACCCTACCCCAGCCCCATCGAACCGCCCCTATTCGCCACCGCAATAGCGCGCGGTCGACTGCACAACCCGCATTGGGACCCCCATCTTCACGACAAATTTTTTTTGTCATCCCTTGATCGTTTATCGATTCATCTTCACAAGCACAAGCATGATCACTACCTAACCCTCTTCAAATTTCTGTATTTAGTTTTAATTAAACAACGTTAAAAACTAGGTAGAAATCAAAAGAAAGTTAAGGAAAAATAACGTTTTTAAACTACTCTGAAACTGCCAAACTACCCCAATTTGCTCAGATTTTTTCCAAACCATGCACAATTTTTAGAATCTATTTAAAGGTGTTTACTGACAACATATAGGGCAACAAAACTCTTCTTTTAGTTTTAATTAGTTTGTTTTATTCATGGAAATAAATCTGTTGAAAGTTGGATAAAAATCATGTTTTCAAAACCCAAAAAACTTTCGATACGAAGTGCGCCCCGCTAAACCGGACCACTTCGTCGTGTACCAATTATATCGAAAGGTGCGTATGGTATATCCTGACGTGTGAATTTTTGTGAAAGTTGATTTGGACGTGTGTGCACGCCGAAATCTACCGTATCAGTCGAAAGTTTCCCGATTTGGTGTTTTGCAAATTTTCCACTTAGTTTGTATACGCTCTTCGAATTGCAATAAAACTTGCGCCACTGGACTCGCAGCATTTGACTTGTCATGTGACCTAAGTTTCATCCGATTCTGAGTTAGTCGACAGATCGCCGTTTCGTGGGCCCCATTTTTGACTTGACGAGCAATTTTGTGATCGGCTCACAGGAATCCAAAATTGGATATACCGTTGAGTTTGTATCATCGTTTAGAATTTGTTTGACTTATAATTTGTCCAATTTAGAGACCTTTACCCTTGGCACATTGTTTGGTGCAAAGTGACCCACTTGTGGACCCCTCTTTGACCCAAAATTATCGTTTTTGCCACTGTGTCCAAATTGGACGAAAGGGTAGTGTTTTTTGGCTATCTCTCTTATTCTGAAATATTGGTGATGTCTGTTTCAGCATCCAAAGACGTTTATGTTGCTTCTATATTTTTCGGATTCGTGGTACCTGTTGTCTTGAGTTGTTTTAGCACCAAATAACTGCCAAGCAAGTATACCTTGCCATGATGACTGTTTATTTATATTTTGTACAGTATGTTGCACTTATGTTACTTATTTATTTAGTTATTTTCTACATAAACTGTGCATCCAAGATTGACTTGGGTGCAATAGACTTGGGTACAACGGAGGATTGCATCGTCTTTATTTTGTTTATTATGCATATTGACCTAGAGTTATGTTACCACCCTATAATTGTGAGGTATTCTCATATCTCCTAGACCATGACACATACTTTGTACATACACAGATGTGTGATATGCGTGCGAGGGCACGAATAATCGTATTCGGGTTGCTCCCGATACGTAAGGGACGTGTGTCGACGTAGTTCATATTTTGTTGTTTGGGTGCATTCATTGACTTAGTTGTGAGGAACTGGACGTGTCGTGTCATGGATACGATCCGGACAATCGTTTAGGTGGGAAGGATATACACGAGTTATTTGGGTTACTTTACACTTTTCCTATGCAGGTCGTACGCTCCGTTGGAGACGCGAGTCATGGCTACCCTATATTTACTTGGCGGCCTCTAACGTCCATGATATTATGCACGTGGCCCCTAGATCTCCGAGAGAACTATGTCCATCCCATTATTTTAGCCAGATAACCCATTCTAGTGAAGGTTATCCTTAATTGCATTCACGTAGCTTGATTAGTTTAACCAGTACATATGTTTATATTCAGTTTATGATTGGCATGCTTCTATGTATCTTGTTACGTCCCTCCAAGGACCTGGCCCTTTCCAGGTGTAGACGATCATGAACATTTGCAAGTGCACGTATCAGGACTTGCTACTTCTTTCTATTTCAAGGAGGTCTTCCCTTCGAGCCTCTCTTATCATTATATGATGTATTATTATATTTTCTTTCATATCCTATTTTGGTAGTGGATTTGTCTCCACACAACTATTTGTTCTTTTCGACTATTTCATACTTGGTTCATTGTCATATTTGGTTATTTATTTCTATTTGGTTTTGTGGATGAGATTATTATTACCTGTGACTTGTGACATTATATACTACTTGTGAATTATTATTCATAAACACATCGTACGTATGTGTTATGGTTTTTATATATTGAAGTTGCCATATACATATGGCTGGCATGCTTATGTATTCCTAGTCCTACGTATTTTGGGACTGAGGCATGACATATTTTTGTGGTGGCCCATACAGGTCAAGAATATATTATCTCGGTTACATTACTGTACCGAGCAAGCCCGCGTATAGGATCTCATCCAATTATTTAATCACCTCCCTTGATTTTGTTTTGAATTCTCATTTGACTGTTTGAATTGTATCTTGCTTGATCCTTTCATAACATAATCTTTTCTTATCTTTTGTGCTTAGTAGAGGTTAGGAAGGTAACTTGTACTAGGTATATGTGCCCATAGGTTAATTACACTATTAGTTGAACTCTTATAATTTGGGTAGCATGCCTCATAACATAGCATTCCATAGTTCTTTTGAACCATTAATGAAGTATGATTGAATGACACTAATTATATACTAGTGTAAGGAGATAGGGTTATCTAGACTGTAGAGTTTTAGAGAACCAAATCCCAATTGGCCAACCAGACATTTAGACAAGAAGTTAGTATGGAAACTGTAGAGGCACAAATACTGGACGAGTCTTATATCCTTGATGAACTTGAACTATTTGTACTCTCATTCATTATAATCTCACGTGCTTATATTTTTGGACAATCTTGACTTATGCTGTTATTATAGCCTAGTTTTGCAAGCTTATTTTTTTATCGATCTTGTTCATGACATATGTGTTATTGGGGGCCCAATTTAATACATTTATCTATTTAGAATAAGTGTATTATGGTCTGATCAACCTTAGTGCACCTAATTCGCTCTTCATATGACTATTTTATATGGATTGGGATATATTTGACTTAGCTTATTAGACAATATACTTGTCCACTAGACATGTTCGAGCATAACGTATCGGTTACGTAACTGTACTGATACGAGCCTGAGAAAAGGAATAAACCAAGATAGGATATCAATCCACAACTGATTTAAAAACTCCGTTTGAACTCGATTATTGCCCTTGGACTTCGTAATTATATTCGATCATATCTTCTTTGAACTCTTTATTATTGTTTTCCTCTTCATCTATTTCGGAAAGACAGACGCTCGTGCTTGACGAAAGTTAGATACATGAATAGTACTAGGTAAATACCCCATAGGAAAATCATATTACTAGGTGGTTGTCTTTTGTGATTAAGGGTGTAAAACATGTGATATATTTGGTGTTAAATTTTTTGAGTATTGAATAACACGATTGAATAATTTGAGGAATATTTTCCTTAAAAGTATAGTCTTGTGTGATAGATCGATAAATCCTAAGTGAGTAGGAGTTGCATTGTCAACTTGAGCTAAAATTTTATATAAAGGTAAAAATCTTAGACGGTGGTTACGAAGGATATCAAGTAAGATAAGATCGAGAGAATTAAGTCATTTTAATTTTGAGAATTTTTATAAGAATGTTAATGATGATAAGAATTTAACTTTAAAGAGAAGAACACCTTTTGGAATAAATTTGGAAACTTTGATATATTGGACCAAATATTTATAATTTGAGCATATAATTTAAATTTTGAATATTGGGGGGGGGGGGGGTTGAATCATCGATTTAAATTTTGAGGATAAATATAGAATTTTAAACTTGAACATAGATGGATTAGATTTAAAATTTTACAATTTGATGATTTGAATTAGATGTTTAATTTTAATGCTGAATCACCTATTTGAAATATTGAGAATAAAATTTGATGAGTACAAAATTCTTAAGTTTAAAACTCAAAATAAGATTTGATTTAATTTTTGATTATTTAAAATTTAGAGGAGATTATGATAGTTGGAATAGTGATTTGAAATTTGCTGTGGGTTATTTAAATTCTAAAGATGTCATATAGATTTAACTTAAATTTAAATTTTATTTTTTGAAATTTGAGAAGAGATTACGATATGTTAAATTTTGAATTAGTTATTTTAAAAAGATTACGATGGATTTGAATAGGTTTTGTTATTTAATTTTTGAGAAGATTGCGATTGACTCGATTTAGATACGAATTTGGAGGATCTAAAAATTTGACAACTTTAATGAGAACAAATGTTGGCCATAGTGGCTATAGAGAATTTATTGAATAGAGGGACACTCTTTTAGATCATTAGATCATAGATAGCTCGAGATCGTTCATATAACCAAGTAGTGACAGTTCATCCTCCATTCTAGCAATACCTTGTCCCCTTGGATTATTCATCTCCTCTACCGTGTCCTTCGTATCCCGATCCCATGTGCAAGTTCTCCTTGTGCTAAAACATATTCGTGCCATATTACTTTACCTAAATTAGACCAGACCGACCCTTAGAATTTAATGCATAATTTATACTTTCTCCTTCTCGAGTTTGAGGTACGATAATCATACTTGCCCTCATATACCATGTTGTCTTCTCAAATTCAAAACGTGCCTTATTTTTTATTTCGAGGACGAAATTCTTATAAGTTGGGTAGAATATAAACCCCCTAATTATAATTTATATTTTAAAGTATATATATATATATATATATATATATATATATATATATATATATATTTATATATATATATATATAATTTAATTGTTGGAATCCTTTAGATTATTTTCTTAATTAGAAAATGACTTCGTTGATTTATTTACTTATTATAAATATCTTAATTAAAAAGTGTTCCACAAAACTAATTGTGTTATTTTAAAAAGAAGGAAAAGCAACACCACCACCCAAACAACAAAAAACGACAAAAATAATAGAAACAACAAAAAGCTCAAACCTATTACTACCCAACTTCCCATACCCTAACTACTCGATCCGTGCGTCACCCTCTCACGACTGACTTCTCTCTTCCTCCCCCTTTCACTCTCTCTCTCTCTCTCTCTCTCTCTCTCTCTCTATATATATATATATATATATATATATATATATATATATATATATATATATATATATATATATACCCCAAACCCTAACCCTATACTCTGAACTCCTACCCGAACCCCACGCCAGCCCCGGCGAACCCCGCCTATTCGCTACCGCCGGCAGCGACCGCCGTAGCCGCCGGAATAGCGCGCGATCGATTACACAGAGCAGAACCCGCATTGGGACCCCCATCTTCATGACAAAATTTTGTCGTCATCTCTTGATCATTTTTCATTCCATCTTTGCAGGTATGATCACTACCTAACACTCTTTAAACTCCTGTATTTAGTTTTGATTAAACAACGTTTAAAACTAGGTAGAAATCAAAGGCAAGTTGAGAAAAACTAACGTTTTTAAACTACTTTGAAACTGTCCAACTATCCCAATTTGCACAGAGTTTTCTTCCAAATAACGCAAAAATTTTAGTATCTATTTAAAGGCATTTACTGACAATATATAGGGCAATAAAACTCTTCTTTTAGTTTTAATTAGTTTGTTTTATTCATAAAAATAAATTTGTTGAAAGTTGGATAAAAATTATATTTTTAAAACCCAAAAAACTTGCGATATAGAGTGTGCCCCTCCAAAATGGACTACTTCATCGCGTACCAATTATACTGAAAGGCGTTTATGGTATAACCGAACGTGTGGACTTTCACAGAAGTTGATTTGGACGTGTATGCACGCCGAAATCAACCCGTATCAGTCAATAGTCCTCTATATCGATGTTTTAGAAATTTTCTACTTAGTTTGTGTACGCTCGTCAGATCACAATAAAACTTGTGCTGCTAGACTCGCAGCGTTTGACTTGTCCTGTGACCCAAGTTTCGTCCGATTCTGAGTCAGTCGACGGATCATCATTTCGTAGGCCCCACGACTTGACTTGACGAACGATTTTGTGATCAGCTAACCAAAATCTAAAATTGGATATACCATTGAGTTTCTATCATCGTTTATAATTTGTTTGACCTATAATTTATCAAATTTAGAAACCTTTAGCCCTAATACATTTTTTGGTGCAAATTGGCCCATTTGTGGACCCCACTTTAACCCAAAATTATTGTTTTAGTCCCTCTGTCCAAATTGGACAAAATGGTAGTATTTTCTGGCTATTTTGCTCATTCCAGAAATGTTGGTAATATCTGTTTCAGCATCAGGAGACGTTTGCGCTGCTCCAATATTTTCTGGATTCGTGGTACCTGTTTTCTTGAGTCGTTTCAGCACCAAATAACTACCAGGCAAGTATACCTTGCCATGATGACTGTTTATTTACATTTTGTACAATATATTGTATTTATGTTACTAATTTATTTAGTTATTTCCTAATAAACTGCACGTCCAAGATAGACTTGGGTGCAACGACGGAATGTGTAACGTCCCGCAACCGCATGGTGCATTACGCTGAGTCGGATCGAATGAGGCAATAGCTGGTTATATTTTAATTTGTTGGATTTGGGAACAATTATTGATTTGGGTTGGTTTCATGTGCAGATCGCAAACGAAGTTCGATAGAATCGGATGTTCGTTCAGAGCAGTACTAGGATATCAGGATTGGAGTGATAATGCCGTCTTCCTTAGTCCGATTGGTCAGATGATTTGGAGAGCACGACCTGCTCGCACGGTCATACCAATTGAGTAGATCGTGCTTTGCATCGGACCATGGGTTCAAGGGATCTGCCGTATCGGCAGGACATGATGCTTAACGGAATCAGACTTGGTGAGTGGGCTCTGTCCCTTCTCCTTTACTCCTTTATGCCTAATAATATAGAACACATGTAAAAGACTTGAACACTTGGACTGAAACTTAGAAATCACTACAATGTGGCATGCATAGAGTGTACATCGTTTGCTTGGATAGGTTTATGGATTGAGTTGGTTTTGCGTTGGGGCAGTTGGAGCTAGAATTGGATTATATTTGGGGCAGTTGGAGAAACAATTGGAATTATATATCTTGGTTGAAACATCGGGCAATTTAGGCGGGCAAGCGAGCGTGCATCCGTACACGAGCATCACTTGGGCGCTTTGTCATGCAAAGCGTGTAGTTGTGGTTCAAAATAGGACAACTGCATCGGCGAGGGCATTGTACCACTGTTGGGGCATTATGCCACAGGATTGTTCTGAGCGAGCGGTGTTGCACCAATTAGAACACTGTGCCGAGAATAGGCATAGTGCCTATGGGAATAACCTGAGATGGTGCCTTGGGCTATAGTTGGAGAATGGTTATGGATAGTTAGTTGGATGAGTCTAGGATCGTTTGGTGGGGCAAGAATTTTTGATCCTCTCGTCATACCTACTTGGTGTCTGCATTGGTCACGGACAACCTGTTGCACACAGGGTTTGGTTTCCTCGAACGGGAAGGCTCCGGGGCACCGGGACCGTTCGGCCATGGAGGAAGCAAATTGGTAATGTGCCTTGGACGCGGTGCCGGCGGTTCAATAATATTCAGGTGGGCTAGCTACTCAGTGTTGTTTCGAGTAGAACTACAGTTGATCAGTCCTTTATGGCTTGGCCAGTGACTTCATAAAGATAAGAGTTGGTTTGCTTTGGTTTGGTTTGGTTTGTGCTTTTCATGTAGGCGGTAGCCACCTTGCCTCAGCAAGAGTGTGCATATCGAAGATTGGATTATAAGGTTTGGATTGAGGATGGATATTGAGGCACTGATGATGATATTCGATAGGTTCTCGTGTTACTTGAGTTTGAGTAGGACGGTTTGCATGCTAGTTTCCTTTTGAGTTGGATATATATTTGCTTGTATATTGGCTTAAGTTGAATACTTGCATGCTTAACCTACTTTACAGTTTTCCTTAACATGTCATACCTATTCCATGAAATGAATCTAGGATTCAACTAGAAAGATCACCATATAACTGTTTGCATTCACTATTCTACTTAGTGTCGGCTTAGACGAGTGGGTTACCCCGCTCACCAGTACGGCTGTGTACTGATCCACGTTTGTGGACATTATTTCAGGTACGCAGGTGTAGTGGTGCTGTTTGGATATACGGGACATAATGTATGAACGGTAAGTATCTTTGTGGGCTAGAGAAAGAGCAAGAGTATTGCACTCTCCTTTGTGGCATTTTATTTGGACCCTATCGAGAGCTTCACTGCGTATACTCTGATATGTGCCTGGTACACAATACTTGACTTTCACTGCAACTTGGTCGTTTCGATGATAACTTTGGTGTTTGAAAACATCGCCTTGTGTGAGCGCAACTCCAGGCTCGTACGATATCACGTCCCGATGAGAACGATTGTTCTGTGGGAGCACTACAACGTGGTGATTTACGTTCAGCGGGGATGGTTGAGCTTCCGGGAGATTGGGGCATAACATATTGGTATCAGAGCGCCTGGTTTATTTTCTTGGACTTGGTCCTTCGCTTTATCATAAACTCTAAATAGCTTCCGCGTGTCGTTTAGCTCTTGGCTCTACTCGGTGCCGCATTGGATGTTTCATGCAATAAGTCTATATATTGTTGGTTGTGGCTGCATGTTGTTTTTTGTTGCGTTGCTTTCGTTGGTTTTCGATAGATCGCTTAGCGTCGTAGGGCATTGTTGTATTTGTGCAGCAAGTTGAGGGAGGTGTCATTGTGTTGGCTTGGCTTGTCGTTTGGGGAGTTTCTGATTGCATCAGTGGATCAGTTGGTTGGCAGACGAGATTGGTTATGTGGTATATTATGAGTAGAAGCATCGGTTGAGATTAGATCATTGTACGAGTTGCTCGTGTAGCGAATGTGTTGGACCGAGTTTGATTTTTGGCTAGGTATATCACATAGAGCATTGGCTGAGCAGGTTTGAGTTGGCTTGGGGATATCAGGATAGCGTTACACGAGTTGCTCGTACAGCAAATGTAAGGAATAATTGGGTATTAGGTTGGATTACTTGGAAGAGATCGTTGTACGGGTTGCTCATGTAGCGAAAGTATCGGATGGTTTGAGAAATAGCTGGAAGTATTGAGAATGAAATATTACAGAAGTTGCATCTAGCGAGATTGACAAAAGAGTTAGATGGTTCATGCGTTGGCTGAGTTTCATGTCAGACTTGAGTTGGGGATGGCAGGATCACACATAAGGGATGGTTCGAACTAATTTTGGATTAGTACAAAGGAATTGTGCTGCGAGTAGTAACTTGATTCAGAGTGGTATATGGTATACCACATAGTGAGTAAAAGCATTAGAATATTTTGGATAGACATGAATGGAATTGCCGCAATGGATATGGGTAACATGAAAACAAGTTGGTTGGTGCATTGTCACTACCACATTTAAGGAAAAAGGGTATTTTAGTAATTTCCTATTTAAATAAATATTGTGCATGGTAAATAATTTTTGTTGTATTATTTAATTGTTGTTGGATGTTATTTAATTATTTTGGACTTATTTTAGTGGACCCAACTAGTGTAGTTTGGACCCATGGACCAACATGAATTAAATAGTTAGATTTGGCCCATTTAGAAAGCCCATAGTTAAGGAGATGGATTAAATTAATTCAGTGATTAGACTAGAAGCTTCCTTCCTTAATTATTTCTTCATGAGAGGCCCCAAGGGGTACATTGGACATTTTACAATTGCTTGGGAGAGGGGCAAGGCCGGCCTATTAAAAGAGGGGAGAAATTTCTCTCTTCTCTCATTCTCATTCCAAATCTAGATCTAGAATTTTCACTCTCAAATTCCCTCCATTCCCATTCCAATTCTCTACCAAATTCATTCCAAATTCTTCCTAATTCACCATTAGAGAAGGAGGAAGCAAGGATCTAGAAGAAGGAAGCAAGGATCTACAAAGAGGAGCAAGGATCTACAATTTGGAAGCAAGTTCTTCTCAATTGGAGGTTTCATTGGGAATCCATCTCCCAATAGGTATAATTCAGATTTTTCCATTTAAATAGCTTCTAAATCTGAGATTTAATCATGTAAAATCAACTATATGTATGTACTACCCATAGGACTTTGTTTTGTGTTCATAGGAGACCCATGGAGAAAGTTATGGTGCTTTTTGTGTTAATTTTGTTGGAATTCCGAATTTATATTTTGTTGTGTGTATCAATTGATCCTATAGATCAATTGGACATGAGCTTATGTGTTTGGGGCTAGTGTCGTATCCATAATTTGGTACATGTGGTTCGTATCCCAACTATTTGGTGATACGTGTCATTTTGGGGGTTTTCCCTCCGACACGGGGCTTTGAACATGTCGTATTTTGACACAGACACATAGATCTACTTTTGACACTTTGATTTATTCGTAAATATTATTTGTGATTTATTTGTATCCTTCGGGGTGCAATTGGTTGTGTATTGGACTTGTGTCACATGCGTATCCAAGATCTAGTGGGATACGGTGTGATACTCTCCAATTGTATGGATTTTTGAATAGATCTAATTATGTATGGTTTAAATTCTTCAATTATAATTAGTAAATATATATAGATATTATATATTTATTTTGTGTATTTATTATAGTAATTATTGTAGCATAGATCTATATATTTTTGTGTGTGCTAATATGATGTACAAATATAATATGTAGCTTTCTTGCATGTAATTATATATGTACTTATGTTAATAGTATAAATTATACATAAATGTTTTATAAAATATATTTATGTGTTTAATTGTGTAATTATATTATTTATAATTATTATATAATTATTTATATATTAATATATATATTTTATGTGTGCTTCTAGCCATGTAAAATATGAACATTAATATGTGCATGTGTTGTAACTATTGGTATTTAATTATAAGTTTATATGTGCATATATATATATAAGTATATAATTATTTATTTCTATATATGTATTGTGATTATTATTGCATATATATATTTATATATATATATATATATATTTCTGTGTTTTAGTGACAGTGGTTTCTATGACAGTGAAACTGTCATTATTTGGTCTGAACAGCAGCCGCTGTACAGTGGTCAGCATTAATGACAGATCTGTCATTAATACTGCGGCAGTTTTGAGTGGCAACCTTTCAGCGACGTTTTTTTGTGACAGTTTGAAACTGTCAACAAACTGTGACAGCAGCGGTTTTGTATATGGAGTTTCTGCGACGAATTTTCAGTGACAGTCAAGACTGTCACTATTAAACCTGTTTTTATTTTATCTTGTTTTGTTCACTGTTTTCAGTGACGCTTTGACAGTTTTAAATTATATTTTATATATTATTATTGTATATATATATATGTGTATATATATGTGTTTTGTATAATATTTGTAATAATATATTATATTATTTGTATACATATTGGTTTGTATATATATTATTTTAGGGTATATATTATTTGTATTAGTAGTATACTTTGTGTGAGCATGATTTGGGATCTAATTTTTATTCCTAAATTTTTGTATTTTATTTCTATATTATTTATATAGATTTCTTGTGAGGTTGACCTTGGTTTGACTTTAGTTGACTTTAGAGTTGACCATAGTTGACTTTTGACTTAGAATTTATTTATTGACCTAGGAGTTGACTAGTTTGACTTGTTCTCTTTCCGGGATCTTGTTTTAATGTGGTATTCCATATCTAGGTCTTCGAGGCACCGAGTCAGACATCTGTGAGACTGTTCTTTGGATTTCCGGCGAGTACATTCTCTGATAGTTTCTCATTTATGATATCCTCTATGTCCATTGTATCTAGTGTAGATTTACATGTTTCTCTCGACACTATGGTTACACGGATTGGTATATCCGGATCTCATCATGAGATGTTATTCCTTGGTATATGGTGTATATGGTGCAAGTATTGTTTCATTGGTTATCTTGTACATGTACAGACACCGATTCTCGGGAAGACTAGCTATCTTCTTGGGGAATCTAGTGCCATAGCATACCGTGGTTGGATCTATTATACCAGTTGGGGGTGGAGAGTATTAGTATAGATATGTGATCAAATCCCTATTGAATAAAGTATTGGTAAACGAATAGTGTTGATCATGCACCGCACATATGATTAGCCAGGCCGCATTGTATCTTGCCCAAGCCGATCACATGTTAAGCTAGTACTCACACACTTAGTCATTAGTATTATTATTTCATTGGCATATTGTTCATTATTGTATTTCTTTCCAGTATTTCCTTATTGTCTATATATCTCTTGTATCTATTTTGTGCATCTTGTTTATCCACAACTATTTACTGTTACATAGTTTTTATCATGGATTAGAACTACTGTTAAAGATGTACTCTGCTCCTTTCCTGACTGGATATATTTTTCCAGATAATACTGAGGAGTACCCTACCTATTATGGACCCCAGGATGTTGTGGGTTTAGATTCGGAGACCCTGGCTCAAGAGGGACTTATCCCAACTGAGACAGTTGACCCTGGAGTGTAGCTTGTAGTATGATAGTATTCTTTTGTACTGGATTTGTCTCCAGCTTATTTTTGTTACTCTTCAGACTCATTGATGTATTATTTTAAACTCATGAGTTTATGACTATTCTATTCTTATCTGATTCGTGTTCATTCTATCTTAGTTCTGTGATTGAGTACACTATCTTTTGGTGGTTCATTATATTAGATAGACTTTCTAGACAGCGTTCTACCGCCGATTCTGTGGCGTAGGCTGGGCGTTGTTTCCGACTAGTACCCTTACCCCGGGTGCGGGTCGTGACACATTTTTGGTGGTGGCCCATGCAGGTCTGGCTTCACAAGTATGTGATGTCGTGGTAGTACGACAACTTAGTTGTACTACTGCGAGCCTGCAATAGGATATAGGATATAGGCTGAGATACTCAATCACATCTAGAAAAATTCTTTTGATTCAACTATTCTCCTTTGATATTGATACTTGATCTCTTAAACTGTCCTTTCGTTGATGTCTTACATCTTGTTTCATATTGATTCTTTCTTTCGCTTTGTCTCAGGATGCCGCCTAAGACTAGATCACAGCAGGGGAGAGCAGCTTCTGAGAGGTTTGCGATATCCCGAGGGCCTGCACCAGTCACTTCTCCGGTGATTGGAGTGTCAGCTGCTTTCGGAGGTCCACCACCTACTCAGAGGACTGTGCCAGCTGTATCTGAGGGGC
The DNA here is from genome assembly GCA_036927795.1 of Iris macrosiphon. Classification (NCBI taxonomy): domain Eukaryota; kingdom Viridiplantae; phylum Streptophyta; class Magnoliopsida; order Asparagales; family Iridaceae; genus Iris; species Iris macrosiphon. The sequence goes on from JAYESA010000011.1 coordinate 34,720,829, forward strand.
TTCCACCTCCACCTCCTGTGCCAGCAGAGGCATCACAGATGTTTACACTGTTTCGTGAGATGCTCGAGGCACAGAGGGCTCAGTCAGAGGCACATCAGAGGCAGACCGACGTTCTACGGCAGGGCATCGAGAGTGCTCATCAGCTTGCTCGTGCTGTAGTTGAGAGAGAAGTTCCGATCCAGCAGCAGGTTGTTCCTCAAGTTGCTCAGCTTCGGCCAGGCAACATTCAGGACTTCAAGAAACTGGAGCCTAGGGTTTTCAAAGGGACGGAGGGCATCGTCTATGCTGATAATTGGCTCGAGGACATTGAGCATCTTATGAGGGTGTCCCGTCTTTCTGAAGATCTGAAGGTTGAGGCGGTAGGACTTCAACTGTTCGACGTCGCTCGCACTTGGTTCAGGAATGAGCCGGTTCTAGTTGACGCAGGACAATCTTGGGAGGTATTCAAGGACCTTTTCAAGAAGAAGTTTTTCGCTCGGATAGACAGGCTTGACTTGGGGAGACAATTTGAGAGTCTCATTCAGGGAAGCATGTCTGTGGAGGAATACGCTGCGGAGTTAGGTAGGTTGAGCCGATTTGCAGAGTACTTGGTGAGGGAGCCGGAGGTTCGAGCTATTCATTTCCGAGAGGGTCTAAACTGGGAGGTAAAGATTCTCATTCCGTCTTTTTATGAGACATACTCGGAGATACTTGCGGAGGCACGCAAGGTTGAGCGGGATCTGGGTTTGAAGACCAAGAGAGACCGTAATTCTTTTCTGGGGGCCAACGATAGTGCAGTATCTGCCAAACGTCCTCATTTCCAGTCCAGACCTTTCCAGCAGCCACAGCAGAACCAGACTCCAGCTAGAGCGCCTTTTCACCAGGCACCTCAGCAGCAGAGGCAGTTACAGCAAGCTCCATGCAACTTCTGCAAGAAGCCCGGCCACATCTGGGAAGTTTGCAAGAGGAGGCTAGGAGTTTGTTTGTGTTGTGGTACTGAAGGGCATCAATCGAGGGAGTATCCACGTCGTGCAGTTCAAGGAGCAGCTCCAGCTCCGAGGACACAGACGAGACCACCTGCAGCACAGCCGAGGGGACCACTTCCGACACAGCAGCAACGTTTTGTCCAGCATCAACAGCAGGGAGGTGCTCGACAGGGACGAGCGTTTGCTATGACCGTCGAAGAGGAGGAACCCACCGGAGATGTTATCGCAGGTTCTATTCTTCTTGATTCCATTACAGCTTTAGCTTTGTTTGATAGTGGTGCTTCCCATAGTTTTGTATCTGTTTTTTTTGCTCTGAAGCATGGTTTGGTAGCTGAGTCTTTGCTTAGGACTTGCAAGATCATGACCGGGGGAGGCATTATCCTGGTTAATGATATTTGTAAGGATCGGAGAGTTACTTTGGGAGGCCGGGAGTTGAGTGCGTGTCTACTTATAATGCCACTTCCAAGCTATGACATTGTACTTGGGATGGATTGGTTGAGTAGGCACCGTGCTAGCATAGACTGTAGAGGAGGTAGAGTTTTGTTTGGTCCGCCAGGAGAGCCAGAGTTCGAGTTTACTAGAGGAGCTGCGGAGCAGGAAGAAGGCATTATTTGTGGAGCTATGGTAGAAGACAAGGAGTTGCCACATCCGTTGATAGCAGAATTTTTGGATGTGTTTCCTGAGGAATTGCCAGGATTGCCACCAGATCGAGATGTTGAATTTTCTATAGACTTGGTGCCAGGTGCAGAACCAATTTTGCAACATGTCTATAGAGTAAACAACAGCGAGCTGGTCGAGTTGAAGAAGCAGGTGGACGAATTGCAGGATAAGGGGTTTATCAGATCGAGTTCTTCACCATGGGGAGCTCCGGTATTGTTTGTACCGAAGAAGGATAGATCGGTGCGCATGTGCATTGATTACAGGGCTTTGAATAATCTCACTATCAAGAATAAGTATCCTTTGCCACGGATTGATGATCTGTTTGATCAGTTGAGTGGTGCGAAGGTGTTTTCTAAGATAGATTTGAGATCAGGCTACCATCAAGTGAAGGTGAAGCCGGAGGACATACCGAAGACTGCTTTTAGAACTCGGTATGGTCAGTTCGAGTTTATGGTGATGCCGTTTGGTTTGACTAATGCACCGGCGGTATTTATGAACTTGATGAACAAGGTGTTCCACCAGTACCTTGACAAGTTCGTGGTGGTGTTCATCGATGACATACTCATATACTCGAGGACACCGGAGGAGCATGAGGAGCATTTGAGGATTGTGTTGGATGTGCTGAGGAAGGAGAAGCTGTATGGAAAGTTGTCCAAATATGAGTTTTTCTTGGACAAAGTAGAATTCTTGGGGCATGTTGTGACTGGTGATGGTATTTCAGTGGATCCGAAGAAGATTTCAGCAGTAGAATCTTAGAAGACTCCGAGTTCAGTAGCAGAGATCAGGAGTTTTTTTGGGATTGGCAGGCTATTACAGGAAGTTTGTGCAAGATTTTTCGAGGATTGCCGAGCCGATGACCAGACTCACAAGGAAGGATATGGAGTTTGTTTGGACAGAGGATTGCCAGGTTGCTTTTGAGGAGTTGAAGAAGAGGTTGACGTCTGCTCCTATTTTGACGTTGCCATCAGGGTCCGGAGGTTTCACTATTTATAGTGATGCATCGGGGAAGGGTTTAGGTTGTGTTCTTCAGCAGCATGGGAAAGTGATTGCCTATGCATCCAGGCAATTGTGTCCTCATGAAAAGAACTATCCTATCCATGATTTGGAGTTGGCAGCTGTCATATTCGCCCTGAAGTTGTAAAAATATTATTTGTACGGAGAGCGTGTGGAGATCTTCACAGACCACAAAAGCTTGAAGTACGTTTTCACGCAGAAGGAGTTGAACATGAGGCAGCGTCGGTGGTTGGAATTGATGAAGGATTTTGATATCTCTTTGCAATATCATCCTGGGAAAGCCAATGTAGTTGCCGATGCTTTGAGCAGGTATCCGGTAGCTATGTTCTTGACGCAGGATCGATATCTGTTGGAGGACTTGGAGAGCTTGGGCATTGAGGTGATTGTTCCTGGGTGTGCTATGCAGATATAGGGATTGCAGATACACTCAGATTTGATGGACAGGATCAAGGCAGCACAGTATGATGATGTATCTTTGAGGAGTATCAGAGCTCAGGTGAGAGCAGGATTGGAGGATGATTTCACTATTGCAGAGGATGGATCCTTGAGGCATGGAGTTAGATTGTGTGTGCCTAGTGGGGAGTTGCACGAGGAGGTATTGCAGGAAGCGCATCGCTCTCAGTATTCTATACATCCAGGTGCTAACAAGATGTATCGGGATATGCGAGAGAGTGTGTGGTGGTATGGCATGAAGAGGGAAGTGGCACAGTTTGTATCCAGATGCTTAGTGTGCCAGCAGGTGAAAGCCGAGAGGCAGAGGCCAGAAGGGTTACTTCAGCCATTACCCATTCCAGAGTGGAAGTGGGAACACATTACTATGGATTTTGTGTCCGGACTTCCATGATCTCCAGAAGGGAAAGACGCGATTTGGGTCATTGTTGATAGATTGACCAAGTCGGCCCACTTTTTGCCTTTCAAAGTGGGTTTGTCTACGGAGAAGCTGGCAGAGATGTATGTGAGGCAGATTGTTAGGATACACGGAGTTCCCGTTAGCATAGTCTCAGATCGAGATAGTCGTTTCACTTCTCATTTCTGGAGGAGTTTGCAGGAGAGTTTGGGCACTCAGCTCAAGTTCAGTACTGCATATCATCTCCAGACAGATGGGCAGTCAGAGAGGACTATCCAGACTCTCGAGGATATGTTGTGCACTTGTATACTAGATTTTGGGGGTTCTTGGGAGGACCATCTCCATTTGGTAGAGTTTGCTTACAACAACAGTTACCAGGCCAGTATAGAGATGTCACCTTTTGAAGCTCTATATGGTCGGAGGTGTCGTACTCCTTTGTCTTGGGACGATGTTGGAGAGAGAGTTTTGCTTGGGCCAGAGATGGTTGTGGATGCAGCGAAGAAGGTTCATTTGATCAGAGACAGACTTCGAGTGGCGCAGGACAGACAGCGGCATTGGGCCGATAGCCATCGGAGACCTTTGGAGTTTGAGGTATAGTTTAGATTTTGTTTGTGCTTGTTCTTGTTTGTTATAGATTAAGTTCTTAAGATGGTATTTTGTTCTAGGTGGGTGGTTTGGTGTTTCTGAGGATTTCTCCGACACGAGGCACGATTCGCTTCGTTGGAGGCAGAAAGCTTAGTCCGCGATTCATCGGACCTTTCACTATTCTAGAGAGGGTCGGTGCAGTTGCTTATAGACTAGACTTGCCACCTGCATTGGAGGGAGTGCACAACGTGTTTCATGTGTCGCAGTTGAGACGATACGTGGCAGACCCTAGTCATGTATTGGATCACTCGGAGATAGAGGTGGGCCCTACTCTTAGCTATCCAGAGCAGCCAGTTGAGATTCTGGATCGGAGAGAGAAGGTGCTGAGGAACCAGACTATTCCTTTAGTGCGCGTCGCATGGAGGCATCACTCTCCGGGGGAGTCTACCTGGGAGAGAGAGGATGACATGCGAGAGCGTTATCCATATTTGTTTGTACCTTGAGGTATGTTATTTCTAGTTATGTTCTGTTCATTGTTATGTTCTATCATTAGTTAGTTGTGATTCTTTAGTTCTGTTCTGTGTTTTTCTGGGGGTAGTTTTCGTCTTTGAATTTCGAGGACGAAATTATTTTAAGGAGGGTAGACTTGTCACTACCACATTTTAGGAAAAATGGTATTTTAGTAATTTCCTATTTAAATAAATATTGTGCATGGTAAATAATTTTTGTTGTATTATTTAATTATTGTTGGATATTATTTAATTATTTTGGACTTATTTTAGTGGACCCAACTAGTGTAGTTTGGACCCATGGACCAACATGAATTAAATAGTTAGATTTGGCCCATTTAGAAAGCCCATAGTTAAGGAGATGGATTAAATTAATTAAGTGATTAGACTAGAAGCTTGCTTCCTTAATTATTTCTTCATGAGAGGCCCCAAGGGGTACATTGGAAATTTTACAATTGCTTGGGAGAGGGGCAAGGCCGGCCTATTAAAAGAGGGGGGAAATTTTTCTCTCCTCTCATTCTCATTCCAAATCTAGATCTAGAATTTCCACTCCCAAATTCCCTCCATTCCCATTCTAATTCCCTACCAAATTCATTCCAAATTCTTCCCAATTCACCATTAGAGAAGGAGGAAGCAAGGATCTAGAAGAAGAAAGCAAGGATCTACAAAGAGGAGCAAGGATCTACAATTTGGAAGCAAGTTCTTCTCAATTGGAGGTTTCATTAGGAATCCATCTCCCAATAGGTATAATTCAGATTTTCCTATTTAAATAGCTTCTAAATCTGAGATTTAATCATGTAAAATCAACCTATATGTATGTACTACCCATAGGACTTCGTTTTGTGTTCATAGGAGACCCAAGGAGAAAGTTATGGTACTTTTTGTGTTAATTTTGTTGGAATTCCGAATTTATATTTTGTTGTGTGTATCAATTGATCCTATAGATCAATTGAACATGAGCTTATGTGTTTGGGGCTAGTGTCGTGTTCATAATTTGGTACATGTGGTTCGTATCCCAACTATTTGGTGATACGTGTCATTTTGAGGGTTTTCCCTCCGACACGGGGCTTTGAACATGTCGTATTTTGACACGGACACATAGATCTACTTTTGACACTTTAATTTATTCATAAATATTATTTGTGATTTTTTTGTATCCTTCGGGGTGCAATTAGTTGTGTGTTGGACTCGTGTCACATGCGTATCCTAGATCTAGTGGGATACGGTGTGATACTCTCCAATTGTGTGGATTTTTGAATAGATCTAATTATGTATGGTTTAAATTCTTCAATTATAATTAGTAAATATATATAGATATTATATATTTATTTTGTGTATTTATTATAGTAATTATTGTAGCATAGATCTATATATTTTTGTGTGTGCTAATATGATGTACAAATATAATATGTAGCTTTCTTGCATGTAATTATATATGTACTTATGTTAATAGTATAAATTATACATAAATGTTTTATAAAATATATTTATGTGTTTAATTGTGTAATTATATTATTTATAATTATTATATAATTATTTATATATTAATATATATATTTTAGGTGTGCTTTTAGCCATGTAAAATATGAACATTAATATGTGCATGTGTTGTAACTATTGGTATTTAATTATAAGTTTATATGTGCATATATATATAAGTATATAATTATTTATTTATATATATGTATTGTGATTATTATTGCATATATATATTTATATATATATATATATTTCTGTGTTTTAGTGACAGTGGTTTCTATGACAGTGAAACTGTCATTATTTGGTCTGAACAGCAGCCGCTGTACAGTGGTCAGCATTAATGACAGATCTGTCATTAATGCTGCGGCAGTTTTGAGCGGCAACCTTTCAGCGATGTTTTTTTGTGACAGTTTGAAATTGTCAGCAAATTGTGACAGCAGCGATTTTGTATATGGAGTTTCTGCGACGAATTTTCAGTGACAGTCAAGACTGTCACTATTAAACCTGTTTTTATTTTATCTTGTTTTGTTCACTGTTTTTAGTGACGCTTTTACAGTTTTAAATTATATTTTATATATTATTATTGTATATATATATATGTGTATATATATGTGTTTTGTATAATATTTGTAATAATATATTATGTTATTTGTATACATATTAGTTTGTATATATATTATTTTAGGGTATATATTATTTGTATTAGTAGTATACTTTGTGTGAGTATGATTTGGGATCTAATTTTTATTCCTAAATTGTTGTATTTTATTTCTATATTATTTATATAGATTTCTTGTGAGGTTGACCTTGGTTTGACTTTAGTTGACTTTAGAGTTGACCATAGTTGACTTTTGACTTAGAATTTATTTATTGACCTAGGAGTTGACTAGTTTGACTTGTTCTCTTTCCGGGACCTTGTTTTAATGTGGTATTCCATATCTAGGTCTTCGAGGCACCGAGTCAGACATCTGTGAGACTTTTCTTTGGATTTCAGGCGAGTACATTCTCTGATAGTTTCTCATTTATGATATCCTCTATGTTCGTTGTATCTAGTGTAGATTTACATGTTTCTCTCGACACTATGGTTACACGGATTGGTATATCCGGATCTCATCATGAGATGTTATTCCTTGGTATATGGTGTATATGGTGCAAGTATTGTTTCATTGGTTATCTTGTACATGTACAGACACCGATTCTCGGGGAGACTAGCTATCTTCTTGGGGAATCTAGTGCCATAGCATACCGTGGTTGGATCTATTATACCAGTTGGGGGTGTAGAGTATTAGTATAGATATGTGATCAAATCCCTATTGAATAAAGTATTGGTAAGCGAATAGTGTTGATCATGCACCGTACGTATGATTAGCCAGGCCGCATTGTATCTTGCCCAAGCCGATCACATGTTAAGCTAGTACTCACACACTTAGTCATTAGTATTATTGTTTCATTGGCATATTGTTCATTATTGTATTTCTTTCCAGTATTTCCTTATTGTCTATATATCTCTTGTATCTATTTTGTGCATCTTGTTTATCCATAGCTATTTACTGTTACATAGTTTTTATCATGGATTAGAACTGCTGTTAAAGATGTACTCTGCTCCTTTCCTGACTGGATATATTTTTCCAGATAACACTGAGGAGTACCCTACCTATTATGGACCCCAGAATATTGTGGGTTTAGATTCGGAGACCCTGGCTCAAGAGGGACTTATCCCAACTGAGACAGTTGACCCTGGAGTGTAGCTTGTAGTATGATAGTATTCTTTTGTACTGGATTTGTCTCCAGCTTATTTTTGTTACTCTTCAGACTTATTGATGTATTATTTTAAACTCATGAGTTGATGACTATTCTATTCTTATCTGATTCGTGTTCATTCTATCTTAGTTCTGTGATTGAGTACACTATCTTTTGGTGGTTCATTATATTAGATAGACTTTCTAGACAGCGTTCTACCGTCGATTCTGCGGCGTAGGCTGGGCGTTGTTTCCGACTAGTACCCTTACCCCGGGTGCGGGTCGTGACATGCACATCGGCTGAGTTAGGAAGAATAAAAAAATAGAGCAAGCGAATGTTGAGTCGAGCAATCAAGAACGGACTTGTGCAAATGGAAGTATCATTGGACTTGAGAGATGGACGAGATCGGAACAAGCAATGAAAAGAGTGTTTGGAAATTTAAGGGATTGAGGCAGACCAAGTATTAGAAACAAGTTGAGATAGTCAGATGGAAAGCTGAATATCAGAGTTTGCTTGCACGATTTGGAAGTTCGGTAGAGAATTCATTGATGCAAAGAGAGTTGAGCATGAGGAACGAACGGTTGGGATACGATTGAGTAAAGCGATGGGTGAATCAAAGGATAGTGAGCACGAACTACGAATTTTGGAAACACATTGGAGCTGTTGGTTGAGCAATGAAACACGATCTGGTTTAGAGGGGCAATACGATAGATTCGTACGAACTTGAAGGATTTTGGATATTGGTGCTCGAGAAGTTGGATTCATGGTTTAGCAAAAGTAAAATTTGGCAAAATGGTGCAACGATGGTGGACGGATTCTCCGGAAGACATAAACGGGCATGAGACAAGTCTAGTTGATGTTAAGTCAGATTTGTCACGACCCGCACCCGGAAAATCGGGCATGAGTCGTGGGTACGTCCAGCCTACGCCGCAGCATCGGCGGTAGAACGCTGTCTAGGTCAACTATCTAGATAATAAATCTCACACAAAAATCGGCCATGACCTCTCCAAAAGGAGGGCAACCACACAAACAATATAAACCTGTCAAGATCTCAACTCCAAACGGAGGAGCAAATAACAAATGATAATCACAATATACTCAATCACGAATCTAAGCACGATAAGATAACACAGAGATCTAACAACTATAAAGTCTAACCAACAACAACTACTACAACAACCACAACATCAAATAATAATACAACAATATCCAAAATAATATACAAACAAGGTCTCAATCCAAAACCGGAGACAAATCCGGTACTAAGGCTAATAAAACAACAACAAGATCCTAGTGATCCCGGCTACCAACCCGGAAATTACCCCTAAACTAGAGGGTCCCTGTCTGCACCATCGACAGGCTCAGGTCCATAGAACGTCGGACACCAATCCTCCGGATACTCTGAAAAATATGTCCAGTCAGGACTGGAGCAAGTACATCTCTAACAGCAGTTCCATTTAAATGATAAAAACTATAAAATAGTTATAGCAAGTAGCAAGAAGAGTGAAGCAAGTATGAAACAAGAAAATATGTAAGTCATTGGTGCAATAAGGTAAAGATGCATGGATATCAGAGCAAGATAGTAATAACTGCAAGATACAAAAAATCTAAGCTAAGATCAAGTCCGTGCACATGAACGTGTAGTGAGTCTAGCATGAAAAACATGTAGTGAGTCAAGTCCAAAAATATGTAAGTGAGACAAGTCAAGAAATGCATGAGAGTCCAGTCTATAAAGAATGAACTCGGTGTCTTTGAAATACTTGTTTCGACATGTAAACGGCTAGGGGTAAGTACGGCTCACCGCGCACTGGGTGCACGGCTGCTATCATTCCAGATTAGACCAGAGGGAGTGATTCCTGATGATGCCAGATAGGAATATTTACATGTCTACTCGAGTATTTCCCCGCCCCGACTAATACAAGTGGATCCAAGACCCGACACGCAAATCAAGATGAGTCCAGCCTGAACATGAATGATGCCTGTAAGTGATGCCAGTAGTGATTCCAGAATAGAGGCCAGAAACATGAAATGTACGTGTCGCAAGTAAATGAATCCAGAAATATCAATCAGTGTCCCGTGTTGTGCCAGAATAATCAGATGATACTATACTAGAAGCTGAATCATAATAATCATCAAATAATGAAAACTATCAGAGAATGTACTCGCCTGACGTCCTGAGCAACTGGCGATCCGAACCGGTGTCGCAAGAACCTAATGCGAAAAGCAAGGTTAAACAGGGTTCTAATGAGTTAAACAGATATAAAATAATTAAAAATAGGCTTCTAGGGTCGTTCTAGGTCAAACGGGTCAAACCGGTGAAATCTGGGTCAAAAAGTCAACTCTGGGTCTAAAAAGTCAACTCTGGGTCAAAACTAGGTCAAAAGTTGACTTTGGCGGTCAACCGAGTCAACTACGGTCAAGTCTGGGTCAAACTAGGGTGCTCCTGAAATTCTAGGTCAAACCGAGGTCATTAAGCTAGAAAACTCACAAACTCGCCTCCTTGAGATACCGGGATACCCTCGGTATCCGATACCTCAACCTAGGCTACGCACCCCGCCTAAACCCGCTAAAACCTATGCTAGCACGCGTAAATATATACACATATACATATAAAAATCACTCCAATACTATTCCTAGGCTATTGCTCAAAAACCCCGCTCGAAACCCAATACCTTGGTTATCTCAAGGTATTGAGATACCTCGGTATCTCAAGGTATTGAGATACCGCTCTAAACTCCTCTAACTAGCTATCTAGCTATTGATTATGCACCTAGTTATTAATCTAGGCTAGGTAATATATATATCTATCATATTTATATATATCTAAGTAGGTATCTACCTATATATATAGATATCCACACAAATATACATATATACCCTTTACCTTACCTACACACATATATATACATCTAACTATAATATATATCTAGCTCTAGGTATATATATATATATATATATATATATATATATATATATATATATATATAGGTATCTACCAAATACCTACCTATCTATCAATCCATAGATAGATTTATCTATCTATGTATCTACTAACTACCTATCTATCTTATTTACCTAACTATCAAACCCAATATCTAACTAATAACTTAACTATCTATCTATGTAATTATCTATATGTCTATCTATTTAACTAACTATCTAATCTACCTAGTACTCTATCTATCTATTAATCTAGCATATATATCTATCAATCTATCCATCTATCTAAAATACTATCTATTTATCTAACTATCTAATCTACCTATCTATCTATCCATAGATATAGGTATCTATCTCTTTAACTATCTATGAATCTATCTATCTATCCAAGTATCTATCAATCTATCTATCTACTTATATATATATCAATCTATCTTCTCCCTCACTAGCCCTCGCTAACACGCTGCTGCTGCTCTTGCTCCGCACCTTGCTGTTGCTCGCTGCTACAAACTGCTGCTGTGGCTGCTATGCTGCTGCTAGCTGCTGCTACTGCAGCTTTGCTGCTGCTGCTGCAGCTTCCTGCTGCTGCTGCATTGCTGTGCAGTGCGCAGCGCACTGCACGCTGCTGCTGCTGCTGTGCAGGTCCAGTCCCCCCTTCCTTCTCACATACACCCACACACACACTCCTATATATACACATATATATATATATATATATCTATATATATATATATACATACATATATATATACACACAAGCTCCTATATATATACATACACACACTAATATATCTACTAACACACAAAAACACTCAAACACATATCAACACACACACACATATAATTATATACATATATCTATATATATGTATAAACACCCATATATCTATATATATGTATATACACACTAATAGCTCTATATATACACTACTAGATACCTATATATATATACACTTATCTCTATTCTAACACACTCACTAACACACACACCTACACACTCACAAACACACTAATACACACACTCACACACAAATATATACATAGCTATAAATATGTATAAACACACATATTAATATATATATACACACATACAAATATATATATATACATATCAATACACACACACACTCTAAGATATATATATCTACACACACACATTCAAATATATATATACATATACACACAAGCACACTTACACATATACATATATATATATACACATAGACATATACACCCACAAGCACATAGATATAAATACACACACCCATATATATAAATATATATACATATATACAAATACATATAAATATATACATATATATGTACACATATAAATATATATATATATAAAGACACACACAACCACAACACAACACAACACTCAAACCACACACCCCACTCACGCCCAACGACCCCGACACTCACCAACGCCTATAAATATAGATAATATAGCTCAAAAACTCTAGCACACACTCCCCGATACTAACCCAACGCGCGCACAAGCCCGAAACGAGGAAACCAAGTCGAAATGGCCGTTCGGTTATTTCGACGAACACGTGGTGCGCGGCTCGGAAAACCTCCTGAAACGCACACCAAACGAACTCGAAATCGGCCCAAAATTTACGCACGCGCTCTACACGATGTCTAGATCCTAGAAAATGTGCTCCCGCGTCGATTTTAGGTCCGTGGCGGAAACGCACATGCACTTAGAATCGGCGACGACGAGAAGCCCCAATTTCGCCCGAAACGCCCGTTTCTCCGCGACACGGCTTCCCATGCCCAAACGGAGACACGCACTCACCCTCACGACTCCCGATAACATCTACCTAGGTCCATCTAACCTAGGGCATCACCCAAAATTGGGCCAAATTCGGATTCCACCCGAAATTGACACAAAACCTAGTGTTAAAGTCTCTAAACCCAACCAAACTAGTTCCAACTTCCTCCCACGGGTAGCCTAAGGGTCTAGGAAGGTTCTAAAATATTAATTACACTATAAAAGAGTAATTACAAGGGGAAATTTAGGGTTTACCTCTTGGGAGTTGGAATCCCAAGCAAAAATCCCCAAAATGCTCCAAATCCTCCAATCCAAGCTTCCAAGCCTCAAATCTAAGCTCCAACACCAAATCTAGGCTCTACCCACCTAGGTTAGGGAAAGATCTAGGGTTAGGGTTACATAAAGAAGAAGGAATGGAAGAAAGAAGGAAGAAAAGTGAACTTACTTGAAGTAGGAAGGAGAAAGGAAGACGAAAAATGAGTAGAGAAGAAGAAGAAGTGAAGAAGAAGAGTGGGGGAAGAAGAGGCTGCTGGTTCACGGGTGTGGGGAGGAGAAAAATAGGGCCAGCCACTTAATAAAGGGTTCCACTAAGTCCAAATGACCAAAATGCCCTCCCGTAACTCGGTTTTGGGTTTCGGGGATCCAAATGCACTCAAACTAGTTCCAAATCTCTCCAACTAACTCCTAAAAATAAAATAAATATTTCTAAGCCCCAAAATAATTCTCACAAGGGTGTGGGCTGGGTCGGACATGGGTCCACTAGGGTCTGACATGGGTCCAGGCTAGCCAAAATCCTAAAACATACAATAAAAATATAATAAAAAATAATGCAATCACTAATTAAATATAAATATAATTAAATATAAATAATACACAATTAACTAAATTAAAAAAATAATAAAAAAAAATATCCGGCTCTGGAAATGGGGTGGTGACAAGATTAGAAGTTAACACTTACAGTACTGAGGAGGATTGAGGCAACAAGTAAAGGCAATATGGATTTAAGAATTATGTTGGAACCGTGCATGAGTCATTGAGAGTGTGTGGACTAATCTGAATATAGAGAAAATCAAGACGAGCTAAGGAATGGAACGAGAGTAAGGATTATGGCGGATGGACTTTTAAAGATAGCTAAACGAGATAGAAATATTGGAGCAAATCACTATGCTGTCGAGCAAGTTGGACGTGCATTGTGAAGCATGACATACGGATAAGAATTTGGAGCAAGTCTTTGGTTTCGAAAATCATGGCAAGTGGTAGTACGAAAAGTTGAACATGGCAGTTTGAGAATTTTGATGGATTCAGGGCAGAATGGCAGATTGATAGAAGACGGTTTCAATGAGCGCAGTTCTTAAATTGTGGCTTGGATAGATAGTAAGACTATAGGTGTTAAGCGGTGTTTGGTTGATAGATTCGTTAGAGGTAGTGCATGAAGTGCTCGGATTCAGAAGTTTATTCGGATGGAATAGTTGAATTATGGCTTAGAATTGCAGAGGAGATATAGCTTAGTTGGTAGTAACTGTCCATCGTGATGACTTACAATTATCGAGCGTAGCTTCGGGATAGCTGACCCTAGAGACTTGACCACCAAATCAGAGATGAATATTATAGACCCATAGAGCGACCCTTGCGACAGCGCATTTGGGAATGAGTCAAGGGTGGATGTGAGTAGTGTGTGTTGGAGATTGGCCTAAGTGACTGAGAGTTGGATTTGAGAGATCCTTGGGATAGCTGAAGATGCAGCCAGAAGATCGAAGCGATGGTGGAAATAGCCTAAGTCAACTGACAAAATTCGGAGTCGCAGATTTTTGAAGATGGCATCACCTCTGACTCGTTGTGCCCCAGAAGGGAATATCATTCATATGAATTGACGACTATAAAACTAGCTTATGAAGTTAAATCAGTGGCTCGTTCAGATCAAATCATTGCAATACTGGAAGGGACAGATGTGCCTTAGATCTATATGATGCATCAAAACTTAGTCTGGGATGCGTGCTCGTAGAGAAGGCGAAGGTGATATCCTGTGCTTCGAGGCAGTAGAAGCAGCACGAAGAACTATTCCATGCGCAACCTAGGAATTATGGCGAGTGTGTCCACGTTGAAATCGTGGCGACACTATCCCTATAGGGTGGCGGCAAAATCTTCGTGGATCACATGAACCTCAATATAGATGTTCATCCTGTGAGGTATTGAGATTGAGGAAGAGGTGTTGGGCTGAGCTGATCTAAAAGCAATGTTTGATATTTGGATAAGTCGCCTAGCTGGAGTAGTAACAGTTGTGATGCTCGTTCAGAGCAAGAGATAATATTTGGAGATGGTGCTTACAGAACATTGTACGATTGGAGTCATGCTAGTGTTTGGTTAGTTAAGTTTGGATGGTGCTAGTATGGATTCAGAAATTGTTGGATGGATTGAGTTGGAACACGAACTAATTTGAGTAAGGTGAGAATATCGTCGGTGGAAAATCATCATACTTGAGGATAGCGCTTGTGTGAATATGTGGGAATGAACGACAGGATTTGTTCAATTGGGAGTAAAGCGAATAAATGCCTCGGACATAAAGATACCCTTGTAATTTGCCCAAATTCGCTATCGCTAAGTTCAGTTGAAATGCATGTATTTTAGGGATGCCTTAAATATGTGTATGGTCCAAAACTAAGCGATATGAGAAATTCGTATTGAGCTGCAAGGAGGATGTGGGAATATAGAATTTGTGTGAGCGTTCAGCTCGAACGAGATACGGAGTCTGGATTAAGAGAATGTGAGTTGCATAGAGCATATTTATGAATTGGACAAGCGGCATGCGACAAGGAATAGATACTAGTATGGTTCGAGGACAAACCTAATTCTAAGTGGTATATTATGTAACACCCCGCAACCGCACGGTGCATTACGCTAAGTCGGATCAAATGAGACAATAGCTGGTTATATTTCAATTTGTTAGATTTGGGAACAAGTATTAATTTGAGTTAATTTCATGTGCAGATGGCAAGGGAGTTCGATAGAATCGGATGTTCGTTAAGAGCAGTACTGGGATAGCATGATTGGAGCGATAATGCCGTCTTCCTTAGTCCAATCGGTCGGATGATTTGGAGAGCACGGCCTGATCGTACGGTCATTTCAATTGAGTAGATCGTGCTTTGCATCAGACCACGGGTTCAAGGGATCGGCCGTATCGGCAGGAGAGTATGCTTAACGGAATCAGACTTGGTGAGTGGGCTTTGTCCCTTCTCCTCTACTCCTTCATGCCTAATAATATGGAACATACGTAAAAGGCTTGAACACTTGGACTGGAACTTGGAAATCACTACAGTGTGACGTACATAGAGTGTACGTTATTTGCTTGGATAGGTTTGTGGCTTGAGTTGGTTTTGCGTTGGGGCAGTTGGAGCTAGAATTGGATTATATTTGGGGCAGTTAGAGAAACAGTTGGAATTATACATCTTGGTTGGAACATCGGGAAATTCGGGCGGGCGAGCGAGCGTGCATCCATACACGAGCATAACTTGGGCACTTTGTCATACAAAGCGTGCAGTTGTGGTTCAAAACTGGACAACTGCATCGGCGAGGGCATTGTGCCACAAGATTGTTCTGAGCGAGCGGTGTTGCACCAATTGGAATAATGTGCCGAGAAGCGGCATAGTGCCTATGCGGATAACTTGAGATGGTGCCTTGGGCTATAGTTGGAGAATGGTTATGGATAGTTGGTTGGATGAGTCTAGGATCGTTTGGTGGGGAGAGAATGTTCGATCCTCTCATCATACCTACTTGGTGTCTGCATTGGTCGCGGATAACCTGTTGCACATAGGGTTTGGTTTCCTCGAACGGGAAGGCTCCGGGGCACCGGGACCGTTCGGCCATGGAGGAAGCAAATTGGTAACGTGATTTGGGTACAGTGTCGATGGTTCAATGCAATTCAGGCGGGCTAGCTACTCATCGTTGTTTCGAGTAGAACTGCAGTTGATCAGTCCTTTATGGCTTGGCCAGTGACTTCATATAGATAAGAGTTGGTTTGCTTTAATTTGGTTTGGTTTATGCTTTTTTCGTGTAGGCGGCGGCCACCTGCCTCGGCAAGAGTGTGCATATCAAAGATTGGATTATAAGGTTTGGATTGATGATGGATATTGAGGCACTGATGATGATATTCGATAGGTTCTCGTGTTGCTTGGGTTTGAGTAGGACGGTTTGCATGCTAGTTTCCTTTTGATTTGGATATAAATTTGATTGTATATTGGCTTGAGTTGAATGCTTGTATGCTTAACCTGCTTTACAGTTTTCCTTAACATGTCATACCTATGCCATAAAATGAATCTAGGATTCAACTAGAAAGATCACCATATAACTATTTGCATTACTATTCTACTTAGTGTCGGCTTAGACGAGTGGGTTACCCCGCTCACCAGTACGGCTATGTACTGACCTACGTTTATGGGTATTATTTCATGTACGCAGGTGTAGTGGCGCTTCTTGGATATACGGAACATAATGTATGAATGGTAAGTACCTTTGTGGACTAGAGAAAGAGCAAGAGTGTCGCACTCTCCTTTATGGCATTTTATTTGGACCCTATCGAGAGCTTCGCTGCGTATACTCTGATGTGTGCTTGGTACACAATACTTGACTTTCGCTGCAACTTGGTCGTTTCGATGATAACTTTGGTGTTTGACAATATCGCCTTGTGCGAGCGTAACTCCAGGCTCGTAAGACATCACGTCCCGATGAGAACGATTGTCCTACGGGAGCGATGCATCATGGTGATTCACGTTCAGCGGGGATGGTTAAACTTGCGGGAGATTGGAGCATGACAGAATGTGTCATATTTATTTTATTTACATGCATATTGACCTAGAGTTATGTGACCACCCTATAATTGCGAGGTATTCTCCTATCTCCTAGAATATGACACATACTTTGTACATACACGGATGTATGATATGCGTGAGAGGGCATAAACCATCGTATTCGGGTCGCTCCCGATACATAAGAGGCGTGTGTCAGCGTAGTTTATATTTTGTTGTTTAGGTGCATTCATTGGCTTAGTTGTGAGAAACTGGATGTGTCGTGTCATGGATACGATCCAGATAGTCGTTTAGGTGGAGAGGATATACACAAGTCATTTGGGCTATTTTATACTTTTCCTATGTTGGCCATACGCTCCGCTGGAGACGCGAGTCATAACGATCCTATGTTTACTTGACGGTCTCTGATGTCCATAATGTTATGCATGTGGCCCTTGGATCTCCAAGAGAACTATGTCCATCCTATTATTTTAGCCAGACAGCCTATTCATGAGAAGGTTATCCTCAATTACGTTCACGTAGCTTGGTTACTTTACCAAGTACATATATTTATATTCAGTTTATGATTGGCATACTTCTATGTATCTTGTTACGTCCCTCTGAGAACCTGACCCTTTCCAGGTGTAGACAATCATGACCATTTGCAGGAGCATGGATCAGGACTTGCTACTTCTTTCTATTTTAAGGAGGTCTTCCTTTCGAGCCTCACTTATCATTAGATGATGTATTATTATGTTTTCTTTCATATCCTAGTTTGGTAGTTGATTTGTCTCCACCCAACTATTAGTTCTTTTCGACTATTTTATACTTGGTTCATTGCCATATTTGGTTATTTATTTCTATTTGGTTTTGTGGATAAGATTAGTATTGCCTGTGACTTGTGACATTATATACCACTTGTAAATTATTATTCATAAACACATCGTACATATGTGTTATGGTTTCTATATATTGGAGTTGTCATATACATACGGCTGGCATGCTTACGTATTCCTAGTCCTACTAAATATATGACTGAGGTGTGACAACTACACAGTGTGTGTAGGAGCTTGTGTTTGAGGTGCTCCTGTGTTGAGGTGTGTAGCGACGTTTAACAATTAGAATAGTCAGTTCAGTTATGAATTGAACTAGAACAAGGAGGGAGGGAAGGACACAAATCTGTCCAGACCTAAGTTTAAGCTATAACAGTAGCAATAACTATTGCAGGGGAATTAAGAAGAGAACAAAAACAACATTAAGAGTAAGGGTAGCAGTGGAAGTGACATTAGAAGTGACGGGAGATTTTATTTAGTTACAACAACAACATATACAAGGTATCGAGTAGTGGCAGCATTGCCTCAAGCAACGCAAAAGCTATAATCGTAAACTGGATAGTAAGAGAGGAGTAAGGGGAATGGTTTGTTCTTGGACTGCTGCAGGGATTGGAGTGTGAGTGTGTATGGTTCCATTAGTACATCAATCGAGGGTGTATCCGATTTTATTAGTGTGTGTGCCAAGGATAAATAAAGGAGATATGTTCATAAATGTTTGTGTATTGGGAGGTTGGGAAGTATTAGATATTATTGAGAGTGTTATGCAATGTAGACTTAGTAACAAAAATACAATGGACAGGAAATATCCCATCCTTTATATTCCGGATCTAGTACCACAGTGCTTTAAATTGATGACTGCAAACAAGTATCTCAATATAAGTGCTCCAAGTTGAAAGTTTAATATGGGAAGATTTGAGTGTTTAGTGTATTCAGTGAGGGAGTATCATTAATTGCTTAACTTGGGTATTGGGGAGTCTATGTTCAGTTTGAGTGAGTGATTTCATGAAGGTGTTAGTAGTATCGGTTATGGGTTATTAAATGGATTATTAGTTATCAGGTTTCAGAGTTGGTCACAAGGTGTATTGATACTCAAGGATACTAGTGATAAGTGAGGGTATTATGTAATGAGGTAGTGTATAAGGTATTTGGTGTCAAGTAAGGTATTAACTAAGATATTAGGGTTATAGTGTAGGGTATCTTAGGATACTATATATTGGATAGTTACCTTATGATACTAAGTAGGTGGGAGTGAGGTATTGGAATGTAGTTGAGTATCAACTATAGTATATGATACCAAGTGTATAGATAGGGAGGTCTTTGTTATAGCTTACATACCTTATAGTATTAGTATATATAAGTTATATACTTAGTGATAATAGCTAGTATAGCTAATACCTTCAAGGTATAGACCTAGAAACCTAGGTTTAGCCTAGTATCACCTAGTATTATCTAGTTTAGCCTTGTAATCAACTTAGAAGTTAGATTTGAACCTAGAATGAAGGTATCAACCTTGTTTGACCTTGTTTGACTAGCATGACCTAGTTTTGACCTAGAAATCATATTCTTACTTATTTAAGCATGTTTATCACTCTAATACACCAAATGACATGGTATTTCATATATAGGTCAGTGTGATACCAGTTCGGACACCAATTTGCATCATTTGTTCTGGACCACATGCGAGTACATCTCTTTAGTAGTTTTCAGTACTTGATAGTGTTTATATCACATGTTATAGAACTGCTATACCTGATTCTGATATGATTTTACACGGGCTAGTATTATATGGATCAAATCATAAGATATTATTTATTTAATGTGTGCATCAGGCATTCCTTGTGCTTGTGCTTTATCGTATAAATTGGGTGCTCCTTGTGCTCGTATCTATTTGTGAGCTCCGTGTGCTCATATCATATTCGTGTGATCCGTCTGCTCATATTATTTTTGTGTGCTCCGTATGCTCACATCATATTCGTGTGCATAACGTGTCATTATTGGATCCGTGAATATTAGTCGGGACGGGAGAGTAGGAGTTAGTTATGTGATCAAACATTTAGTATTTTTGTGTACAAGCCAATTATATAACTCACGTATAATTGAGTTATCTTAGTGTATTCGTGTGCATTCTCAATACGATCATATTACGAACTTATGCTCTAAATCACATAGATAATATTTCAAGTTCTCTTGCTTATTATTTATACCATATTACTTGTACTTATTTTTACAGTTACTTAACTATGTTTTTACCTGCTTATTTCAGTATATTACATGTTCTCTAGTTACCCGTACATTTTTTATTTATTTCTATTACTTGTCATATATGCTCTACCATGTATTTGGAACTGCTTTCAGAGTTTTGTACTTCGCTCCAATCCTGATTGGATATATTTTTTAGACGATTATTTAGAGGACTGGTGTCCTACATATTATGGACCACAGGACGGAGAGCTAGCACAGGTAACACCCGTGGTACAAGAGGATCTAGTACCAGCTGTTAAGGAGACTCAACTAGTTATGGCAGACACTTAGCTAGTATTATTAATGTACTAGATTTGTCTCCAGCTTCTAGACTATTGGCATGTTATTGATACTTAGACTTGGATATTGGTTGTAGTTTGTGAGCTTATGATTTCCATTCTTCTATTTGTTATCGTGCTATTTCTTCCTTATAGATATTGTGAGTGAGTATTGATTATCATTATATATTGTCATCTTGTCCTCCGTATGAAGTTAAGATATCATTGACATGTACATATATTATTGTGTGAGATGATTAAATAGTATTTTTGACCTAGACAACGTTCTACCACCGATGTTGCGGCATAGGATGGACGTTGTTTACGTACTCGTGCCCTCATATCCGGGTGCGAATCATAACATGTCTAATAAAGATGTTCCATTATATATATATATATATATATACATATATATATATATATATATATATATCATAGTTTAGAAATTAATATATTAGGAATTTATTTCAAATTATTAGTTTAAAAACCCTAATCAATGTTCAATTTATTCCTATAAATATTTCCATTTATACCCCAATCATTCATCATGGATTCAAATACTTACCATTACAAATCCACTATTATTATATGGTATGATTGTCCAAACAAATCTATCTATCATATATTTTTAATAAATACCTATATTCAAATTCTTTCACCAATTAAATCTATTCAATTCCATATACAATTATAATACCAAGCTTAGCTGACGTGCTTCTCCATCTTCCCTATTAACCCTCAAGCCGTGATCTCTCCTTATGACACCCGTATAAACGATAACTCAACCACCCACCACCCTCACTGGCGAAGACCTTCCCCCACGGTCGATGAACACTCATGCAGCCCAGCAACACACGTGCGAGTCCAGTAGCTACCTCGCAGCCTGAGATCACCCCTCTACGGTAGCAGTACTTGTGCGCCACCCTGGCTACGCACAGCCTCTCGCCGACAATGCATCCCCCTCTCGCACGATAGTGCACTACCCGCACACCAACCTTCATGTCCTAGTACAAGCTCCGATAAGCCGTCATCCTCCACGACACACGCAACAGTCAATTTTTTGCGATTTAAAATCTATCCTGTCGTGACGCGCATGATTTGAAGTCAAAATCTTATTTCGTCGCAGCGACTTCAAACAATTTTTCTGAGAAATCCAACCATTGGATCACAGATCTGATTCCAACGCAATCTCGATTTATAGCTTTACCCATCCCTCAAGTTTCAACCAATAATTCGATCGTTTGATAGATCAAAACTGACCTCCAATTTGTATGTTTAAACTGTATTTTATTTTGACAATTTTATGGTGCCAACTTCGCAGATTTGTTTCTTCCTAGTCTCTCGATATTTTTGTGATCCATCTTCGTAGGTTCGAACATAACCTATCCCCCTTCCAAACCCTTTAAATAGATTTATTTAGTTTGATTTTAATTCCAAGATATTTTAGTTTGAAAATCATAGAAAAATTAGTTTTTAAAACCAAAATTTTTGTTATACGAGGTATGTTCCATCAAATCGGATGACCTTGTCACGTACCGATTATACCGAAAGGCACGTACGATATTTTTGACATTTGGTCTTTGACGAAATTCAATTTGTTCGTGTGTGCACGATAAAATTGACCCATATCCGTTGAAAGTCTCTTTTTCATGACTTTTTTAAAATTTCTCAATTGCTTTGTGCATGCTTGTCGTGTTGCAACAAAACTTGCACCATTGAACTTGTATCATTACACTGGTCCTGTGACACAAGCTTCGTTCGATTCTGAGAACGTTGACCAGAATACCGTTTTATGAGTCTTGCGATCTGACTCAATGGGCAATTTTATGATTAGCCATCGGAATCCAATTTTGGATATACCAGTGAGTTCGTATCGTCATTCTGGTCTCGTTAGATATATAGTTTGCTGATTTTGAAAAACTTTAATCCTGGCACATTTTTTGGTACAAAGTGGGCCACATGTGGACCCTATTTTGACCCAAAACTATTTTTTTTTCCTATATCCAAATTAGACCCATGGATAGTCTATTTTGACTATTCACTCATTCTGAAAACATTGGTTATGTTATTTTAAGCATCTGGAGGCGTTCGTTCAGATTCTACCTTTTTTGCAACTGTTGATCTACTGAGTTCTCTACCAAGACGTCGTCTTGCAACCATTCAACTCCAGGCAAGTATACCTTACCTTATGATTGCAGTATTTACATATTTTGGATGTTTCTAGTTATGTTCTATTGCCATATCGTTACATGTTTCTCATGTTCCTTTCTTTCAGTCTTGTTGTATCTTATTACCCATTGATACACATAGGTTTGAGACACGAATATTCATATTGCTTGCAAAATACTTGTTTTATTGAGTTTCTTGTATAGCTGCTTCCAATTTTTGTGATAGACTTGACTGAAGTGATGCATTAGGTTGGGTAGGGCAATTACTGGACACATGAAAACTTTTACACTTTTTTATGATGATATACATAGTTGGCCTTTGGCGTTTGTTCAACGATATGCAATCAATATAACTTGTGTAGATAAAGGGGTTCAAGCCCTGGATGAGTGCTAGGCCTATCATATTTATCCACAGCTCCCATGCGTGCAAATATTGTCCTCAATTGCATTCACTTAGATTTGCTAGTATCAGTATACCCTATCACATGTTATATTTGTACCTAATACTCGTTTTCATGTTATTTACTGTATTTCATTTGGCATATATTTTCTATATATTGTTACGACCCTCTAAGTACCTAGTGACCTCTCGATGTTATTACTGAGGTCGGTTATAGGCTAGATGGATGGATGATGATTGTGTCTATAGGATTCAGGTACCGCTAGTAGTACTTCCTTATTATTCTTCCGTGTTTATGTTTATTACCATGACATTATCTGCTATGTTGCCTAGTTTTGATAGAATCTTATTATTCTTTCGATTATATTCGAACTTATATGCTAGTGGGCTGCAGACCATGAACCATATTGTTCATTCTTGATATTCATGTTATTATGGATTGAGATATAGATGGTAAACTTATTTTTAGATAGATTACCCTACTCTAGACAACGTATATGTATTCAAGTTGGACCGAAGTTCACTTGATACGTAGCTGGCCATTGCCACATGACCTGGTCCCATGTATTTTTTGGCATTGGGGCATGATATGATTTTTGTGGTAGCCCATACATGTCAAGATCATATCGTTTCAGTTATGTTACTATATCGAACAAGCCGACGTTAGGATAAGTGTATTAGGATCTTAATCCATAATTGCTGTTGAAAATCTTTGATTTTTACTCCCACTTAAACTTTGTATTTATATTCAATTATCTCTCTCTTGAATTCCTTATTATTGTTTCTCGTCTTCCCTTGATTCGGGAAGACGAACACTCGTGCTTTCGGTTATATTTTTGTCAAAGGATAAAATCAAAGGTTGATAGAATATTATAGAGGAAAGTGATTATCTAAGTTTTTAGGATGATTCTACAAGATAAATTGATTAAAATGGAGGGGCATTTTGAATATTTATATATAGGGTTTAGCCCTAGTAAGAAAATTTTCTTTATCAATGGTTATAAACTTCTATCATTTACTTAAGCAAATAGAGTTGGATTAGAAGTTTTGCTCATTCATGAAGATTGGTTGAGATGATAAAATAGATTTTTCTTGATGTTTGAAATAACTAGGTATACGATAGTAGGGAATACACAATTGAACTTTGGTATTAGTGTAGCTCCCAAAACAAAATAGTACCACCCTTATAGAAGACTTACAAAGTGTGCCTTAAGATTTTTATGGATAGAATGGATCGATAATTCATGTACTTAAGACTAGACAAAAGCATGTATATAATTCTATCACTACATTGAGTGTGAGAAATTTTACTTTGAGGATATAATCATAATATAGTGCTTAGGAAGGAAGTGAAATTAGAATACGATAGAATTCTTTTAGTCAAAAGGGGTCTCACGAGAAAGATATATATTTGATGATCATATAAGAATTATATATTATGATAGCAGAGATAAAGAAGAACAATAGTACAGAGGGATAGGTAATAGAAGGGGTAAGTTGTATGAGAATAGATGGGCATTCAGATTGAATGTTAGACTAGTATTGGAATGACCAATCGTACCATGATTTGAAGATTATACAATAGTAAATATTATGTTAGGAGTATTAGATCTAAGTACCTTCTTAATATAGCCTTGACCCTTATCTAATAAGTTAGGTATAAGAAGAGTTAGATGGGCTTGTAAGAAATGTATCTTACTAAAGCTAGAAAGAGTAGATTGTTAATCGTACTATTAAGGAGAATTGAGATATAACTTATCAGAGTATAGTATAGTTTATTTTTATTGTGTTACGTGGGCAGTCATAAATAAGAAATAGATATTTGAATTAAAGATCTTATCTTGATTAGACTAGTAAGCCATAGTTATGATAAACCCTCGATCATTATAGGTTAAATAGGAATCCCAAAAGGATTATAATTAGAACAATTATATTTGAATGAAGCTACATATAATGGTTATAAAGAGGAAATAATAGTAGGAGGAGTACTAGATTTAAGTTGAATAATTGAAGAGGAGAAAGGATAAAATTACAAAAAAGATTTTATTTTTAGAAAGATAGAAATTGAGAAGTGGCATAAAGTAAAATTGAGATAGGGGTACAATATGGATTATCCATAACGACGTAATAATGATTACGAGAAATGCATGACTTAAGCAAGTTTGTGAAGGTAAATTCAACCTTAAGAGTCGAGACTCAAAGAAAGAATAAGGTTAGGTAGAGGAAATAGATGAAACAATTTCTGCGATGAATGATAGAAATATTAAGAATGGATATCTTATATAAGGTTATGATAATATAATAACTATTTTGTAATACCATAGATTATTTTGAGACTCATGATTATGATTATGTTAGAAGATTTTCAGGAACCAAACAAGCAATGAAATGGCCTGAGATAGGAAGGAGAAATAAATTTTCGAGTATGGAAATAAAATGGAAGTGGGATATCCTTAAATAAATTGATATATTGTACCTAGGGTTTGAGTTCTAAATTGTGGATACGAAAAATCTTGGAAATGTATTTGCATGGTAAATGAAGAAAAAAACCATAAATTAAATGTTATGCTTAATTCCCAAGAATCGATAATGATTAGAGACCTTGTCTAAACATCCTAATTTTCTAAGTGTTAAATTAGATTAAATAAAGTATATACTATATTAATTAGTATACATATACCGAGTGTATATGTTGTCACACTTCTAACGATAAAATAAATATATGTACATAAATATATAATTTCATATATGTATATGCATGTATTATATTTGCTAATAATAAATTATACCAGATATTCAATTAATAAATAAATAGAATAATAATAACAACAACAATAATAATAGTAAAAAATAGGAAATAAAATAGAAAAAATATATAAATAAATTAATAAAAAAGGAAAAAGGAAGAAAAGGATAAAAGAAATAAGAAAATAATAATAATTGATGAACATTATCCCTCCTAGGATTCAATCCTCGAACCAAATATTAGGTTAAGCTAAGAGAGGAAACCCGATAGATCAACCACCTTTCAACCGATCAAATCTCCACAAAATTCAACCAAATATTCTCCATAGTAATCCTCGTCTTATCCTCTACTGATCAACATAAATCCTAGAATAAATTTGAGTTTAAACCATTAGGAAAAATTTATTGAAAAAAGAATAAATCCAAGTATATATACCGAACTTCTTAAAACCTATTCCCTTCTCCGCTGCCGCACAACCTCTCAAGATCAAATATCCTGATCTTTGAGGACCCCAAGATCACTGGTGCACCCCCTCGACAGCTTGCATTGACCGAAAACCCATCAGAGCCATCGTAGCACCATTAATAACCTTGTGCGGCCGATAGTACATAGTTGTAAGGTATCCCCCCTTCAACAATCTTTTTCTTCCATTCTACTCGATCATTTTTTGATTCGTCAATGCATAGCCTACTTAACCCCCTTGCAGAATATGTAGTTTTTATGGAACCAAATGGTGTTTTAATGGATGAAAACCTAGGTACAAAACTAAAAACTAACAGAAACTAAGGTGTTAAATTGAGTTTAAAACCCCAACTTGAGACGATGATTTCCGTTACAATAATTGGTATTTTAGAAATCCACTTGAACAGACTTGTAGGAAATATAATCAGCTTCATATTGATATATTATTTGTAAATTATTGAACATTAATTCTACAGTAAAACTCTAATAGAAAAATCAAGAAAAACTATTTTAAAAAATATTGAATATCTCCAATACGGAGTTGGTCCCGACAAATCGGACAACATCGTTATGTATTAATTGCATCGAAGGAGCGTACACTAAAAATGGACATGTGGGCTTTGACGAAATTCAAATTTTTTGCGTGTGCATGACAAATTCAATCCATATTCGTCGAAAGTTCCCATATTTGTACTTTTGTAAATACCAATTAGTTTATACTCGCTTATCGAATCATAACAAAACTTGTGCCGCTGGACTCGCAGCGTTTGACTTGTCTTGTGACCCAAGTTTTGTCCGATTTGGAGATAGTCGACGAATTATCGTTTAGTGGGCCCAAAGATTTGACTAGACGAGCGATTTTATGATTAGCTTTCCAGAATCCAAAACTAAATATACTATTGAGTTTGTATCGCCATTTAGAAATCGTTTGACCTATAATACGCTGAATTTAGAGACTTTAGTTCTGGCACTCTTTTCGATGTAAAGTAGACTACATATGGATCCTGTTTTGACCCAAAATTATTATTTTTGCCCCTGTGGCCAATTTGGACAATAGGTAGTATTTTCTGACTATTTCGCTCATTCCAGAATTCTTGTGATGTTTATTTCAAAGTTCAAACTTCTGTTTAACCTCCAGATCTTTTGTTTTGTCGTGTGTGTCGTCTAGACGTTGTTTCACCACTGAACTGCTTCCAAGCAAGTATACCTTGCTACCATTACTATCTCTTATATATATTCTAGCATGATACATTTATGTCTTATTTTCTTAGTATTTATGATATTAAACTGTGCGTCCAAGAAAGACTTGGGTGCAACGATGAAATACCTCATCCATTGCTTTCTTGTTTACTATGATATTGACATAGAGTTATGAGACCACCTGTTACGACCCACACCAAAAATTTGGGCATGGATCATGGGTACGTCCAGCCTATACCATAACATCAGTACTTGAATGCTGTCTAGACTAACATCCAATAACTCACACAATATATATGAGCAGTTAAATACAACATGTATACGTACTCAATCACAAATACTAAAAGAAGATAAACTTAAGAAAGAATAAGGGCAATCACAGTTAAATCCCAAGTCTAGAATTAGGTAACCAATATCCAAGTGTCTAATTTTAGTACAAAATAAGTAGTCTACTAGAGACAAATTTGAACAAAATACTAGAGTATAAATCTATGCTAAGCTAGATTTCTATCAGTCAGCAACTCTGCTAAGATTGCTTCTAGATCCAGTTGAGCACTAGGACCAGTATCAACTAGTGTGTCCTCCAAATCAACTACTAAAAAATGTTATCCAGTCAGGATGAAATGGGTATAAATACTGAAAATAGTTCCAATACATGGTAGAAACTTTAAAACAGTAAATAGTAATGAAATACATGATGAACAGGTAAACTAGAATCATAGTACAATAAATAGAGTAAAACAGATAAGTATGACAGTCATGGCAAGTTAAATAAATGAAACAAGTAAATGCAACAAGTATGACATATAATCAACAAGTACATAGTGAAGCAAGGAAGACTGCACCTATGAACTATGTTTAAATACCACTGTCGATATGTAAATGACTAGGGGTAATGTATAACATCCCGCTCATGAAATGTGCGACTACTATCGTTCTAGATTATACCTGAAGGGGTGGTTCCAATTTTTAGGAATATTTATATGTCTACTAAAGTATTTTCCTGTCCGACTAGTAATAATAGATCCAAGTCCGGATGCGTAGATCAAAATACAAGTCCAACCAGATAATATGAGTGATGTCAGTAAAATGAATGATGTTAGTAAGACAGTCCTGTCACGCCCCAGCCCCAAAATACGTAGGACGAGGAACACGTAAGCATGCCAGCCGTATGTATATGGCAACTCCAATATATGGATACCATAATACACACGTACGCTGTAATATGAATATAAACTCACATGTAGTATAAATATTGTCACAAGTCACCGATATACTAAATCTCATCCACACAACAAGTCACAAAAGGAAATAACTAAACTAGAATAATGAGTCTGAATAATCCAAAGCTAATAGTCGGGGGGAGACAAATCCACTACCACTGACTATATCAATACTAACATGAGGGAGAAGGATAAATCTCCAATATAAATAAGATGATGATATAAAGGTGTCAGTGAAGCGATCCGTCGCTAGAGATAATCACTGATGCTCAGAAGGTAAGACCTCTTCGGAAGAAATAAGTGGTAAGTCCTGATCCGTGCTCCTGCGAATAGTCATGAACATCTATACCTGGAAAGGGACCAGGTCCTCAGAAGGACGTAACAAGATACATAGAAGCAAGCCAATTTGAATACAATAAACATGCATAATATTTAAAAATATATAAGTATGCTGTACAAGACAATCTATATGAATACAAATGAGGACAACTTTTTGACGTATGGGCAAGGGTAGGCTACTCGATCTAAATCTCACAACTCACACACACGTCAGTGGACATCATCAGCCGACATACCGCGGGGGTAGCGACCCTCGTGACTCCATCAATCGATATACCGCGGGAGTAGCGACCATCGGACACGACTACCATAGTGCGTGCTAGTTACTATGGTTCACCAGAGTGGTTATAGCCCATACGCATACTGATTGTCCTCTATGATACGTACTAAGTGTCAAGTGTATGTCAACATATCTAATATATAGTAATGACTAAAAGAAACTACACATGCAATGAATATACAAAAATACAATAAATATACAGAACTATACTAAGCATGCAAAATACTGTAAGCAATTTGGCAAGGTATCTTGCTTGGTAAGAAAGCTGCAAGGTGTAATGCCCAGAAGTCAAGCACACAGGATCAGAAGCTACGGCCTCAGAATGAACGTCTTCGGATGCTGAAATAAACATCACCAACATTCCCAGAATAAGTGAAATAGCTAGAAAATACTACCCTTTCATCCAATTTGGACACAGGAACAAAACGGTAATTTCTGGTCAAAGCGGACTCCATACGTGGGCCACTTTACACCGAAAAGCGTGCTAGAGGGTACATGTCTCTAAATAGGACAAATTATAGGTTAAACCAATTATAACCGTCAATACGAACTCAACGGTACGTCCAATTTTGAATTCCGGTGAGTCGTACACAAATTCGTCCAAAAAGTCAACCGTGGGGCCCGTCAATTGGCGACTTGGTCAACTATCTCAGAATTACGTAAAAATTGGGTTACAGGACCTGCGCGTTACCATGAGTCCAGTTGTGCAAGTTTTGTAGCATTCTAACGAGCGTGCACTAAATGCGTAGGGCTTTTGCAAAAGTTGCGATACGGGAGATTTTCTGCGGACACGGGCTGATTTTGACGCGCACACGCGTCCAAATCAGTTTTCGCAAAATCCTACATGTCTGGATATACTGCACGCACCTTTTGGTACACTCAGTACACGACAGGGCGGTCCCGTTTGGCGGGACACGCTCCGTATCGCAATTTCTAGAATTTGCCAAAAAGTATATTTTCGGGTTTTTCTACCTGATTTATTTCTACAAACAGCAACTAATAAATTAATGTATTTGACAAAAAATAAACTAGGTCAAGTGGCCTTAGCATGCCAAAAAGAAAATCCTGATTCGGATCTCTGTGGTGGGAGATACGAATCCGTGAACATAGGTAGTTACCGCAGTTTTCTGCGATACCCAAAAGTTGTCATTTTTTGCCAACTTGGTCGCTATTTTTGCCTAGGTTTACGCATTGTTTGAGGTCATCTAATGCACAGATATTGAAGGGGGTTAAGTGGTGAACATATCGGTGAAGACGGGGTCGAGTTTGGTCGAGCGAGGAGACGGAAAACAACACATGAATATAGGTAACCTGCTGTCCAAACTGTCAGTGCGCGGGGTTGCGCGTTGTCACGGTCGTCGGGGTCGGGTTCTGGCGGTCTGGCTTGGCTGTGCGCGGTGGCTCAGCGGCGTCGCGGTCTGGATCAAGTGGGTGGAGAGATGAGTTTAGGGTTAGGGTTTTCGAGAGGAGAGATACGATGTATATATAGGCGAAAGATAGGACGCGGGGTTTTGATCGCGGGTAAGGGTTCGGTTAGCTACAGTGCCGCGGGGTATGGGTTGTTTTTGGGCTGCTGATGCTGTTGCTTGCAAATTCTATAGGGTACGGGTAGTTGGGTTCTTAATGGGTAGGATCCATTAGATTTTTAATTCTTTTTCTTATTTCTTTTTCTCTCTTTTTCCTTTTCCATTTCTTTTTCTTTCTTTTTCTTTTTTTAAAATATATATATATATATATATATATATATATATATATATATATATATATATATATATATATATATATACACATAAAAATTTAGAATTTTTATTGATGCATACCATTAAGCTAGCAACTGTCCAAAGGGTCTCCTACATGAAATAAATTAGGAAAAATTTATACTGGCTCCATAAATCTCCTAAATTCTCAAACACCTAAAATAAAAAATTAAATAAAATCTATTTCACCTATTTAGCTCATAATTACTACAATTAAATTAATAATTAATTAAAAGGTGAATACGGTTTTTAGGATTATGGGTTTTACAAGTCCTGATAAGCCAGAACCAGTATAAAACAATGTATCTAAAGAAGATGAATCCATATAATACTACTCTGTATAACCAGCGTGTCGAGAATCAAGTAAAACAATACCGTAAACATGTATCATAAAAACTATCAAGTAAGGAAAACTATCAGAGAATGTACTCGCATGTGGTCTTGAGCCGATGATACAAGTCAGAACCTGTATCGGAGCCCAAGTAACCTATATTATGAATTTCCAATGTCAATAGGTGATTTGAAACCAATAACAATATTAACTGTTCTTATTTTAGGTTTCTAAGTCAATTCTAGGTCAATTGGGTTGATACTAAGTAATTATCTATTCTTGGTTTCCGAATACCTACTTGGTTTGTATATATAGTTATCTAAACTATTACCAAGTTATATCTAGGTTATCTCTAGGCATACCCTATAGGTATAGGTATCTAGGCATTAAATATGTTTATATATCCATATCTATATCTACATAGGTGTATCTCAGTAATACTTTAACACTTACCTTGACACTTACCCAATACCCATATCTTACCCTAACACCTTACCCATATCTAAATATGTTGACACTAACACACACACACACACACACACACTATACTTAATCTAGGATACTCACTCTATGTAGGATACCCTTAAAGAATAGATAACCCATAGTTTATATCTATGACTATATTTATATCCATATATCATGGGTATGGTACACCTGACACTTAACACTATAAAAAAATGACTTTTCTTGACAGTTTTTTCTCATCAATAAAGGGTTTTCTTGACAGTTCTGGATCCGTCATCTAGGCCAGAGTCAAGAAAATTCACTATTTTTCTTGACAATTTCTGGTTTAGTTATCTTGGCGGTTTTAAACCGTCAAGTAAAAAAATTGTCTTGACGGTTTAAAACCGTCAAGAAAATATTGCAAAAAACCGCCAAGGTAAGCATGAACTTTTCTTACCTCTGGCCTAGATGACGGGTAATGACCGTCACGAAAACCCTTTCTTGACGAGGAAAAACCGTCAAGAAAATCCGTTCTTGATGTTTAAAAACCGTCAAGAAATGATGTTTATAGCAAAACTACAAAATTTTGTTGACGTTTTATAACCGTCAAGAGAAGCTAATTTTTGTAACAAAATTTTATTTATAATTATATATTATATGCTTTATTTTGCCAGTTAACGAAGACACATATAATATTATAATACACAATCTTTTTATTTATCACAAATACACAGTTTGTACATCACAAACATGTAAGAATGATATATACAAAGTATAAATAAAAAGTCTTCTCAAGATTGGAGCAAGAAGAGTACAAAGAATCATAAGGAAGACCATAATTATGATGATGATCCTCAAGGTGATAAGCTGAGCTTGAGCTCCTTAAAGTCTTCTTAGGATTGGAGGGAAGCTACTTCTCATCACTAGGCCTTCCCTGATTCGCTATTATGAGCTACTTCTTTAATTTCTTCTTCAGCATCCTTCTGGTGATCAAGAAAAATAAAAAATAATAATAGTAATAAGTATCATAAAGAAGGTTTAAGTACATATAACAGAGATAGAAGAAGACAAGTAAATAGGAGAAATGATGTCCATATTTTGGTATTGGAAACTAAAAGATTATTTACATCACAAGTAGGCTGTGAAACATGTATGGTAGCTATTTTGCTAGATAACTCAAATGATATGTCATTGTTCCTATAATTCTCGGTAAAGAAAAGTAAGGGATAACCATTTTGTCCTTAAAAAGTTCACATAAGATGGTATCCTAAGATGGTATCCATATTAGAACTAGTGAAATTAAAACAAATTAACTAAAAGCAGATCTAGAGAATGATCATGAAATGACCTTTTTTCCTTCTCTTGCATGGAGCTGACGTTGCACCATGCTGAACATCTGCAACATAACAGGACGAGGAATAAAAAAAGCAAACGGCATACAAAAGGGATCCATGAGACATACCCAATGTTTTTGCTCTTCTAGTGGTGAACATGTCAATGCAACCTCTGTTGCAATAGTTTTCCCTTATCCTTTCTGTCATCAGTAGTTCTTTGTCGCATATGTGTGGTTGAATGCTTATATTTGTCCAAAGTAATAACACCTGCAATAGGAGAAACAACCTAGAGGACATAAGAAGTATTTCTAATACCTGATTATATATGTAGCTAACAGTACATTAAACATAAATTAAAACACCATGTTCCTTCTAGGCTGCTACGCAGGTAGCTAAGAATATTACTAATATAGAGGATATCAATCGTGCAAGTATCTTGCAAGTGGAATTTAATATGAGAGCCAACAAATAATATTGTGTAAACATGGGAACTATAATCTATGATTTGTAAATCATGGTATTATAGGCATATAAAACTAGAGTCAATATAATGATAAGAACCTATATGCGAGATTTTGTATGCTGAACTTCAGCATAATAAGAATTTTAGGATAAAAAATCTATTCAACATACAAACTACCAGTGTTCTCCTTTTATTCATCGAAGGCTAACATAAAAGAGGGACCCTTGAACAATTTTTCAAAAAAATTCCAAGAGCATGTAAAAAGAACACGACATGATCCTTGTGAAAAAAAACTATACTTAGATATATATTAAATTTACAAAAATAGGCCACAGTTAGCATACTGGATAACTTTCACCAGTTTCCAGAAAAATAAACATGACCGGTAACAACTTCCACCAAAGATAGCATACCTAGTATACTAAATAAATATGTCTATTTAGTCATACTAGAAGAATAAATAAGAAATTTATTCACAAATTTTGGTATCACATAATTTGGGTTGTTATGCAAGGAAAAAAAATCATTATTGTCATAATCCTAATTGGTGCTAAATATAAAACTACAACAATGTTGGGAAAATAATTACCTGTTATTGTGCACCAAGTCCAACAATATCCATAGCTCTCATGGTGGCTAAATACTCATGGGCATCATTTACACCAACCAACTCATAGACATTTGATTGATTTAAATAGCGAAACATCTTAGGATTTCCCAATTTATACTTCTCAATCTCCTGAAGTCAAAGTAGAAATTTACATAATGGAAAAACACGACTATCCCTCCAAGACATGGTGATCAAAAATGACATACATAACTATAGTTATTTTGGAGTGTCTGTACTTTTTTGTTGTTTTCAATCTTTCTAATTAAACAACATATGACATACATAACCAATATGGATAAACCAGTTCCATAAGTAAAAATCACAGAGCACTAAAACTACCATAAAGAACCCCTAGATAGAGTTGAATAAAAGTGCTTGGGAGCTAGAACTCAAATGTTCAGGTTTTATTGAATAAAAGTTCTGCTGTCAAAAGAGTAACAGTTTTTTTCTGACTCATTCCATAACGAGTATTCCTTTTAGATCACACTATTCAAATATAACTGTACCATAATTATAGGCACACATGATATGGATAAACCATCACAAAGAAAATGCTATAAATTCTACAAAGTGTACCTGAAAATGAAGTGATGCCCAATCTTTCCCAATAACTCCTACAGAGTCTTTTGCAGTAATGTAACCTTCTATAAATTTGAGAACATAATGGAATAGCCAAAAGTACTCAGCCAAAGTATTGACAGTCTTATAAATATCTCAAACAATTATTCCTACCATGCTGCCATAACATTACAACATTGTATCTAACAACAGTGATACTTGGAAAAGATTTTTTTGGATCTGATACGTAACATAAGTCATGTAAGGAAAACAACTAGGTGAAAGCTTGAGCCTAAAATATTGCAGGTTTTCTATAAATGTTAGATTGGGTAACAAAATAAATCAAATAAGTCAGGTCTAAGAAATTCTACCACATTAATTGCATTATTTTATCTAGAAGAGAATCTATTAGTTCCAGGGTTAATCTCACGGAGGAATGATATTGATCACAATACATAATTATTGTCAGAGGTTGCATAAGAAGTGGTTGCAAATACTTCAACTACATATAAAGTAGGATTTTCTACTGTCACGTAGAGCACATGAAATGATAACAAACGATCTAACAAGTAGTAGTTTTTTACCGACAATGGTCAGATAACAGTGCTGGCAAATCAATTTCATATATTCTAATACTTGAGTCAAAAAGTCCCTCGCTTGTCTAAAACATCTCAAGTCCATACTTCTTTTTTCCTTCATTCTTCTGGCATATCAATCAAGGTGTGAGACACAAAGCTACTCATTCAAATTCTCGCATATCAAATAATAAATTCATACTTCTAATCAAGTCTATGCCATTTTATCATATTATTATGTTCCCATGGCTGTAATGTTATCTAGAAAGGGTGTTCCACAAGCAGTTTGTGCTGTGTTATGCAAGTGTAACCTTAAGTGAACGCCATAACTTAACAGAATATCTCGTATAACATCAATTGGAACATAAACAAAATGTCTCCTATACACCAAGGTGTGAGACACAAGGCTACTCATTCAACTTCAAGCATATCAAATAATAAAGTCATACTTCTAATCATGTCTATGCCATTTTATCATATTATTATATTCCCCATAGCTGGAATGTTATCTATAAAGGGTGTTCCACAAGTAGTCGATGTTGTGTTACGCAAGTGCAACCTTAAGTGAACGCCATAACTTAACATAATATCTCATATAACATCAATTGGAACATAAACAAAACTATGTCATTTAAAGTCATTTATGTCTCCTATACACCAGATGATAATGGTAAATAAGACTTACTTAGGTTCTATGATCAAATAGAATGTCCCCATGAGATTGCACGATAAACTTTACCCCCTCCAGGTCTTGCACCTCTAGCTCCTACGTCATGAACCTGAACCAAATTATCCAATAAGAGCTCAAGATAAGTTACTGAATAAAAGTGGAGTTATTATGTGACTCAATGTTATTGATATAGCATATCATATATATTATCAGCAAGGGATCCACCAGGTAGGTACTCATACAATAGAATCTGTTGCTTTGACTCAAAAAAATCCTACAGAAAATACAAAATGTTAGTCATAAAACTTCATCATGTAGAAAGAATCGATGCAACACAAAAGTTGGGAATTCCCTCCATGGCGCAAGTCACACAAACAAATGAAATTTCTTAGAAGTTCTCTTTTAAACATTTCATCAAACATGTTTTGGTCATAAAACAAAGGAATCGACAACTGAGGTAGAAGAAGGATACCTCTTTGACACGGGTTGAGCTGAGATATCGGTCTTTGACGTGATCGTTGATCGTGTACACTTTGAACTTGTCCATATTCGATTCTCTGACATCGATGAACACTAAGTTCAGTTGTTCATTCTCCTGCAGTCGATCTCGTTGATGTACTCCTAACTATTCTTACAAAACAAAGAAAAACTCATCAATAATACTCACAAAAAAAACCCTAAGTTCACTCATGAAAATCAAACCCTTTCACTCACAAAAACAACCCTAGAAGAACCCCTATGTTCACTTACAAAATTGATTGGGCAGCGGGTGGATCCAGGCAAAAGTGCGACGTTCAGCGACGGAGCCAGACATTGCGGACGCCGGGAAGGCCGCAGGGAGTGGTGATGGAGAGGGTTTTGTTGAGGGAGAGGGTTTTCTCAAGAGGAGGAAGAGGGGTTTTCTCGATGGAAAGGATTTTGTTGAGGAAAAGGAGAGGGATCAAGTAGGCCGCCGGGGAGGCTAGGGTTTCAGTGGAGAGTTTGGGGAGGAGGTGGCAGAGGAGAGTAGCCATGTGGAAAAATGGAGAGAGGATGGAGGAAGGAGAGGCTCGGAAGAGAAATAAAAAAATAAACTGATCAACAATTAAATTGACGTGGAACCGTCAACATAGAACCTATAGTAAAAAAATTATAAAAATGCCATCTGAAATGTGCACAAATTTTTTTTCGTACATGCATTACTTGACGGTTATCAACAAACCTTCAAGTAATGTAATGAGTTTTCATGACCTTTCATCTAAAACCGTAAAGAAATATGGTCAAATTTTAATACTTAACAGAAAAAGGTATTTTCTTGACATATATCTAAAACCATCAAGATAACTGGTTTCCTTGACTGGTTTGGCCATACGTCAAGAAATCGACCGTCAAGAAAGGCTATTTTTCTTGTAGTGTAAACCTAGGTATCCAATATGATACTCTACCTAGGCTACACACACCCTTTAGGATACACTCCTATAGGATGCACACTCTTCTCATGATATATAGACACCATCACTCCCATGCTTCTCACCGAATACACACTACCCAACTCATTTGGAAAACCACTACACTCATTCCTAGAACACAGATCTTTTTGCCCATACATACTGGTACTGCCCAGATTATACCTTTACTCGACTGATACCACACTTAATTGGTACACTAAAGAACCCGCACACACTGCATATACTGGCTGAACTTTCTTCACTGGGCATAGGTCTGTATACTGCTCTCATTTCCAAGTTAGCACAAGTTTCAAATACAGTTGCAAGCTCTGCATCCTGCTGTGCACCTAGATTTACCATGGTTGTTGCTGCTACATAAAGTTTCCTGCTATATTGCAGCTTGTTTTGCTGTATTTTCTTGCTCTGCAGCTATTACTGTTGGTATCATGTTGCTTTTGCTTGTTCACTGGTTTACTGCACTATAGACCTTACTGCATTTAGGTGCTGTTGTACCAATGCTGTCATCTCTAACAGAAAGTGATGCTGTTAGCAGAAAACAAACCCCCTCCCTAAAACTTTCCCTCCACCTCACTGCATCAGCATGTCCAACTTACTTCATATAACACCTAACACAATCCCTTACTTCACTACTGTACTTAATACACTAGGGTACACTAGTATATATGACACACACACACACACACACACACACATACACACATACACTTATATACTTATCTCACTCGAGAGCACATACAACACACACTAGTACATATCCCCTCATGTATCAACCTCACCCATTTGTAGAGTACAGTCATACTAACCCACTACTCAAAATAAATACATCCTCAACTTATGATATCAATGTGTGTAATTGATACGTAAGTATACTCTCAATCCATGATACTCTACTACCAATTGGAAGCACCAAACCAATATACTCTACCAAGAAAATATATATGACAATATTGACATGAATACTTAATATAAATAGATCTAATAGCCACACACACACACACACACACACACACACACACTTGACACAAGAAGACACCAATACATATGAATTATAAAATCTAGCCATGTATATCATGATGTATCATGACACAAACACTAGGTATCCAATTTTGGACACTTGGACACAAGCAAAACCTAAATTAGATACAAAAATTCTTTTGAGAACATAACACAAATACTTGATGGACACAAATTCATAATTTTACCAAATTAACGATAAAATCACATAGATTTACTAGAAATTGGCTCTTTACCACCTAGTTCACCACTTATATGGTTAGATTTAACTATTGGTGAGTTCCTATGGGTTCAATTTAGATTTCTACCATAAAAATTAGGAAAAAATAGGGAATTACCATATATGGTTAGATCTAATGGAAAATGAATCAATTGATTAGGAAGAAAATATAATTAGTTATGGATGACATCTAGCTAACTAAAATATAATATTCTATCCATGACTAAATGGTTATAACTAATTCTAAACTAACAACTAAATTAACATAACTAATATTATTAGCAACCAAAAATAAATTAACAAAAATATCCCTACTCAAGTTTTAGGTGGTTATACCACCCTATGATTATGAGGTATCCTATATCTCCTCTGGCCATGACAGATGCTTGATACGAGTTATGATTTCCATTTAGGACACAGAATTATGTATTCGACTGGCCATCGGTATGTGCAGGACGTACGTCGGTTAGGATGTAATTGTAATTAGTAGATTGTGTTAATGACCGTAGCAGTTACAGGCTGGACGAGTGGTGGGTACGACTTGGACGGTTTCAAAGGGTGGGGAGGAAATTTATTAACATAGGGGCTACTATTATTTACTTTTCCTCTAGATGCCTCTAGTATCTCGGATGGGCACTAGTACGCCGAGCATTTATTTTTGTTAGGAGAGCCCCTGCGTAAAAGGCCGTTCTCAACAGTATTCACATAGACGATTATGAGACCTCATGTATCATGATTGCAATATGTGGCATATTTTTCTGTATCTTGTTACGTCCTACTGGGAATCTGGTGATCTTTCCTGGTATAGCTGAGCCAAAATATCTTGAAGAGTACGGACTTGGACCAGACACTACTCTTAGTGATGATGAGTCTGCTCTACTAGAGTTTGCTTGATTTTATCTTTAGTTTTGGACTTATTTAGTGAACTATTTCTTTTATATTGGAGGTTGGACTCCGTTATCATTCTTAATTTGAATATAGTCATTTGGTAGTGGATTTGTCTCTACCCGACAATTTATCCTTGGACAACTTCGTACTTGAGTTTTGATTTATTTGATTAGTATTTCCTTTATTTGTTGTGGATGAGATATAGTTGTACCCTTGACTGTGATATACCTGTTTTGAGATGTATTCATTATACAGCGTACTTGTATATTCGAAGGTTCCATATATTGGAGTAGCATTCGTATACATACTAGCTGGCATGCTTGAGTATACCTGGTCCAACGTATTTTGGGACTGGGATATGGCATATTTTTGTGGTAACCCATGCAGGTCAATAAAATATTGTTTTGGTTACATTACCGTACCGAACAAGCCTACAAATAGGATTAGAGTTTAGGATCTCATCCACTTATTTAACTCGCCTCCTTTGAATTACTTTTTGAACTCTCATTTGACTGTTTGAATTGCATCTTGCTTGATCCCTTCCTACGCAAAACTTATTTTTTTCTTGCTTGATGGAGGTTAGAAAGATGGATAATATTAGGTATATAACCCCATAGATCAATTACATTATTAGATGGGTTACTTTGGCAATTAAGGATGTTTTAGAGGGATATAATTTAAGCTATGAACACATAAAACTTTCGAGGATAGATAACATTTGCAAAATTTTTAGGAAGTTTTATTTGATAATATAATCTTATTTTATAATTGATTGGTTGGATCAAAAGTGGGTAGAAATCATATTAATTTGGAATTACTTATACATTAAGGAAATTTGGTTGAAGAAATATGGTATTGTCTATGATATAAAATTTATCAAGGATAATTATTACTAAAAGGACACGAGGAGATAAGCATTATATTTTTATGACCACAATATTGTATTCAAATCTTTAGGATGAGATTAGATTTTAAATTTTGTTAATGGATTCAAATTTTAAGGATAAAGGGATTTAAATTTAAATTTGAGCGAGCAAATTGGAATTTTGAGGATTTTAAATTGAATTTAAATTTGAGAATTTTAAAGAAATTAAATCGAGCGAAATAATGGTAATTTTAATTTGAGGATTTGATTTTGAGGAAAAGAGTGTCTTGATGCTTGAATTTTAAATTTTAAATTTTGGTATATTGGTTTTAAAATTTATTAAGGATTTTATTTTAAAATTTAATTTTTTAGGGTTGAATATATATAATCAATTTAAGTTTTGAGGATGGAAATTAAATTTAAAATTTGAAGACTACGAAGTTCTAATTTTTTTTTAAAACTTTGGAATAAGATTTGATTGAATAAATCCTTGTTATTTAAATTTTAAAGGAGATTACGATAGATTGGATTTAAACATAAATATTGGTTACTTAAATATTGAAAAGATTTTGATATATTGGATTTAAAATTAGAATTTGAGGATTAGATGCAAAAATTTGAATTTTAAGAGTTAAGTCATCAATTAACATTCTAATGATGGAATTTGGAGAGAGAAAAAAATGATGAGGATGACTCAATAATAGTTAATAATACAATAAGTTTTATCTTGGGGGTTGACTAAAGATTTTGTTAGAAAAAATCCGAGGAATTAGTCGAATCTGATGTCATGAGTATAAGAAAAAGTCTTGAAAGTCGAAGTGTCAATACCACATTTCTAGAATATGGATATTTTTGTCATTTTGCATTATTATGAATATTATGTTTATATTGTGTGTGTGTGTGTGTGTGTGTATATATATATATATATATATATATATATATATATATATATATATATATATATATATATATATATAGTGACTAATATTATTATTGGTAGTAATTAGACTAATTAATTAGACATGGCGCTAGTGGACCTAACTAGACTTGACATGACAAGTTCACCTGACAATTAGACTAGTCACTTTTTGTCCCAATTAACTCAACTATTTTCACTAATTAGAGATTAGACTAAACCTTCATTAGGCATATAAGCTTCAATAAAATAAAACCCTCTTCATGACAACCCAATAGGGGTAAACATAATATTTTACATTGCTTGAGAGAGGGGTACATGGCCGGCCTTATAAGGAGGGAGTATTTCTCTTTCCTATTTATTTCTCTATTCCAAAGTTCATCCCCAATTGAGTTCTTCCCCAAAAATTTTCATTCCTCCACCGACCCTTTCTTAAATTACTCCAAATCCCTTCCATATTCATCATCTAAGGCGACTAGAAGCTTGGATTTGCTAGAGTACTTGGAGAGGAAGGATTTGGGCTAGAAGCTTATGTCCAAATACTGTCCATTGGACTTTGCATTGGGAATCTATCTCCCAATAGGTATAACTCTAAATTTTTTTGTTTAGTTAGAGTATAATTGTTGCAATTAACCATTAGGAACCCACCCATGGCTTATTACTACCCTTAGGAAGAAGAACTAGGTACTTATGACCCCTATTATGTCTTCTACATTGAGTTTTGTGTCCAAATTAGGGGAAATGATTTTTGCACCAAGTGTGTTTCATGGAGTCAAATAGGTTTATTTGGACCTAGGTTGGTGTTGTGGGGTATCTATGTGTCCACAATTGGATACTGGTATGTCGTATCGTGATACGACGTGATACAGATTGGTAAATTAGGAGTTTTGTGTTTGATGGTGTATTTCTCTCTAATGTTTATTATAACTAATTGTTTTAGTCTTATATAGATGTAATTGATAGGTATATATCGTATTGGTTATGTATTGAGGGATTTGACACTTTAGTTGAGAGTGTATCAAGAGTATCTCATTATTGCACATTATGTGTTTAAGGAATTGACTATTAAATAGTGTGTACACTATTATATATATATATATATATATATATATATATATATATATATGTGTGTGTGTGTGTGTGTGTGTGTGGGGGGGGGGGGGGTGGGTGGGTGGGTGTACACAGTTGTGCATGTTGAAGATACTGTTAAATAGAATGAGCTTGCATTTGTTATGTAAAGGGGAAAACTTTCCTTGGTGATTGTGGTAACAATGACTGCACATACATATGGGTGTACCTTGATCTAACTATAGGGTATTGTGTAGTGATTATATGCAAAGATGTGACTACAGTGGTACTCAGGTACCCGAAAACTGCAAGGAAGGGAGAGGTTCCTGCACATAGATGATTAGTCAGTATAGGTGTTTAAGGATGGGGGGAGATTGGTCAGTACAAGTGTTTAAGGATGGGGGAGTTTTGGGTATTATTGTACAGTTGGGGTAATCAAGAGTGAACCAGGTTTCAGTAGGAGCTTAGAGGCTTGGGGTACTGAAGAGTAAGTGTCAGTTATGTGCACCTTTTGTGTATTGATAGAGTGTCAGTGTGTGTAAGGGCAAGAGGGAGTTGAGCAGCAGCTGGGAAAATTGTGACATGTGCACATGTGTGCACAGGTGAGATTTGGCTCAGTTACAGTAGCTTGTTGTGGGTATACATGCTCGGATATTGCTAATAGGCTGTTAACTTAGGGACTGCACATGTCAAGTGCAGAGAGAAGAAGAGGGTAGTATTAGTGTTTTATGTCTGGGGATACTTGGGTATGTGGTTTAGGAGTGAGTAAGGTTGGAATACCTTAGTGCCAGGTAGGTATGTTGAACATATGTGCTTTGGAGTGATCAAGTGTACATGTATCAGTGTAGGTAGAGTTATATAATTAGTGGATACATGTATGCATGTGATATGATCAACAAATATGAGCATTGGAGGGCTCAGATAAGATGTGTATCAGTTGCTTTAGTTCTAGTATGGGGGTGCTATGATACTTGAAGTATCAGTGACTATAGGGCATGGGTTGGGTTGAAATATCAACTAGTATATGTATTAGTATCAAGATGAATTAGAAGAGATAGTTAGCATGGGGTTGAGTTTGGGTTTGGGTATATGATACTATGAGGGTATTAAGTTATATTTTGATAGCTAAGGTATATTGCATACAGTTTGTATAACTTATATATAAGATATTGATACTATATTATACTAGTATAGGGTAATACATATATATTACTTAGTATATTGACTAGTATAGTTATAGATATTGATATTAGTAAAATATAGTATCCTAATACCTAGTATTAGCTAGTATAGTTAACATCATCAAAATATCAACCTAGAAACCTAAATATAGGCTAGTACAACCTATATATGACTAGCTTGACCAAGTTTGACTTAGAGTTGACCTAATTTGACTATTTTGGCCTAGTTTGACCTAGAGATGGCTTAAAGACCTAGAAATTTACTAGTTTAACTTATTTATCATTTTAAACACTGTGTTGACATGATATTCAATATTTAGGTCCTCGAGACACTGGGACATACACAGTTTGATATCTATTTCTCTGGACCACAAGCGAGTACATTCTTTGACAGTTTCTGTTATTTTGATGATTACTATGATATCAGTTTTTTAGTGTTGTACTTAATTCCTGACATGATGTTATACGGATTAGTATATACTGGATTCCGTCATGAGATATTATTTTTTTGAGGACCCTGTACATGTCTTGTGATTACTGTACATATATAAACACCGATTCAGGAGTAGGTTGGTCCCCTGCTCTATGAATCATGTGTCGTAGCATGTCATGGTTGGATCTAATATACTAGTCGGAGGACGGGGGAAGTATTAGTTAGTTATGTGATCATACCCCACCTACTTGTGCATAGCTCACCCTCACCACACGCATGGTGTAGCCTGATCTAATTACTTGCACATATCTCTCCATATATGAT
Organism: Iris macrosiphon; assembly: GCA_036927795.1. Lineage (NCBI taxonomy): Eukaryota > Viridiplantae > Streptophyta > Magnoliopsida > Asparagales > Iridaceae > Iris > Iris macrosiphon. The sequence continues at coordinate 34,765,392 of JAYESA010000011.1, forward strand.
TGGCCTGATCCCCTTACTTGTACTTGTGAATAGTCAATCATACATAATTAACCTGATCCCTTACCCGTACTTATGCATAGCCAATCATATATGGTAGAGCCTTATCTTATACCCAAGTCGATCATATAACAAACTAATATTTTAAACACTTAGCTAGTTTACTTTATTCTTCTATTCCAGCTTATTCTTGGTGAGACTGATATTCACCTGCTTACTCACTGATCATTATTTCACTGTGATTGATGTTTCTTCTACTTCCTTATATTACCAGTATTTTATTTCCATCATGTATAGTCATTACTCACTGTTTTATAGTCTTTATCAATTTAATTGGAATTGCTATTAGTTATGTGCTTTGCTCCAATCCTGACTGGATAATATTTTTCAGTGATTGTTGTGCTCTACATACCGAGATTTTTGTGTGATGTTATAGCCAGGACTGCACTAGCACTATGGACCTTGAGGTGATAATTATAGAAATCTAGGCTAGTGTTTCTTATTCTATATCATGTCTAGTTTCATTACTTTGGAATGTTAATTGGTTTATCTTTATTATTCATTCTGCCTTTAGATTATTGTGATTGGATACATGATAGAATTAGTTGTATTAGTATGATTGATAGCAAGATATTGATGATATAGACAGCGTTCTACCAACGATGCTGCGGTATAGACTGGACGTACGTACCCACGTACTTGTGCCCCGATCATCCAGGTACGGGTCATGACACATTTTTATGGTGGTCCATGCAGGTTAGGCTTCACAATTAGAGAGATATCGTAGTAGTGCGACGGCTTACTTATACTACTGCGAGCCTGCGATAGGATATATGATATAGGATATTTGGATGAGAAATACTCAGTCATAAATTAGGATTCTTGAGAGATTCCTGGAATAACCCCTGAGAATCTTACTATGAACTCTACTTTAAAATCTGTTTCTACATGTTTTCGTTCACTCTCACTTGTTGTTGTTGAATTTGACTCTTGATGTTCGTTGTTGACTTTAATTCTTGTATCGAGATAAATTTTATGGAATAAATTAAGGTATATTCTGATGACATATTTTGATGAGAAAAGTAAGAAAGGTAACCGTCTGCCTTGGTTATGGAGCCTAGAGTTTATCTCAGCCATACTAGCTGGCGTGGCAGAAATGTTGAGACTTGATTTTGGATGTACATATCTTAGTTATAGAATTTAGAGTTTCTCGTAGCTATACTAGTCGGCACAGCGAGGATTCTAGATAACATGATTATAGAGGTGCATACCTTAGTTATGGACTTTATCATTTATCGCAGCTATGCTTACTGGCATGGTAAGGATTCTGAGTAACATAATTTCGAATAGACGTGTATGATTATCAGATTGTATCTTAAATTGGTTCTTAACATATCATCTCTATCATTCAACTTTTAACATTGAATTATGTTTTATCTCCCTTATTAACTTAGGATAGAGATATCTTTAGTTCCTCTAGTTCAGTTCCTTATAGAGCTCACCTTCATTAGTTCCCGAGGTAGCTTCTTTGGAAGGTTTAGTAGTTTGGTAACTTGTGGGCAAGTTTTTGTCCAGTTTCAGTATTAATATTAATTGTTAAGAGTGTAGATTATGAGTCTGAAATGTGAGCTATAGGCATCAGTCTAGAGACAACTCATAGTGCAGTACCTTTGTAGCAATAGTTTTAAGGTAGGTATCAGTATAGTTAGTATTGGTACCAATAGTAGAAGGGAGAGTAGAGTATCAGTTGTGATTCTAGGAGTTGGTAGCAGTGCCAGCATGCATATTCTAGGTAGATATAAACTCATATAGTCGAGTTATCCATGTATCAATTAGGTATCATAAAATTTGTGTTTGTATATCAGTGGATCATGATATTCTATTTAGTGCTTGGTTGTGTCTTGAGGAAGAGAATGTGTATGCAGAAGAAGTACTAGTGAGTATGCCATGATGGAATAGTACCCATAATTATATAGGTGAGTGTGATAGTGTTAGAATGTGTTGTTCTAGTAATAAGACTTGTGTTATGTGTTAAGTATTGGGCATTGGTGTGAGTAGACATGAGTGCACATGTATGTGTCTGGTGTTGGTGTATCACCTAGTATTTGGGAGTGCTGAAGTGTTAATAGGTATGTGTAAGAAAAGCATGAGTAGTGAAGTAAAGCACCAGTTTTATGAGTATTATGAAATAAAGGTTTAGTATCAGAAGTACCAATATTGTGCCCATGGGGCAGGTTAGTATGAAACAGGTAACAAAGAATATTAAGTGCATGAGTCAAGGACAGTTATGGAGTTAAAAAGTGTGATGGGATGATCTAGTGAGTAAGCTAGTGTCAAGAGTGGTAGTAGTGTATATGATGAGCCATTGTGAGTGTTAAAAAGTTAAGTGTCTGTGTACCAAGAGTGCTAAGAGAGTGTAAGTATTCAAGGTGTATCAAGATTTGGATGAGTAACAGGTTATATGTGTCAATCTAGTATCAGTAAGTAGCATTGTGGGTGGCAATATTAGCTAGGTGTACCAGGGTGATATTGAGATAGAATATATAAGGAATATGTCATAGAGCGTAAGGCGTAGGTGTATTAAACAGTTAGAAGAGAGGTAACCTGTATATGAGTAAGTTTCAGTAGTATGAGGACCTTGCTAATATATTGAAAGTAAGGGAGTAATTATGCATCAGTGAACCGTATGATGGGTATAATGGTATCAGTGAGATATCATAGTGTCATAGTGGGAAGGGGGTATTCATATATGTTACATTGATAACAGATACAAGTAAATATCCAAGGGTGATTGATTATATGTTAGAGTATGAGTTTGCACTAGATACCAAGAAAGAAGGAGTACCTTAGTGTTAAGATCCAGAGTACCTCAAGTATTATGGAGGTTTAGGATACAAGCATTATAGTGACTGGTGTACTAGGTATAGATGAGAGACACGAGTAACCTAGTATGGGAGTATCATCTATGTGCCACATATAGAGTTAGTGCCTTATGTAGATGGTGTCAAGAATAGGGTAGGCATCCTATAGAGAGTATTCTAGATTGGTAAGTATATACCAATAAGTACATTAGTGTTCGTATATAGGGTTCATTTGCAAGTAGAATGGTTAATCAGTGTTCAGGTGACTGTAAGAACTGCGATAGATAAAAGACTCTATGTGTATTAGAAAGTGAGCTAGAATTAGAGTCGACATATTATTGAACGCTTTCATGTGTCTCACAGGGATATATAGGAAATATGAGTGTTGGTAGAGTACCTTTCTAGTGCAAGAAGATAGTATCCTAAAGGTGTTAGTATAGTATCCTGGGTAGTGTGTGCCAGTGAGTTAAGTGTGTCCATGGCCTAGAACCATTGTATACCACTAGTATTAGAAGTGACCCTTGATATTAAGTATTTTTGCTAGGATGAGGCACAATGAATGCTTGGTGTGAGATAAGTAAAGGGGTCCAGCTAAGCCACTTGTGGCACAGCAAATTATTCTACACCAGTATAGGGAGACACCCAACAGGGCAGGGCTTTTGCAACAATGGTCGAGAGACCGATGCTACAGGTGTTGGGTTAAAAGGTTTTAAGCTTCTCTTTCCTTTCTTTCCATATATAGATCTGTGTGGTTCTACAATATCCCGAATAGTGCGCCACCCTTTGAAAAAGAAAGAAAGTGTGCCATCCGCTAAATAGAGAGAAAGTGCGCCATTCTTCCTTTGTTAAGTTTTATTTGTAGAAAACTGCGCCATCTTCATAAGACACATTTTTTATGCTTCTACAGTTGTTGCTTTACTAGCTTAGCATTCGGCAGAATATTGAGCTTGTGCACCGTGATCTGAGGGTCTAAACCTGGCATATCTTCATAGCTCCAAGCAAAAACATTGATATATTCCCTTATGAGTTGTACCAGGGATTCACAATCTTCACCGGAGAGACTGTTACTAATAAAAAAGGGTTTGGGGGAGGATTCATCGCCCAAATTGACTTCTACTACTTCGTCTTTAGTAGGGGTTTCTCGTTGTTCGAAACACAGCTCCCACTAAAAATCTAGGCGTTGGGCCCATGGTTCTATTTTAAAAAGCTCAGATGGCTGGTCGTCATCTTCCTTTGAGTGTGCTGACACCATATTGATGGAAAGTGTTTGTCTGAGCATAACTTCGATGCTTGTATCAGAGTCCTAAGCAGAGGATTCTGATGAGTGAGAATGCAATTTGTATTCCTCTTCGAAGCCTTCGGGAGTTGTTGGCGGTGTGACGTACCCCAGGCCATGATCGGTCCATTGGTAGTAGGTTTCAAGCTTGCTTACGGAGGAAAAGTGCAGCAGAGGTAGACGTCGTCCTTTTCCATAATTTAAGACTTCGTCATACTTCAAGTCATATCCCATGTTTTGCATGATGCGTTGGGCTTTTGAGCAATAGCGGTATAGCTGTATTTTGCCGCTGTCGGGTTCTGGTTCTTCTATGAGGAAGTCTCGACGACTTTATACCTTCCCGAAGATATTTTTTTACCCCTCTTTCTTGCTGGAACTATAAAGTAGGTGCCTTGACTTGGGAGAATTCGGTTCACTGTGTAAGTGGTAATCACTTGCATGTGCAGTTATAAACCTAGACCGTGTTCTAAGAAATACATGGAACTCAAATGTGCGACATTGGAGTAGTTCAAAGATATACCTTTATTTAGAAAATAAGGTATCTTTTCAATGGGGATTACATTATCAAAATATGGGACGTCGGCATGAGCAGCTACATAATCTCCAAGCTCATCACCTTCGGGGTTCGCCTCTAATGTCACTAATGGTTTCAAAGGCTTCTTGCGAAGTTTTACCACTAGGGGTTCGAAGGCCTTCTTGACGGGTGGTTCCTCCCTCGGGGGTCATCTTGGTCTTTCAAGGTTGGCCATAATAGGTTCTTGAACCTTTCTTTGGAGCTTAACCACAAGAGGGGCAGTCGTGTCGGTGGCACGACCCTTGAGATAAACCCTTAGGAATTCGTCTGGTGTTTCATCTTCTTCGCCTTCGTCATCAGCATCGTTATCCATCACCTTCTGATGGTTTCATTTGTATAGGACCAAGTCAGAGTAGTAAGCTTCGATCCCTTTAAAAGGATCTACGTAAGCAAATTCTGTTCTAACGACTCCTTCACTGTTGACGTATTTCAGACATTGGTGCAAGGTTGATGGCACAATCATATATTTGTGTATCCAAGGATGCCCTACAGGACGTTATAGGACAAATCTGCGTCAATGACATAGCAAGTCACTTCCGTTCGAAGATCGCCTATCTAATAGTTTAGGCAGATTTTGCTTAAAGGTAGCTCCTTCCTGCGTTGAAGCCAGTGATGGTTGTGTTGGTCACTGCCAACTGGTGCATCGGGATTCCCAAGTTCTGGAGTAGACTCCATGGGATGATACTGAGAGATGACCCTGGTTCGATGTTCATCCGGTCCACCTTGATAGCCAAGATATACCTTGTGTAGAACAGAGAAAGATCGTGCCTACTATTCTTTTGCAACATGTCCTACTGTGAGAAGGTGATGTTTAGGATCATATACATCGTATTGTTGCAGTGGGGACACACAGCGGGATTTACGAATTGCAGCTTTATAGTGCCTCAAATCCCTATTTGACTGGGATGCGCACTATATAATGGTTGTGGCTAGTATTTTGAGTCATAGGTTAGTGTCTAGTAGTCTTTCGGCATCCTCTTGCCATAGATAAAATTTGATAATCCTTTCCAACTCATGGATAGGCCTCTATTGAAACAAGTCCAATAGTTTTCTTATTTTGTTGCTTAGTTTTCTTGATTTTGCTTTAGGATTTTACTTTGGTGTTGCTTTCGATTTGCTTGTTTTCGCGGTTGGCTTTCTCACTTTGAGTATTCATTTTGTGGGAATTTTTGAGAGGAAGGATAGGCAAAAGGATTCTAACTTGATGCGCGTGCTATTGCAGGACCGCATAACTGATACTTGATCGTCACTAGGCGGGACTCCTTTTTTTAGCATATTCTCTAATTGGAGGGTGGTTTGGACCATTCTTTCCTACTTTATCACGTTAACAATCCTTATTGTTTCAAATGTTCAATCGATGATGCCCGACTAAACGTCTAGAAAATCCTTAGCCACAATGCATGTCAGCCACTAAGAAAGGAACATGCATAATTGTAGTCTACTTAGTATATAAATGTGTATGATTTATAACACGAGCTACGCAACGAAGCGAGCAGTTATGGTTCAAAACCAAGAAACTGCTTGATATAGTACGACATCTGAAACATTGGTTGTGGCATGGTGCCTCAGAGAGTTTGGACCCTCGGGTCATCAAAATCGGAACACAACTTTGAGAAAATATGAACTATTGCATAAGTATGTGGCTGTTTTACTTTTTTGTATCATCTCATGCATTGTTTGATAGTTTAAATGTTCATGCATTTGCATGGTCTGGGACAACTTGTGCACAAGGTTTGGCATTTCCTCGAAATAGTTTATGGGATACTAGAATCGAATCGAATCGAACTAGAGAAATATTTTATCTTGCTTGGCGTGATGTGTTGCGTGACCTTCAGTGGGGCTTACAACCCGGGCTGATAGGGCACGCTGCAATGCCATTGGAAATGTTCCTATGGTTTCGATCACACCAATGATCGCATATAGCTAGAACACATGCTAACTTATTGTCTTGTGCAGGTGGTAAGTATACTTGTGCTTCAGTGCAGGGAAGGGGTGCATCGGTTGAGTAAGCAACCGATGGGCTATACGGTTTCTATGTTATTTTCTCTCAAAATATGCAACTGATATGAACTGAATTCACTCTAGTTCTTAATAACAAGACCATTTTATTGCATGCTCTCCTTTAATAAGAATATGTTCATTTAGGTGAGTAGGTTCGTCCTGCTCACCAGTACAGCTGAGTACTGACCCATATTTGTAGGCACACTTTCAGGCACTCAGTGTGTGCAACGCTAGCGAAAAGACGAGAAGGCATTGTAAGCTCTTCTATTTTGAAGTATAGTTGAAGCCAGTTTATTTTGGTGGCATGGATTTTCAACCTATAGAAGGGCGTAATGCACGGGACTACGAAGATTATTTGATGGAGCGTCCTGCCCTTTTGAGTTTTTTTTTGTAATTCAATCAATGTAGCTGAGATGCGTATCAACTGTAAACTCTATATAAATTACTATGATTTTTATCAATGAAAAATTATGTTTCTTCCTATACTCCGTGTTCAACTCTCTGTGAAATGTGTGCTTTATAACTTGTGTTTCAAATAAGATTTGATTACATGTTCTTGTCTTGTGCGAGCACAATCCAGGCTAGCACAGCATCACGCCCAAGCGAGGACGATCAACCCTTGTGGAATTAGGGCATGAAAAGTTGGTATCAGAGAACGACTTCACTTCCTCGGGTTTTTAAAATATATTTCTAGAATTTTTATGTGCCTCTCGATTGAATGCATTCGGTGTCTGCTGCATGAGATAATCGCCCCATGCAATGAGCCTGTAGATAGATTATTTTTGAATTGTTGATGAGTTGCTCTTTTTTCTAGAAATGGCAAAGAAGAACGTTGTCGCTACAAGCAGTGCTCCGGCTGTCCAGAACGACCCTGTAAGTTCTGGAGAGTCCGAAAGGGTAGGTTTGAATGGCATGACAGAAAGCATAATACAATTAATGGAGGTACAGCAGCAGCCGGCTGTAGTTCAACAAGCACAGGTTCAAGCCCAACTCACTGGTTAACAAAAGCAAATAGATACCATAATGTAGATGATTACATCTTTTGTGTCCAGCAAAGCTGCAGTTGAGGCGGCGCATACATCGCGAGCCGTAGCAGTAGATGACGACTCAGAGGAAGTCCAGCCTTCTGCTAAGACTTCCTGCAAAGCAGCTGAGTTCATAATGTTGCACCCACCTACATTCAATGGGAGAGCCGAACCGGACGTGGTATTGGGGTGGATCACGAAACTCGAAGGACTCTTCAGCCTTATCGGTATCAAAGGGTCTAAGCGAGTGGCGTACGCATCTGTTCAACTGGAGCTGCGAGCACATAATTGGTGGAAGGCTACCAAACATGGGATTTATGACATCAATCCGCACTATAAGATCACTTGGGTGATGTTCAAGATGGCCTTCATTGAACAGTACATTCCCAGGGCACTACGGTGGCGAAAAGAAGATGAATTTAGTAACCTGGTACAAGAAAGCATGTTGGTTGACGACTACAATTCGACGTTCGTGCGACTTGCCAAATTTGTCGAACACTTCTTGCCGGACCAGAAGGTGTGGTGCTATCACTTCCAGAAGGGCCTGAATGACAGCCTCCATAAGGATGTCATGAACCAGAAGTGCCAAACCTACAGGGAGTGTTATGAAGCTGCTATGGATAGCAAATGGATCTTTGGGCACAATTCTCAGAAGACGGGATAGACAATCTGCACCAACTTCAACAAACATCCTCATGACGTGGGAGGGTCTGGAGCACTGAAGCGTTCGCACATGTCCGAGTACAGGGGTCCCCATCCTGGATTGTAATGCCATAGGTGTGGCAAGGGTGGACATCAAGCACCTGAATGCCGATTCATGGGATATTTCAAATGTGGTCGCTTGGACCATAAGTCATTTGACTGTCGAGACAGAAGGGCAAACCCCAGAAACTAGTCAAACCAGCACAGGGGACCTCTAGCACATGGCGCCAATGCTTTACCAGTGAACCCACAACGCCAGGGAGTTCAGGGCCGAGTCTATGCATTGACTTGGGATGAGACAACCGCCTCCGACACGGTCATGACAGGTACATTACTTTTCATAGATTTGTCTGCTATAGTGTTATTCGATTCAGGTGTTAAGCATAGTTTTATATCTGCTAATTTTATTGTGTAGAATAAATAAGCTTCAACACCATTAAATATGAACCTGTGCGTTAGGACCCCTTCAGGATTCGACATGCCCGCTAATGTGATCTGTAGGGATGGCTACATTTATATTGGAGGGAGGAAGCTTTCCTTAGATTTTATCATTCTGAACATTAAGGAATACAATATTATCCTCACGATGAACTAGTTACGTGCTTGCCAAGCGACGATTGAGTTCGCGGAGAAACAAGTCGTGTTTCATCTACCTGGCGAGGCAGAGTTCTAATATTTATGTAGCACAAAGTCAAAGACGGCAATGGTGGTATCGTCGGTTACGACAAGGCGCATGTTGTATTCGGGCTGTGAAGGGTACTTAGCCTCTATTCGAGACACCCGACAGAAAGGTGCAAATGTGGCTCAAGCTAATGTCATAGTAGAATTCCACGATGTGTTCTCGGACAAGATGCCCGTAATGCCTCCGGATCGAGAGATCAAATTCACCATTGACACCTTTCCGGATATAAGGTCGATATTGAAGGCACCCTACCGAATGGCCCTAGTAGAGCTGAAGGAATTAAAGGTACAGTTGCAAGATTTGTTGAACCGAGGATAGATTCGCCAAGGATTTCTCCGTGGGGAGCTCCGGTGTTGTTTGTGAAGAAGAAAGATGGATCCATGCGGCTGCTCATTGACTACCGAGAACTGAATAAGGCTATTGTGCGAAATAAATATCTGTTATCGAGGATAGACGACCTATTTGATCAACTAAAGGGGCGACAGTATTGTCTAAAATTGATCTCAGGTCAGGCTATCATCAGCTAAAGATTAACCCTGATGACGTCCCAAAGTCAACGTTCTGAACCCGATACGGGCACTACAAATTTCTAGTAATATCGTTCGACTTGACGAACGCCCCAGCAAATTTTATGGATCTGACGAACCATGTCTTCCGGCCATTCATGGACAAGTTTGTGGTCGTGTTCATCAACATCATTCTAATCTATTCGAAGGACAAGGCGGAGCACAAGGAACATTTAAGGATGATGTTGTAGAGGTTGAGGGAGCATCGGTTGTTCGTAAACCTAAGCAAGTACGATTTTTGGATGAGCAGCGTGTTGTTTCTAGGGCATGTTGTCTCAGCAAAAGGTGTCATAGTGGACCCGAAGATGATCGAAGTGGTGGAGGATTGGAGGTAGCCTACGTCAGCCAGTGAAGTTCGAAGCTTTCTGGGCCTAGCGGGTTATTACCGTAGGTTCGTGAAAGATTTTTCTAAATTGGCCTCTTCTTTGACACACCTTACTCAGAAAGGGATTGCATTCAAGTGGAGCAACGACTGTGAAATAAGCTTTCAGGAGCTAAAGCAACGGCTCATTTCAGGTCCAATACTTGCACTTCCAGATGGAGTAGAAGAGTTTCAGATATACAACGATGTTTCGGGACTCGGCTTAGGGTCTATTCTCATGCAGAGGAATAAGGTAATATCGTATGCCTTAAGAAAATTAAAGTCGCATGAGAAGAACTACCCAATGCATGACTTGGAATTGGCGGCAATTGTGTTTGTACTGAAGTTGTGGCGACAATATTTGTATAGTGTTGCTTGCAGAATCTACATAGATCACAAGAGCCTCAAGTACCGCTTCACCCAACGGGAACTGAACCTCCGGCACTAGCGCTAGCAAGAACTGATAAAGGACTACGACCTGACAATCGCATATACGTCGGACAAGGGAAACAAAGTTGCTGATGCACTGATTCGAAAGCACGTGGGCTCTCTATCCATAAACTATCATTTGCTTCAAGATCTAGAGGATATGGGTATCAAATTTTGAGTTCGATATCGAATGATACAACTGGGTGCACTTTACCTCGAGATGAGTCTGCTTGAAAGAATCAGGTCTTCTCAGAAGGACGATCAATTCCTGAAGAAAATATGGAGATAATCTCATCGGAAAAGACGTCAGACTTTGCAGAAGGCGAAGACAGGACCCTACAAGTGAAAGAAAGATTGTGCGTTCCTAACGATCCCAAGTTCCGAAAGAAAATCATGACTGAGGCACACTATGCGAAGTATTTCTTGCATCCGGGGTGCACCAAAATATACAAGGACTTGCGCATAACCTTCTGGTGGGACGGTATGAAGCGGGATTGGCAACCTTAGTTTTATAGTATATGGCCTGCCAACAGGTGAAAGCTGAACATCAGAGGCCTAACGGGGAGCTGTAGAACCTCGCTTTTCCCGAGTGGAAGTAGGACAACATCGCCATAGATTTTATCGTGGACTTTCTGAAGATTCCACGAGGCATGATGCGATTTGGGTCATTGTTGATAGATTGACCAAATCCTCACACTTCCTCCAATTCAAAGTCACATGGAGCGTTGATCGGCTAGCACAGATTTATATTGAAGAGATTGTTCTAATGCACGGAGTACCTGCTTCAATCGTCTCAGACCGTGACGGGCATTTCTTATCTCATTTTTGGACTAGCCTAGAGTCTGCATTGGGCACCAAGATGAAGTTCAGTACCACATATCACCCCCAGACTGATGGCCAAACAAAGAGGACAAATCAGATACTTGAAGATATGTTGCACCTGTGTGCGTCGATCTAAAGACTAATTGGGACACGCACCTACCATTAGTGGAGTTCATGTACAAAAATAGTTACCAATCGAGAATCCAGATGGCACAATACGAAGCACTTTACGGACGAAAGTGTCGATCTCCAATCTTCTGGGTTAAAGTCGGCGAGCGACAGGTACTCGGTCCAGAGCTTGTGGAGCTGGCCGTTGAAAAGGTTTGCATAATTTAGGAAAGACTTCGCACTGCACAGAGCTGACTGAAGAGTTACACCGACGCTCATCGACGACCCTTGTAGTTTATGGTCGGGGCCACGTCTTCTTGAAGGTGACGCCGATGAAAGGAGTGATGTGCTTTGGTATAAAAGACAAATTGAGTCTCAGATTTGTTGGCCCCTTTGAGATACTTGAGTGAGTGACAACTGTGGCCTATCAGATTGTTCTACCGCCTACCTTGGCTGAAGTGCACGACGTCTTCAATATCTCTCAACTTTGAAAGTACATGCATGATCTGAGCCACGTGATTAGTTTTGATCAGTTGGAGTTGTGCACTGACTTATCATACTCAGAGGAACCTGTGTAGATCTTGGATCGCAAGGAGAAAGTGCTACGGGATTGATCGATGTCTTTGGTTTGCGTGTTGTGGCCGAACCATTCGGTAGAAGAATCAATATGGGAGATGGAATTGGATATGAAGGAGAAGTACCCTTCATTGTTCGTTCAGTCAGAGGTAAGACCTTGTTCTTAAGTTTCAGAATAAAACTTTTTCTTAGTGGTATATTATGTAGTGCCTCAAATCTCGATTTGACCAGGATACACAGTATATAATGGGCTTGTAGCTAGTCTTCTGAGTCGTAGCTTAGTATTTAGTAGTCTTTCGGCATCCTCTTACTACGGACGAAATACGATGATCCTTTTCAACTCATGGAAAGGCCTCCATTGAAACAAGTCCAATAGTTTTCGTGTTTTGTTGCTTGGCTTTCTTGATTTCACTTTGGGATTTCATTTTGGTGTTGCTTTCGATTTGCTTGGTTTTTGTTGTTGTCTTTCTTGCTTCGAGCATTCGTTTCTTGGAGATTTTTCAGAGGAAGGATAGACGAAATGATTCTAACTCGATGCTCGTGCTATTGCAGGATCACGTAACTGACGATTGATCGTCACTAGGCGGGACTCCTTCATTCTGAACATTCTCTAATCAGTGGGTGGTTCGGACCCTTCTTTCCTACTTTTTCACGTCAACAATCCTTAATGTTTCAAACGTTCAATCGATGATGCCCGGCTGAATGCCTAGGAAATCCTTAGCCACAATGCATGCCAACCACTAAGAAAGGAACATAGATAATTGTAGTCTACTTAGTATATAAATGCACACGATCTATAACACGTGCTTCGTAACGAAGCGAGCAGTTGTGGTTCGAAACCAAGAAACTGCTTAATGGAGTGCTGCATCAGAAATATTGGTTGTGGCATGGTGCCTCGGAGAGTTTGGACCCTCGGGTCACCAAAATAGAAACATGACTTTGAGAAAATATGAACTGTTACATAAGTATATAGCTGCTTTACTTTTTTTGTACCATCTCATGCATTGTTTGATAGTTTAATTGTTCACGCATTTGCATGGTCTATGACAACTTGTGCAGAAGGTTTGACATTTCCTCGAAACAGTTTTCGGGGCACTAGAACCAAATTGACCTATGTAAAAATATTTGATCGTGCTTGGCGCGATGCATTTCGGGACCTTCAGCGGGACTTGCAACCCGGGATGATAGGACGTGCCGCAATGTCGTTTGATAAGTCTCCATGGTGTCGATCACACCAATGACCACATATAGCTAGAACACAAGCTAACTTGTTGTCTTGTGCAGGTGGTAAGTATATTTGTGTTTCAGTGGAGGGAAACGGAGCATCGGTTGAGTAAGCAACCAATGGGCGGAGTTCACTTTGAAGTTCGTATTTACGCATTCATTTTATCCTTAATTCTCAGTCTCGCTTGGCTTGGGCATTAGGACGTCAGTTGCACTTGTGTCGTATCTGGTGAGCCAGGAGCTCGAGAATGTTAGACCGACCCGTTGTTGAGTATTCAGGTGTTACTTTGACATTTGGAGGTATTCTGGGACTAAGATGACTGTGTCTGAATATGGACTCCAACCGTGTCCAATGCCTAATATAGTGTTCGGGACATTGTAAGAATTGGGAAGGTGTAGTATTTTGGTTTGAAACTATCGTTCAGACCTTCAGTATATAGTAATTTGGAATCTTCAAACCAACGAATATTTTAGTATTGGGATAAGCAGTAACATGTCCAAGCTCTTAGTTATCAAGAATTGGTTTTGTTTAGGAGGCTCAAACCCTGTGGACTGAGGTTGTTAGAACCAGTAGGTGTTGGACCGGGCTAAATTGACAGGGCCACATTCAGGGTCCAAGGCTATTAGCTTTAGAAAATTAGCTAAATAGTAAATTTTGGATGGAAGGTTGGTAATAAAGTAGATAATTATTGGTTAGATTAATTGCGAAATAAAATTAAGCCGACCTAAGGAATAATTTAGTTAGAGTTTAAAGTTAAGGAATGGCTAAATGTTGTTTTGTTTTATGGGCCAGCTTACGGGTTAGATTATTAAAGAGCAAATAACTAGTAATAGTAATTAATGGTAGTGATTGTTTAAATAAAGTAGCCAAGTGAATAATTAGGTAATTTGAGGTAGGAACTTGGAGTAGTTAGTTTTGGAAGAATTTGGAGACTTAGAAAATAAGGTAGGAATTTTTTGAAATAAATGCCTAAAAAGGGCATTTATGTCTTTAACGGACATTGAGGGCTTGGACTTAGCTGCTTTTGGAGAATCAGGCAATTACACTACGATTGTCCCTTTACTTTGTATTTAGGTTTTGCATTGACTTCATATTGGACACCTGATGGACACGAAAATTGTACATTGATATTGATTGCATTGTTTCATTTGGGATAGGAAAATATTTAGTCTATGTGTGACCAAACCTCCGTAGTGTAATATTGTGGATAGCTTAGTCACACATCGTGCACGTGTGGCTAAGTCGGACCGTATTTTATTGTGCTATTGTACTATTGATATTATACTCCCAACCGGTCACACACTAGAGAAATATTTCATTCACTATTGCAGGGTCATATTTTTATTGTTTCAGTGATTGCATATTGTCCATTATTGCAGGTTAATCATTTCATTTACCTATTGCATTGTATTTCAGATTTTACTTAGTATTGAGTTCATTCGAAGGGTTGTACTTTGCTCCTTTCTTGATTGGATCAGTTGCAGGTGATGAGGACTTTTATCCTACCCATTATGGCCCACAAGAGATAGACGCTGCTCAGGACCAGGAGTTCGTCCCGAAAACTTGAGGACTAGTTGTAGGACTTTACTTCATATTGACTTGATGTTGTATTGTGAGGGCTATGTTGGATGACTATATGTATTGGAGAGAGAGAGAGAGAGAGAGAGAGAGAGAGAGTCGAGATTGCCTTTATCATTCATCGGGTTTGTTTTCGGACATTCATTATAAAATATGTAATAAGGAATAGTAAAGTCTGATGGTGTATTGTTATTACTTACACGAAATCGCGTTTAGATGCTGTGATAAAAATTAACATTCATTATTAAGAGACTATTGAGGTCTAGACAGCTGACTACCGTTGTCAACGATAGCATAGGCTGGACATGCTCAATCCGTACCTGATTATTCGGGAGCATGGTGTTTCATCGATCTACTACGAATGCCAAGACAGATCAAAAAAAAATTAGTGATTACGTCACCTGGACAAATCACAATCTATATAATTCAGGTAAAATTATAATATTGAATAATAACAATGTTGAACTCTTTGCCCAAAGTTTCAACCCCTCACTGAATTCAGAAAGAAAAAGAGAGATTATAACTAAAATCACTTACCCAACTCGGAAGCAATTTTCCTAATCGAAGACATTGAGCTGGAACTGGAAGGCGCCTTAAGGCAACTTATAACAGTAGAAGTCGGAACAATCAGACTCACCTATATCCATCCGATCTAGGATCTAGCAGCCAGGGAGAAAAACCTAAGTATCCTTTCACCTTGAGCTAGGGTCAAAGATCAATACAAGCTAGGATCAGCTCTCGGAAGTCAAACTTCTCCTCTGCAGAGCTAGGCGGGCTACGACCCTTCGAGCAGGGCAGTTTATGAGCTGCTATCTCCGACCGAGGTTAGGTCTTCTTTTGCTCTGCTACTGTGATTCTTCCCCCAGTGTACACAAGCCAAGGCTTCTCGGAGTCAAGTACATTAAAGGTAGGGGAAGAAAGGGTCATCTCAGGATGGACTCCATATCTATTATCTTTCAACTTTCCTTTCTAATTGGACACGATCCATTGAATGTTCTCTCCCCAGTCCAGATTAGACCAAGGCAAATGACATTTATTGTAGAGGAGGTAGCCATGGACTGAAAGCAAGAGTCCTCGTTTCCTAAAGAATGATGTGATTCCAGGTCATCTCCCGAATGGGATATTGTAGGTGTTCCCGGTTATGGGTCAGGTCATCTAGGGGCTATATAATAAAGAGAAGACCCGCGGGTTAACCTTCGGTTCACCTCTGTTAATCCAAGACTGAGACCTTAGCTGTAAACTTATTTTCAACCAAGACTGATGGACTTGAGGTTCACTTGATTTGATTCCTCTCACAAGGAGAAAGGCGGGCATTTGCTGCGGTTCTTGTTTGTGACGGGGACCTGAGATAGGTAAATAGGCTCAGTATAGAGCGAGATCGACCCTTCAGATAAGCCTTATCTTGCTCCATAAGCCCAGACAGAACAAAAGTGGATCCTTCAAAAAGTAGGATGACGCGACAACGGCAAACTTTGCTGGTGAATCAAACCAATTGACTTTGATAATCCTTAGTCCTAATGATTCTCTAACGATTCAACCGCAAACGGGACAGTTAAATAAGAAAGATTTCCAAGTTAGAACAAGTGGTACCCATAAGAGAAAGTAGAAGTGCGCTACTTCCCCTTAGCACTCAAAGCCTATAAAGATAAATAGGTCTCTAGATAAATTGGTTTAGGTACCATTTCTGACAGCGATTTGACGGCTAGTTCGGGTCATATAGTGCTTATCTATGCGCTATAAGGATAGTTGACGAACTATTAGTCAAGACACAAGGCAAGGGTAAGGTTCTCGCGAGTTTACTTACTTTCTATAGCAGCTAGAGCGACTATCAGGATATCTCAGTCCAAAGTCAGAGGCAGTGGAAAGGAATTGAAACCATGGAAGGGTCGCTTTCCTCCATAAGGGATTGACTAGTGTTCGAACATCATTGAGACTAATTCCTCATCAATCTAGATTTATTTCAACATGAAAAATAAGCCAATCGATTCGATTGACTAGAATAGAGCAATTACAGGAAAGAGGGTATTGGCATTAGCTTTAACTAAAATCGAACCCTTAGCCTTTTTTATTTTATAATATATAATTCTAATAATTTTGCGAATATCAAATTCTAAGTATTTATTATTGGCGGGCCATAGTAATTGCACCTATCAAAGAAACTAAAAGAATTATAGAAATAAATTCAAACGGAAGATAAAAATCTGTTGATAAATGAATTTCAATTTGTTGAACGTTACTTACAAGGTCTTGTTCGATAATCTGGTTTGATTTTGTAGTCCAAATAATTTTGTACCAGGACGTATCTAAGATAGTAATAATTAGTGAAAAAAATACTTATACAAACTAGTGAAGTAACCCCATCCCCAACGTTCCAAAGATAGGAATTATAGGAATATTCTGAACCATTAATGAACATAACAGCAAATATAATTAAGACATTTATGGATCCCATATAAATAAGGAGCTGCACGGCAGCTACAAAATAGGAGTTCGATAGAATATAGAATAAGGATATACAAACAAGAACCAATCCTAATGAAAAGGCAGAATAAATTGGATTGGTAAGTAATACTACCCCCAGACCTCCTAATATAAGAAATGATCCTAGAAATACTACAAGTATATCATGTAGCTAAATCTATTATGTATAAAACAAGAGATAAATAAGTCAAAATATTTCATGATCCTACTAAATGATCCAGGAAAGAGAAAGGGCTTTGCCTTTTTTTATCAGAAAGAAAAAAGATAAAACTAGTTAGAATTTTATATTTCGAAAAAGTAACGAAAAATAGAATCTATTCTGAAGTTTAAATCTAAAGAATGATTCTCAACAAACAATCAATAGTTATGTAGTTTCTAACCAACCAAAAGAAGCTGGGATCTTCTATATACAAAGAAAATTTTAGTAATCGATAATCGTTCTTGAATCAAGGGGTTTACTTTTGTCTATTTTGATTTGAGTTGAATTCATAACTGTTTGAATTGAGTAATCCCCAATTATTGACATCGGTAACCGACCTAAAGCAATTTGATTATAATTCAATTCGTGACGATCATAAGCGGAAAGTTCATATTCTTCAGTTATTGATAAACAGTTTGTTGGACAATACTCAACACAGTTACCACAAAATATACAAACCCCAAAATCAATACTGTAATTAAGCAATTGTTTTTTTTAATCTCTCTTTCAAATCTCCAATCAAAAACAGGCAGATCTATGGGACATACACGAACGCATACTTCGCAAGCAATACATTTATAAAATTCAAAATGGATTCGACCACGAAAACGCTCTGATGCGATTGATTTTTCATAAGGATAATGAATAGTTACAAGTAAATGATTTGTATAAGATAAGGTAATTATGAAACTTTGACCAATGTATCTTGCAGCTCGTATTGTTTGTTGACCATAATTTATGAAACTGGTTACCATAGGGAACATATTGTGAATATCCATGACTAAATTGATGTGTATTTCTCTTGTTTAAGATAGTCGTTATAAATCTAGAATATCATTATCTTATTCTGTTATTTAGAGAGAAACAAGTTGAGAATAAGTTGTCAATAATAAATTACCTAATAAAATAGGTAAAAGAAATTTCCATCCAAGATTTAATAGCTGATCCATTCTCATCCTAGGTAAAGTCCATCTTGTTGTGATAGAAATAAAGAAAAAAAAGGTTTAGCTAATGTAATAAAGATACCAATTTTCATTCCAAAGATTCCAGCAATTTTATTTATCCGAAAAGTTCAGGAATGGATATATATGGAATAGATAAATTCCAGCCGCCCAAGTAAAGCACTGTTGTAAATAACGAAGAAACTAATAAATTTAGGTAAGAGGCAAGGTAAAATAAACCATATTTGATACCCGAATATTCTGTTTGATAACCTACTACTAATTTCTCTTCCGCTTCTGGTAAATCAAAGGGCAATCTTTCACATTCTGCTAGAGAAGAAATAATAAAAACTATAAATCCTATAAGCTGACGCCAAATATTCCACCCCCAAAAACCATATTTTGACTGTGCCTCAACTATATCAACTATACTTGAACTGTTAGATAATCATAGTCGATAATAACATGACTGCCGGAATCACTATTTCAAAATCGTACATGAGACCTCAACTTAATACAGCTCCTCTATGGCCGCAAATAAATGCAAGTAAGGACTTGTCCGGTATTATCACCATCTTTGGATGATAAACGGAATAAAGAAACATCAGAAAGTCCTAAATTGAACCAATGGAATTCTGTCTGCTAGATTAAAAAAAGGCGCTTCTGAATTTATCTCATCCATTATTATTTCAGTTTTTCTTTGTTTCATAATAACTTAATCCTTTAATAAAATACTCGTTGTACCAATAAATATAAAGAATGAATTAGGCATTAGTTCCAAATTCATGATAAGGATTCTGTATGTATAGATATGGATGGCAAAAAAAAAAAAAAAATTATTTGCATCTATTTTTTATCATTCCATTTCCTTTTTTCCTGGTCTTCTTTCTCAGAGGAAGGTACTCTAAAAAAATTAAATAAAAGATTAATTCATTTTTGATAGCCATTTCTTTAATCAGTGAATATGAGCATACTCTAGATCGGAATTGCGGGGAAGTACTGCTTCATCATTTCTACTAACTTAAAGCCCTCATTATGATTCGTTTTATCAAAAAAATGCAAAAATACCTTTTTTTGATACTTTACATTATCTCAATTACTAATCTTTTGTGTACCTTGGTGTTTCTAACCATTCACTGGTTTTTGATTGATCCCTAGTATGGTAAGGCATACAAGACAGTAGTAGAAACCCCATACAGTTTATCTTTTGTAGCCGCTTTAAGATATGATGACTAATCAAAGAATATCAATCTTGGGGTAAATAGTTTATACTATTTATGTTTACTTCAACTTTATTCTTGTACATAGGGAATGAGATTTTATCTTCTTATTGCAAATTTAGAAGCAGTTTTATTTTACTCAGATAACTATCTGGTTTAATTTATCGAACCTAATAATGAATAAAAAAATATAAATATTCATTCAATATATTCAACTCCCTTATTTTATTTATAGAAAAAGGGGGAAGATTCATTTTCCAACGAATCACACGTAGAGATATTGATAACACACATAGAGTTAATGGTATTTCATAACTAATAGATTGAGCAGTAGCTCGCAGACCACCCGAAAAGGAATAATTATTATTCGATCCATATCCTGACATAAGAAGTCCAATAGGAGCAATACTTGAAATGGCGATCCATAAAAAAACACCTATACTGAGATCGGCTAAAACAAGTCGATATCCAAAAAGGAATTACTAAATAACTTAGTAAAATTGATATGACCGCTATAGACGGTCTGACACTAAACAAATGAATATCCCCTCTAGACGGGAGAAGGTCCTCCTTAAAAAGTAGTTTGGTCCTATCTGCTAGTACTTGAAGAATTTCCAATGGTCCGGCATATTCCGGACCAATACATTATTGTATTGCTGCTAATATTTCTCTTTCTAACCAAACAATTACTAGTACCCCTATTGTGACTCACAATACAAGGGTTAAAATGGGAACAAGGATCCATATTAGTCCATAGACTTCGTTTAAAGATTCCAATCTAGAAAAAGAATTGATAGCTTATAATTCTATCGTATCGATTATCATTTCAACGATCAACTTCTCCCATAATAATATCTATACTACCTAGTATCGTCATGATAACAGCCAATTTTATTCTTTTAACTAGTTGAGGAAGAATTTGCAAATTTATGAAACCTGGTGGACGAATTTTCCATCTCTAGGGAAACACACTACTATCTCATATCAAATAAATTCCCAATTCTCCTTTTGGTGTTTCTACTCTCACATAAAGTTCTTGTTTTGACAATTCAAAATTGGGAGAAAGTTTTTTGGTAAGAAATCTATATTCAAAATTATTCCATTGGAAATATTTTTCCCTATTAAAGCGTCTGACTTCTAAATTTTCATAAGGTTCCCCAGGAATTCCTTCTAGAGCCTGTTGAATAATTTTTACAGATTCCGCTATTTCACTGATTAGTACTAAATAACGAGCGAGTGAATCTCCTTCTTTTTTCCATTGAACCTTCCAATCGAACTTATTGTAACATTCACAAGGATCGACTTTACGAAGATCCCATTGGATTCCAGAAGCTCGTAACATCAGTCCAGATAAACCCCAATTTATTGCTTCCTCTCCATCAATAATGCCTACTCCTTCCACTCGTTCCAAAAAAATGGGATTCCGTGTAATAAGTTTTTGATATTCAACAATTCCTGTTAAAGAATAATCACAGAAATCCAAACATTTATCTATCCATCCATATGGTAGATCAGTAGCTACCCCCCCCCCTATACGAAAATAATTATGCATCATTCGCATACCTGTGGCGGCTTCGAATAGATCATATAGCAATTCCCTTTCCCTGAAAATATAGAAAAATGGGGTTTGCTCACCGATATCCGCCATAAAAGGCCCTAGCCATAATAAATGAGAAGCTATACGACTAAGTTCCAACATAATTACTCTAATATAACTAGCTCTTTTAGGTACTTGAACACTTTCCAATCGTTCTGGTACATTTACCGTTATTGCTTTTGTGAACATAGTGGCTAAATAATCCCACCGTGTTACATAAGACAAATATTGTATAATTGTTCAATTTTTTGCTATTTTTTCCACCCCTCTGTGTAAATATCCCAATATGGGTTCACAGTCAATAACATCTTCACCATCGAGAGTAACAATTAGTCGAAGAACTCCATGCATGGATGGGTGGTGAGGACCCATACTAACTATCATGAAATCTTTTCTTGTAGCCGGTACAGTCATATCTTTTCTTCCTTAATTTGTTATTCCATTCCATGAATTTCTCAAAATGAGGTTCATCAAAATGAAAAATCTAATCACTAATAAAAAAATTCAAACCAATCCTAAAATTTTAATTAACGAGTTTTTGACTCCCAGATATTTAAATGATCGATTAATTTCTTATAGCATACTCTATTTTTCTTTGACAAATAATTCAGCAACCGTTGACGTTTTTCTAGAATTATTCGTAGACCTCTTTGCGATAAAAAAATCTTTTTTATGTAATTTCAAATGTAAAGTGAGTCTCTGTATCTTATTGATAAACCCTAAAATTTGAATGCAACAGACCCACAGTTTTCTTCTTTTTCTTCTTGTGGAATAACTGATATGAATGAATTTTTTATCATAAAAAACCAATTTTCTATTTATTTTCCATATATTTTCTCGATCATAAAAAAAAAATTATTATACTAGTCATTTTAATCTAGTACACGCAAAAACTTGTATTTATTCATATACACTACTTTAATTTAATTTCTATATTTTATATTATATAAAATATAGAAATTAAATTAAAGTACCTAATGCTATTTGTTATTTTGATCGAAAAACAAGGACTTCCTTGTTTCTATGAACCTAACTCATTGAAATTCCATCTAGCAAAACAGAAGAATTATAAATTTCCAAAATAATGGATAGGAATATCGCAAATAGAGCAATTGCGATTCCCATAAGTTGTGTAGTCCCCCAGGCCGGAGCTACTTTACCATATTCCGAATTCAATGGTTTCAATAAACTCCCTACGTTAGTTTGTCTTGGCCTAGATCTAGAATAACCTTCAACGGTTTGTGTCGCCATAAATCATATTTAATCATTGGTTGAGATCTGTTGACTTTGTATACCATTTCATTATAGTTGTAAATAAACGATCTTATCGTAGATCCATTGTGATCTTGAAATTATCTCAAAATAGAAACAACAACCCTAATCGCCATCTTCATATCTGGTTTACTTGTAAGCTTTACCGGGTACGCCTTATATACCGCTTTTGGGCAACCCTCTCAATAATTAAAAGATCCATTCGAAGAACATGGGAAAACTAGTTGAAGTAATGAGTCAACCAATATAATATGGTTGGCTCATTACTTCAACTTCAGTTGAGATAATGAAAAAACATTTCATTTTTTTAGTAGGAACTTTAGGTGGTTCTCGAAAAAAGATAGCAAAAAAAAGTATCCCTAAAGTCGAGACTAAAAGGAATGTATAAACCAATGCTTCCATAGATTTGATCGTAGTGGTTTACAATTATAGCTTCCACACCTATTCATTTGGGATCATTTACCATATAAAAAGGGAAAAAATCAAAGAAAAGTGGGTAATTCAAGTCAAGATTTCTTAGGTACCCTATGTCAATTCAAATAAAAAAAGAGGCGAAAGTTACCATAGCAATCTCGTATCAGACTACTTGTCTCCTTGTGGTTGGATCTCTAAGTTTTTAGAATGCTCCAAATTCCACTTGAGCATCCAAATCTGGATCAATACCAGCAAAAACATCTCTGAACAGGGTTCTAGCACCATGCCAAATGTGTCCGAAAAAGAAGAGCAAAGCAAACGTAGCATGTCCAAAAGTGCACCAACCCCTCGGACTGCTACGAAAAATACCATCAGATTTCAAAGTAGTCTGGTTTAATTCAAAAAATTTACCTAATTGAGAACGTCTAGCATATTTTTCACAGTAGCAGGATCACTATAACTGACTCCATTGAGTTCACCACCATAGAACTCAACGATTACACCCACTTGTTCAATACTATACTTTGATTCTGCCCTTCTAAAAGGAACATCGGCCCTCACAATTCCGTCTCCATCTACCAAAACAACCGGGAATGTTTCAAAAAAAGTGGGCATACGACGTACAAAAGCTCGCTGACTCCACAAACAGATCTCTTCTTCCTACTATCTCGAACGGCGAGACCTAAGAGCAAAGTACTGATTTTTTCTTAGTTTTTCTATAGACAAACACCCTGAATCTCCCACCTTGTGCTATATACTTTGTGCTTCCAACCTCGATCCATATATATAGTTAATAAACCCTACTTTAGGTTATAGGAATTCTTAAAATAGGAAACCCTACAATAGGAAACATATTACCTAAAATATCCCATCACCAATTATGGATGTCAAAATCTGGTTAAAGATTAGATTTGATGTAGATTTGGGATCCAAAACAGAGCTGCCCATCGCCAGAATCGACTCAGCCCCCGACCGAACCAAACTCGGACTGAGTTTGGTTAGTCCCTGCAAATATGTTCTGAGTGCAAAACTATCGAGCTCAGACCGAACTCTGACATGATCGAACTCGGCTCGAGTTTAGTCCCTGCCTGTCCAAAACCTCCAGATTGATTGGACTCCCAATAATCTCCCCCTATGCATGTCGTCCCGCGATAGAGTTTCTGCTCCCACTTGTCATTGACCTATGATCCTTGAGCTGCTTTGCATCTTTCTTCGTCTCCATCTCATCGACCACAACGTCTACGCTAGCTGCCATGAGTAGCACCTCCTGCACCACTGGGATCCTGCCAACATTAATGATACGGCCAAAATGGAAGTCTCTGACGATCAGTCTCACCGTAAGTCTTGGCTGTCTGTCCCCGACTTTTGCCTTTAATCGAATGTGTTACCGTTTCGATGAGCTTCTTCACCCTTTGCTAGCCTAGACAAACGGACGGTAAGGTTCTCCCAAAATTTATTGTCATGAACCTGCCCACCTTCGTGTCCGACACTAAAGCTCCCACGTACATATGCATCCTCGAGCAGATCATCATGCACTGTGCACACCATTGATGACCCACAGCTCCCGCAAAATTATGCAAATGGAGATGCATCTTCCTTTGATTGAGTTTGTTGCACACCTTGATCTCCTCCCTGTCTTTGAACTACTGAAACTAATATCGCTCCATGAAGCTATGGAAATCCACCTGTCGCCAAATTCGGATATGTGAAACAACCCCCACAAGGAGCCCGACCAACTGTCATAGGACCGAGAAACTGACCCTCAATCTTTGACTCGCCTCCATTCGTCGCTTTGTCTCGACGAAACGAATCTTCCTTATCCCTCAAAACATCTCGAAGACCTCCCAAGACAAGTTTATGATGATCCACAAACTCCTATCAAATACCCCTTGAGCCTCCATATGTTGTTTGTGGCCTGCATGTACACCTCAACAGCTTGAGCCTGTACATACCACAACATATGTCTCCTCGAGCTAGCTGTTGGGAACCCTTAGTAAGCCATCCAATCTTTGTCTCCAAACAAACTGCGACAGCCATCATCCGCCAACTTTCCTACCAAAACCAAGTTGTAGAACAAACTCGGTATATGTTGCACTCCCTTGAGAAAGAGCTTCTCGTCAAGATCTGTTGTCAAGTGTACATCACTGATGCCCACAACTACATCAGTCCCCTTGATGCCCATCTTTACACTTCCAAACCTATCACCTCGGTATAACGTGAAGATATTCTCCTATGTAGAGTGGCGTGATATGATTCTCCCGTGTCCATAACCTAATTGTCGTTATGACACATGCCACAAGGTTTCTCTGCGTCGGTTGCTATAATGATGATATCTCCCATAGCCGTGAGATCTTCCTGATCATCCTTGCCTTTGTCCTTCTCAACTTTGAGCTTTATGCAGTTCCTCTTAATGTGACCCATTTTGCTACAGTGATAGCAACCCTCCTTGCTGTCCACAATCACAAGATGCCAAGAACTCTCCCTCATTCTCGCATGTGACTTGGGTCTTCCCTTCCCGTAGAAAGTAGTCAGAGCGTACTCCTGCGACGATTCCATCTACTTACGTTGGACCTCCTCGTTCAATAAATTACTTTTGACAACCTCCATCGTGATAACTCCATCCGATGCGGAGTTGCTCACGATACCACCAACGTCTTTCAGCTTTTCGGCAGATAACTCAAAAGTAATAGGGCCAGAAGTTCATCATCAATCACTATCTTCATCGCAGATAGCTTCTTTATGATACCCTGAACCTTGTTCAGATGTTGTGCAACTGGGCACCCTCCGTGTACTTCGAGCTGAGGAGTTGGTGAATAAGATTTAAACGCCTTGTTCCCAGCCGTCTTTCGTTTGTACAACGAATGCAACTTCTTCCACAATACTTTTGCCGAACTCTCCATGGACACGTGGTGAAACGCCGAATCGTCCAGCCATTGGCGAATGAATCCAATGGTCTTTCGATCCAGTCTTTTTCAGTCATTAGTAACTTTTTCAGATGGCTTGGTGTTGTCACCCTCCAACGGACCAAACAAGTCCTTGCACCATAGTAGATTCTCCATCATTGGCTTCCAAATCGTCTTATTTCCTCTTGTGAGGGTGATCATACGTTTGTTCATCTCCTCCGTAGACATGGTTGTACCTTTCCTTTTGATAACTTGAGAGATCTGATTCAGATGTTTGGACCGGAAGCGTCCGATACCGCGCTACGATACTGTGTCTGAAATTGACCGCAATGGAAACTTAGGCCAACCCACCTGAAGATAACGAACTAATCTACCACGAATGCCAAGACAGATCAAACAACGTATTTTCGGTGACTACTCACTGGACAAATTCCAATCTATATAACTCATGTGTAATTATAAGATTGAATAAAAACTATGTTGAAAGTTTCAACCCCCTCACCGAACTCAAGAAGAAAGGGAGAAATTTCAACTGAAATCACTCGATTTTCCTGATTGAAGACGACGACTCAATGAACAGATCTCTTCTGTCTTGAATGACGATTCCTAAGAACAAAGTACAAACTTTGTTAGATTTTCTGTGGACAAGTACCATGAATCTCCCACCTTATGCTATATACTTTGTGCCTCCTCCCCGCAACCCATAAATATAGTTGAGAAACCCTAATTTAGGTTGTAGGATTTCCTAAAATAGGAAATCCTAAAATAGAAAACTCATTACCTAAAATATCCCAATATCAATTATGGACGTCCAAATCTGTTTAAAGATTAGGTTTGATGCAGATTTGGAACCCACAACAGAGGTGTCCGCCGCAAGAACCAACTCAGTCCTGACCGATCCGAAGTCGGACCGAGTTCGGTTGGTCCCTGCCAAATTTGTTCTGACTACAAAACCATCGAGTTCGTACCGAACTCTGACATGACCGAACTCGGCCCAAGTTTGTTCTCTACCTCTTGAGAACCTCCACGCTGACTGGACTCCCAACAATTTAGCGGTTTACATTGCTCACAAATCCTTAAGCGATTTATACTGCTTGTTATCAAAATCCTTTAGACCAATTCTGTTTAGTCTTTTGGACTTTGTAAGTAAATTCAAACAAACTCACATATACCAGTGCCATCATGATCACTGACTGTGTAGTCCTAAACTATCAGAATCTGTCCATTTCAAACTCCGTGGTGCTGCGAGAGATCTTCATCTTCAATTAACTACAAGCCCCTTCATGCCTTCCCATCCGCTAGTACTGGCAACAGTAACAACATTATACCACATATTTGGGTAAAAGTGATATCTTCAAATGTGGTCGGGATAGACACTAATCTGTAGACAAGGATTACTCTCTCAAGTTAGTCATTCTTAAAAATAACAAAAATGCTATTTTGTTCGTCCCGGGAGTCCGCGCTGGCCCGTGCCCAAATGACCGGCAGCTATTGCCTCCCTCTGCTAGCTCGGGCCAGGGAAACCAATGGATGGCTGCCACTTGGTTGCGGACCGGCGTGGGCACTCCCAAGACGGACAACGTAAGAGATAATATGCATATTTCTGCAAATAGAAGAATCCCTGCCATTCCTTTTGGCAGCACCTTATCTTCTGTTCATGTAAGACACCATTTCTAGCATTAGAGCAACATAGGAACAAAATCAATAAAACTTGCCAACAGAATCTGGTTGGTTTCTCGAAATTGTTTAAACAAGAGCCCAAGCTCATAAAGGTCAATGGTTGGTGCAGATAGGAGACTTCATCTATTACCTAATCCAATATGAACATTCAGATTATTTCAACCTGTTTTGAAAGATACAGGTGTTAAACTTCAATATTCCGTCAATCTTTACATAGCACAAGCAGGTCTGAGTTCTGTATTATTAGTTAACACAAGCAGCTGAATTCACCAAGTATAAACTAGCTATTATGGGATCAGAACAATGGAACCAGATGTCTTCCTGCTCTCTAAATCAGCATGAACTCGTGCTGCTTCAGATAGCGGGTACGTGTGGTTGATTCGGACACGGAGCACGCCAGATGCAACATTAGAGAAGACCTCCCCAGCAGCTTCCAGCAGCTCATCTCGGGTCGCAGTGTAATGCATAACAGATGGCCTGGTCAAAAAGGTCGACTTCAGAGCAAGATCCGACAGTGGGATAGGATCTGGTCTTCCGGATGACTGCCCAAAGCTAACCAAGTACCCCCGCGAGGCCAAGCATTTCTGTGAACCCTGCATACAATACTTCCCAATGAGATTCATCACAGATTTCTCGAGTACTAGTCATCTGAACTAGATTGTGGTGTTTTTTTCTCACTTATTGTAGTTCCGTTGGATTGATAACAAAGTGTTTCATGAAATAAAATTGATGGAAAGCTTAGTAGAAACTCTTGCTTCTCAAGCCAAAACGAGCATTGTATTTTATGTTCTGAAACACTGAAAACTACCCAAGGATAAATTATGTATATCAACATTAAAACTCTTTTGATGGCAACATATAGAAGATTATAGTATGTTGAATAATATGTTTGGCTGATTCTAGGTTTCAGGGAACTGTCATTATTATGCCCCCATTAAAGATTAAAAAATTATTTATCAAGAACTTCATTTTTCAGTCTTTCAGATGCGACACAGATGATAACAAAAGAGAAGATGATCATATATTTACAGCTTTCCATTTTCTTTTTCATATTTTGAAAGGGTATCATCAATTATCAATTCTTCGTCCTAATTATTAAGACTACATAAAACTATTAAGTTACTCGACTTACTTTGAAAGAAACTTAGAGATTTGAACCATAACTAGATATGTCCAGACCTTAGGATTAGAATATGTGAAATGAAATGGTTGCAACTATACCTGGTATGTATCTTTTCCTACAGAATCATAGACAACATTAACTCCTTTGCCGGAGGTTATCTTGTCAACGCTGGTTACAAAATCTTCCTTTGTATAAATTATGACATGGTGGCATCCATCCTCAACTGCTTGAGCTGCTTTTTCCTCACTCGATACAGTCCCAATGACTGTGGCTCCAAGGGCATTAGCCCATTGGCAAAGAAGTGACCCAACCCCACCAGCAGCAGCATGAACAAGAACAAAGTGCCCTGGTTCAACCTGTATCACAAGCAGAAGTAGCTCAAAAAGATTCTCGTCTAATCTAAAATGTGTTTATATCATACTAAGAATTTAAAGATACATCTTAACAAGAGTATTTGATAATCATAATTCATCCAGGCTAATAGCTAACAAGCAGAACATGTACCTTAAAACAACGGCGCACAAGCATATGAGCAGTCATGCCCTTCAACATAATTGATGCTGCTGTTTTATAATCAATCGAAGGTGGAACAGGCACCACAGCACTAGCTGGAAGAATTTGTTCTTCTGAGTAAGAACCCATCGGGTTACCAGCATAAGCAACAACATCCCCTATTTTCCTGCCAGTCAGGCCAGGGCCTACAGCAGTCACCACTCCAACTGCTTCCATGCCTGTATTAAGAGATATTCAGATCATGCAAACAAAAAACGAGAAATAAATAGTACAGAGAACTATCATATATGGAGTTAGAAGTATGGGTTCACCTTATGACAAGTGGGTGGGAAATAAACCTAGCATTGTACATTCTAACAAAACTAAGACTGTAAGAAGCAAAATGTTTAACATCCAGTACCCTACTACTTTCTTCATATATTAACAATATAATTTGTCAACATCTAAAACTAAATAGTTCTATTGAATAATATAAATATATAACCTTCATCCCACACTCTAAAGTTTTGGTGTAGTGGTAGGGACTTTAATAGTATTATTATCATCACAAAGTTCTATTCATAAAAGTATCTTTGTTTTACGTGAATCAAATGCGAGGTCAAATTTAAATACTGGAAAAGAAAAGTTGGGAGAATCTCCTCAAAATAACTAACTATACCTAGGTTAGTGTTCTATATATCGGTTGTGCTAGTGCTAACTAGCAGCAATGTAAGTGCTGCATTATATGCAGAGTAACAATAGATTAACCTTTTCTATATATATATATATATATATATATATATATATATATATATATATCGCAAATGACGTCTAGTCTAGTGGTTAAAACTGATACATATTACCCAAGAGGTTGCGGGTTCGAGCCTCCTGGGCGCCATTTAATTTCTCTTTGGGGGAATTAAGTGGTGAGTTGGTGATGGGTGCAGCGCAGTTACGGTTCAAGTGCGGTGCAGGTGCGGGCCGAGATGCGTAGGGCCTTCGGGCCAGGATGTGGTGAGCCTTCGGGCCGAGTTTGTAGGCCTTCGGACCAGTTGTCTATAACAAAATTACCTCTTCCAATATATATATATATATATATATATATATATATATAGATAGAGAGAGAGAGAGAGAGAGAGGGGGAGAATACAGGAGATGAGATGGCACCTCACTCTCAAATGAGGGTGGCGGTGATGTGGCACCATCCTAGCTCTCCATCTCAAAAAATTAAAAAAATTGGCAAATTGCACTTAACCCCCTCACCTCCCCTTTCCACCTTCCCCAAACCCAGTCCCCCCCTCCAGCACCCACCGCCGGCGCCACCCACCCCCCATGGGCCAGTGCCCCCCACCACAACCACCCCTCGCCGCCTCACGCGTGCGCATTCCACCACTCTACACCGCCTCACGCGTGCACCGGCGACGCCAGAGGGAGGGGAGGGGACACGTGGCTGTGCGCGAGGCGGGGGGCGTCGTCGGCGAGGTGCAGGAGGGTGGAGGCACTGGGCTGCGAGCGAGGCGGGGGGCACGGGGCAGAGGGAGGGGCTGGGTATGCAGCACGCGCGGGGTGGGAGGCTAGGGCGCTGGGCGGCGCGCGAGGCGTGGGCAACGCGGGGGGGGGGCGTTGCCTGCGCACGGGGGGTGGGGGGTGCCGGCGGCGGGTGCTAGAAGGGGGAGTTTAGGGGAAGGTAGAAAGAGGAGGGGAGGGAGTTAAGTGCAATTTACCAATTTTTTTAATTTTTTGAGATGGAGGGCTGGGATGGTGCGACATCACCGCCACCCTCATTTGAGAGTGAGGTGCCATCTCACCTCCCTTATTCTCTCTCTCTCTTTCTCTCTCTCTCTCTCTCTCTCTCTCTCTATATATATATATATATATATATATATATATATATATATATATATCAAAGTATCTAAAAGTACAACAATGAAGCATCTATCCCAAATTTTTATGTTTGACTATTTGCATCATTTTCTTCCATTTAGCTTGGTTAAGGGCTATGTTGCATATATACTCCTCCAATTGGGTGGTTACACTCTCAAAACATTAGGTATAGATATTATTAAGATCTAGTATATAAAACATGTATATAGATCAAGGTTTGCACTATCATATCCTTCCTATTGAGTATCAGTATCGCCGGTATTGCTGGTTTTGAATCAAGTATCAAAATTTTTTGATATCAAAAAATAAATAATTATTAATAAATTTGAAAAAAAATAGAAAATATTTTATATATATTTATGCATAATTTTTAAGTAATTATGTGTTGTTTCTTAGTAGTTTTGATATTGAATGAAATAATATTCACCCTTACTGGTTGCTTACTTGTGATAAATAATTTTTTTATATGCTTTTACAACCTTACCATACTTTTGCACCCTTTATTGATCTTTTTAGTTCAATTTTTCTACCAAATTGATTAGAAAAGAGACCTCTAATATCGGTATCCATCAGTAGCGGTAGCCGTTGTGTTTTCGTATAGGACATGTCAAATTGTATCGGTATCGGCCTGTACCGATATTAGCCGATAATGCAAACTATGATATAGATATAATTTCATGTGTATATTTATAACCGTATTCATATTGTACCTGTATCCTATTTTTTTCTAAAGGATGTTCTATTTTTGAACCCTTATTGTGTCCATATCCATGTTCGATTCTACATTGTAGGTTAAGGATCACATCCATTATAACATGAACAAAAACCATCTAAAAGGAGTCATTATTAAAACAGATATTTTATCTCCAGTTGAGTCATATCTTTTTGTACACGATCTTAAAGAAATTTATCTCTATAACCAACAAAATACCACCCAAGTCCTAGCCTGACAATAACTTTTTACTAAAGAAGTTAAATGCAACATATTACATAACTTAAATGAGCAAAAGAGTAATCTACCCTAAACAAATGAATATCATGTTTTTAGCTTTTGTAGAAGAATATGTGTATTTATTCTTTTCTAGATAGTTCTACTGATGTCACACATATTAGCTAGTGACTAGAACCTTTGTATTTCCTATATAATGTTTGCCTAATTTCTCATGAAATCATCCTTATTATTCTCAGTGTAGTCTACTTCTCTGCGTGGTATCCGAGAAGGATGATCCCAACAGTTATTTCTCTATCCTCCAGCATTCTAGCCATCCATCCATTCCCAAGCTTCCATCTTTCTCCTCTTCCTCTCTCCTTTCCTAAATTCCAACCATCAACTCCCAAATAAAATCATCAAATCTCTACCTCTTTTCGACTACTCTCAAGAAAATGACACCTTACCTATCAGAACCCTAACCCACTACTCATTCTTAATGGCGGATTATGGCGGCAAGCCAAAAATCCGCCATATAAATATAGCGGATGGTGTGGCGGCCTATGGCGGAAGGTATGGTGGACAGAATATATATATATATATATATATATATATATATATATAATAAAAAACTGCAGAAATAAATAAAATACCTAAAAAAACTTAAAACATATGTCAAGAACCATACACTTAATTGATTGAAAATATCATTGCTCAATGTCATAAACTACTAATAACCACAAGCTTGTGCTGAAGCCATTGTCGAAAAGCTATACAAATAGACAGAAAAGCAGAAGCAAAGGAAGCAAGAAAAACACAATTAAAGAATAGCATTCAACTGAAAAGAACAGAATTAAAAAAGAAAATTAAAAAAAGAAAAAAAATTAAAATTAAAATTTTAAAAACATGATGGTTCATCGAAGAGGAAGAATAAGAAAAACAAAAGACTCAAAACAGTCTAAAAAACAAGAATAAACAAATATATCACATAATTAGTAAAAACAGACAAAAAAGTTAAAAATAATTGATATTGAGCGAAAAAAACGAAAAAGAATTAAAAAGATTTAAAGAATTAAAAAAAGAATTATTTTTTAAACAAAAAAAGACTTAAAAAGAATTAAAAAACGTAAAAAAATATATTTTTTTTAAAAGACTTGAAAAACGAATAACATAGTAGGAGAAAAATGTCACCGGAAGATATTGCTGGAGACGTTCGCCGGAGGGTGGGGGTCGCCGAAGGACAGCGAAGGGAGAGGACAGTGGAGGGAGGAGGATGACGGTCGTCGGTCGCTGCAGAGAAGGAAGGTCCGGTACTCAGGTTTGAAAAGTGAGAAAGAACAAGCACAAATTTAAGTTTTATGATTTTTACATCCTTTTGGGTCCGGTTCTGGGTCGGATCATACCTAGTTCGTTTTTTTTTTAATTTTCCGCCATTACTGTTGTGGTTGCCACGGACGCCACACGCATAGCGGCCGCCATGACCCGCCATTTGTAAACCGCCACACCACTGTCATTTCATGACGACTTGTTCAAAATCCGCTACCGGATGGCCGCCATTTAACAACACTACACAAAAAAGAACCCACTAACTCCATCCATTTCAAGCTACTACTACCCCAAAACTCACACAAACACATGCACCATCTCCATCTCCTTCAAATAACTCCAATCAGCCCGTCTTCTCCTCTCCCCTCTCTATGCTGAAGACATCAATCTCAAAGTCTTCTCCATAATTTGAGTGCCTACTTCCCAGATAACAAGCCACCTCCTCATATCTTGACCTCTCTCTCCTTGTGACCTTGACGAGCTACCACTCGATTGCTTCCATCCTACCGACTGTTGACCCTCAGCACTCTTCTTCAACTTGGCCTCCACCTTCAGCTACTTTATTGAGTTGTAAACCTTCTGAAATGAGCTCAT
Organism: Iris macrosiphon; assembly: GCA_036927795.1. Lineage (NCBI taxonomy): Eukaryota > Viridiplantae > Streptophyta > Magnoliopsida > Asparagales > Iridaceae > Iris > Iris macrosiphon. Next base: position 34,799,229 of record JAYESA010000011.1, read on the forward strand.
CCTTTAACATGTTTTACTCCAGCAGCTCCCACACTGTCAACCACCACGACTCCTCTGTCCCCGTCAATGACTCGACTCCTCCTCTGAAGCTCTTCCTCCTATGCTAGCAAAAGGACAAAGTGCAACATCCCAACTGTCCAGATCCGCCTAGATCCAGATTATGTTGTCCGCTCGTGACCAAAAAATACCATGCAGCCTCCTCCCTTGATGCCAAGCTCTCGAGTCACCTCAACCTTGCTTCTAATCATCTTGAATTTTGTTCAGCCATCTTTACCACTAGACAATGCTTACCAACAACGACACTAACTCTAGCCTCGACCAACAGGTCCTTCCTCGACTTGTTTCCCACCTAGCTTCCTCCATAACCTGGTCGAATTCTCGGCACACATCCAAGAGTACCTCAATCAGAGAGCTCCTCCAATCATCCTATGCCTCCAACAATTGCAATCAATGGGCTCACTGCTCTTGTTGTTTTGTATTTGTGATGCAAAAAAAAAAAAAAAAAAAAAAAAAAAATTCCAATCGCTCCTCGACCTCGGCACACATCCAACATTGCCTCAATCAGTGAGCTCCTCCAATCTTCCTATGCTCCAATAATTGCAATGAAAGAGTGAACTTCTCTTGTTGTTATGCATTTTTGATGCACAAAACAAAAAAACAAAAGACAAAAACAAAAACAAAAACAAAAACAAAAAAAATAAAATAAAACAAGTGCTCCATCTTCCCATACCCTCGCTTGCTCAACGCATTGGGACGTCGATCTAACTCTTCATCCTCCCTCTCCTGAAGAAGACCGCTACTCTTCTCTCACACACATATTGGTAACTCGTACTCTCGTCATGCAACTCCATCACATCACTCTCGTGAGACAACTCAGACTCCCGCGTCCAAAAAGGCCATAACAGTCACTCTCTCTCTCTCTCTCTCTCTATATATATATATATATATATATATATATACACTAGATGGTTGCAACTCGGACAATCTTTCGCCTCCTACATGGAGGCTACTCAGACTCTCCCATATACCCTGATAACCACTACTCAGACTCACATGCCTATATGGCTCGTCTTCTAGATGGATGCAACTTAGACAATATCGTGCCTCCTACTCCTAGATGGAGGCAAGTTAGACTCTAATGTATCACGATTGCCGCTAATCAGACTCTCTCCTGTCTGATATGGTCGTACATCATACTCTCTCTCTCTCTCTCTCTCTCTCTCTCTCTCTCCCAGATGACCTTATGTCAGACTCCATCTAAAAAATGTAAAAAAAATTAACAGAAAACTAATAGAACATAAAACACTTATCCATAAACATCAAATTATAGTTGTAGAGTGGTTATAGAGGTCGTTAAAGACCAAAGTTCCATAATAACCTATAACAGCACTACAATGACCACTATGGGCTATTGCCACTATATTCGGCTATTATGACCTGGCACCTGCACCTTGATAGTGTCTCCACCATACATACTCTATTGCCTCTAAGTCACAATATTTTTTGAAGTGTTCTATTTCTCTATCTCCATGAGTAGATTCAATAGGATTCAAAGTTTCTCCTACACGGGAGAGATGAGATAGATCTTCATCTCCGGCCCCAGGATTTGTCGAGGGCGGTTGAATCTGATCCTATTTCTGGGAGTTTTTTTTTTTTCTGGGCATGACAATCTCAACCGTTGAGATCGTTGCAAGTTCTCTCCTCTATGTTCTGTAGGAGAGAGGATCCAAATCCTCTTCTATGTTACTACCTCCCATGATTCATTCATAGCTAAAGACCTTGATTTGACAGCATATAGGGACATCAACTTAATTAGTCAACATAAGAAACCTCAGAATTTCATTACATGCCCAAAACCCAAGAAAAATCTGTCAACTAACCTTGCCATTCATCCCTAGGTTGATGGTGTAAAACTGGAAACCATACATAAGGAACCTCAGAATTTCATTACATGCCCTAAACCAAACCAACAAATTATGGCAGTCTTTTAGGTGCTCATCTATGCTTCATAGTATCCGAAAAGAACTTGCTAATTCCTACTAGATACCAGAGTTTACGAGTTCATACCGGGAGTAAAGGGCATCTGAGCCGGGTAGACGCCTTTCCGGAAATATACGTCGATGAAGTTGACACCGATCGCCTTGTTCTTCACTCGGATTTCCCCGTCCTTGGGATCTCCTATCTCCACATCCTCCCACTTCAAAACCTTTAAAAAAATGTTTTAAATTAAAAATAAATCAAGAAGCATGCATCAAGAACCACCAGAAGAAGAGGAGGAGAAATAGTTCACCTCTGGGCCGCCGAGCTCGTGGACTCTGATGGCCTTCACCATTTCTACTGATGATGAGGAGGACGAAGAGGAGAAGGCTCTGACACTGATTGATCTTGAAGTGAGAGAGTATTTGGGGGATCTTGATGGGGCCGTCAGAAGGCGCAGTGGATTTTGTTGACAACAAGAGAATAGTAATGGGTTCTTCTGTGTCGTTAGCAAGACTCTAAGAATTGTCATAACCATCTTAGTTTTGAGAAGAAAAAATTAGCCATGTGAGCTTGATAAAGGGACGGCCCACTGCATACAGGGCGGTAATGTGGGTGCATCTATAAAAATCACTCTCCTTTCAACTTCACTCCTTAGAAAAAGGGATATGATTAAAGTCAAGAAAAGCTGTCCAATTGCTTCAATCACTCCTATGTCAATTTTGTTTGCTGAGATCTTGCTACATTTTCCTCTCCTGCACCTGAGACTCTATTTACTGCACTTTGATCTGCCGATGATAATTTAGCCAAGTGTTTTGCTGCCACTTATGAAGCTAGGGACCTAACCTCTTCCTTTAAGACCCAGTATTGCTTGTCTTTGTTGGCGGTGTACACTACTTTACTGAAAGCGAATAGTGCTCTACGCACCTTCGACGCTGGGGAAGGCAAGGAACTTATTTACCATTTCCAAAGGCCGACGACGGAGGAAGCGTAGCAGGCGTCTTTTTCTTCTCGTACCATCTGAAATCAGAAAAGGAAAGGCCCGTAAGGGGTGATGGAAAAAATCAGGGTCGTATTCCTGTGCTATCAAGAAGAAGGAATTTCGGGACGGGAAGGACCTGGAATGTCAGGATGACTAAGAACAGAAGTAGCGATATGCCGATTTGCTGCTGTTAAAAAGCTAGGCATCTCTGTACTATTGCCAATCTCTTTTAGCTCCCGAACAGCCTATTCGATTTCTGTGCTCTCACTTATTCTTGGCCTGGATCTAGATAATAAATGTGGCAATCAAAGAGCTGAGTCGTCGAAAACACTAGCATGTATCCAGGATGTTTCCAGGTCGGTCCATGAGACAAAGAATGAGGATGAGCCCCCTATAAACTCAAGATTTTCCCCCTTTATACTTGAACTTAAATAAAAAGTTCATAACCAATATAAGTAATTCACAAATTCACATCGCATTTTAGCATTCTTCAGTAGAGTTTGGACACCCATTTGAGGTTCAATTCAGCAAACTATCCACAGAGAGAGATGCCCAGTCAGAGTGAACGATCCAAACTCTTGATGATATGATTTGATCGTACACTATTGACTTAAATGGGTTAGAAGGATTACTTACACTTAGTTGAGTTATCCTACAACAACATCATCTTCTAAGCCAGCATTCAGATGGCACCTTTTGAGACATTGTATGGCAGGAGATGCAGACCACCTTTGGCATATGACGATATTAGTGAGAGGCAGATGCTTTGGCTCGAGAGAATCACACAGATGGTTTAGATAGTCAGGCAAATCAGAGATCATCTCAGAGTAGTTCATGATCGTTAGCATCATTGGGCAGATTAAAATAGGTGACCTACTGAGTTCTCTGTCGATGACTACGTATTCCTTAGAATTTTGCTTACCCGTAGAGTTATCAAACTTAAGGTATGGGGAAAGCTTAGTTCGAGGTATATAGGTCTGTGCATATTCTCGAGCAAGTGGAAGATGTATCATATTGTCTTGCTCTTTCGCCATCGCTTTGCTAGGCATATGATGTGTTTTATGTATCTCAGTTGTGTCGATATATTTCGGGTCCAAGCCATATCCTAGATCATTATAACCTAGTCGTTGGTACCGAACTATCGTATGAGGAGCGACCCATTTCCATTTTGGACCAAAGGGAGAAGGTTATCAAGAATCAGACTATTCGTCTAATCCATGTCACTTGGGGCCATCACTTATCCGGTGAGTCGATGTAGGAGCGCGATGATGATATCCGAGCTCGTTATTTGTATATATTTGACTCAGGTAATATACTCTTTCGTGTACTCCATATCTTATCCTTAGCATGTGTGTTAGACTTTATGTTGATGTAATTTTGAGTATTATCAGTTTCTCTATGCATGTTTTATTACGAGTTTTCTGAGATGCTTGGGTTTTCTATTTTGGATTCCTGATATCATGATTTTTGGATTTTTTTTTTCTAATTGTTGAGTGCCTTATTTAAATTTCGAGAACAAAAATTTTCTAACAGAGAGAGTTCAAATATTGTATTTTTTGTTTTTGTGATTTCGGTATTCGCTAGGCGAGTCCTTGATTTTTGAAATCTTGGCATTGTGTTATTTCTGGAGACATGTATTGATGGTTTTCTTGGTCTTTGAGATTTCCTAGTTTCCTATGTTTGAGTATCATACGACTAGTATTGTGCAATACTTATGTTTCCGAGTAAATCACCTAATGACTTATTCAACTTAATATTTTTATGTGTTTGTGGCAACTGTATTTATCCCCATACTTCCAAAGACTTGTGGAATACCTGTTGGCATTCTCAAAAATCCGTGCTATGCCTCGTATATAGAACATAATCCTTTTTTCCCTAAATGGGAACTTGATAGTGAGAGTGGTATACTGTCGGTATACCATAATATACCGTCAGTATACTGCAGTATACCTCTCGACTTCCAATGACTCAGCCAATAGGTTTAACCACGACATCCTTTATCCATTGGGTTCTTGTTTTTATCTTGAGTTGGTTGTGATATCTTGGGAGGGCATTGGATCCATGACTTGGCTCATCCAAGGGTTAAGGATCATTTCCTCCTTCCGTTATAAACCAATTTTTTCTCTCTCTCCTCTTTTCCTTCTTCCTCTTCTCTCTCTTCATTCCCTTCTTCATTTCTTGCTTAGGTTTTAGCTTCGAGCGTGGTCTTGAGACCTAAGGGTGTAATTTATCAACCCCCCTTGGTGGTGGAGTAGAATAGTAGGCTTGAAACTTGACCTATGTATGTAAGTCTTGCCATTTTATTCAACAAATTATGTTTTCCTTCTATTTCAAGTTTTCATGATAAATGTTGCTTGGTTTTATCCAAAACATGATTCTAAATATGTTTTCTTCTTGTACTTGTGATTTGTGTGGGTTTTGCTTAATGTTTTGGGCTTCATTTCCATTTTAGGTGTATCAAGTGATACGATATTTGACCTTTGTATCGGTTGCGCTTTTATTTTTCTTGTGAAACTTGTCATGCCCTAATCCAGGAGGACCGAAAATCACCACTGGACATGATATCATGCAAGCCTAAATTGCACTTGTACAAGGACAAGACTTGTATAATAACAAAATAAAATATTCAGAGTTAGAAGCAGAGGCACAATATTGCAGAAAATGAAAGAACACAATGGTATAAGGAAATAATTTCTTTATTGATATCTTTGAAATGATTACAAGTCTTTCATTATATTGCCAATTGGCTACATTTCTCTTGAGCTATACAGAATACAATGATATCGTTTTATATATTACATCCCTTTATACAAAAGCATCTCAAAACATCTCCATGCATCTCAAGGAATCTCCTGATTTTTGGATCTGGAGAATGAGGATCTGCTATCGCTTCAGACAATCCAACACCTGTGGACAAACTAGTGGGGGGTCAACACTTTGGGAAAAGCACTGGTGAGGAACAAAAGCAACACCCTTTGAAACGATCACTAAATAATCATGTGAGAAAAATATTATATAATTAGTAATCTTGCTACTTTTATCTATGTTCATTTCATGCTGTGTAGGATCAAAGTCATATTACATTTCTTTGAAAATACTTTTGAAAAGCCACATTTCATATTCATTCAAAACATACAGTAGGGACTATCTCATGTACGATATTGATTTACTTTATCTTGAAGTGCGCAGCGTATTTCATGAGCCATATTCATTTCTTTAGGAATATTAGCATCATCTAGTGGACTATTCATCTCATTACAAAGGGGCAACAATAATTCATGTAAAATGGATAAATCTCAGGAGCAGTTACGACAAGGAACATAAAGAATATGAACCATCACTTATTCAGTGATTCTTACCCACAGTCGAGCGATTATTCCTGCAACAAACAAGTGTAAGAATGATAGGCATAAATATATAAGTGGGGATCCATGTCCATCTCTGCATCAAGTGTTAGGTATGCAAGAAGGCTAAAATCCTAGCATACAACCTAACTATATGATGGTCCCCGAGTGTTGCGTCCTCGGGATTAGCAGCTGAAACTACATGCTCGTTAATGGACACTATTCGCCTATTAGTAGCTGAAACTGCATTAACATGCTCACTAATATATGATACCCCCCAGTGCGTAAGGACTTCTAGCCTCAGGGTATCCAGTTCTCTCCTAGTCGGAACAATTTCATTGCCCAAGGAATCGTACGCCAGATAATGCCCTTGTGCACAAGTTGTTCCGACCAATGCAATACATGTAGCTTATATCAGATAACTCTATAATGCATGTTTGTGGTGGAAAACGAAAGAATGAAGATGTATTCAAGATGGGGTTTAGACGAAACCCGCCTTCTTTGGTTTACAAACAAACTTGTACAATTTGATCCTATATGAGGATGTGGGAGTACAATTTATTTAATCTGGGTAAATATTGCTATAGGTGTCTGATCTGCAGTCGATCACTTTAGCCCTTGGACCACACGATGATGAAGAAGTGCCGTAAAAGACAGGAAGCAGCTTCAAAGGTTGCAAAAGAGGGTGGATGTACGATGCCAAAGTCGTCGATCTCTACTCTTTGCCTGAGCTCCGGATTCTCTCTCTCTCTCTCTCTCTCTCTGGTTCGATCTTTCTTGGAAGTTCGACCTTGGATCTGATATTGGTTTTCTTGAACAATTTTTTGACCTTGTTCCTCATTGATAGAGGTTTCTATTTATAGAGTTTTAGTGACAGTGACCACTCCGTCGGTGTAGAAACCGAGGAGTGGAAAGTACATCACCCTTTTACACAACGGTTAAAATAACCAATGCCTGCGTATAGATGATCCTTTGAATGAGCGTGTGACGCAGGTCCAACTAAGGGACAAAACGCGTATAATCGCTATGAAGATCACGGCGTAGAAGCCACGTAGGTAGGTATCCCTCGTGTAGAAGAGGTGGGCGTAGAAGCCAATGTCTGTCACCATGGCGTAGAAGCCAAGTAGGCATAAAAGCCGAAATAGGCGTAGAAGCCGAGTGGTCATAGAAGCCGAGTGGGCGTAGAAGCCAAATGGTCGTAGAGGCCGAGTGGGCATAGAAGCCAAGTGAGCACAGGAGTTGAATGGGCATAGAAGCCGCTGCGCACCGTGCCAGAGTGCTGATGTGGACGCCTTAGCCGGAATTACGACTTTTGAAGATATAATCAAATCTCTTGCATTAAATACAGAGATTTGCCACCATCCTATGCATTAAATGTGGAGGCGTGTTTTTGAAGGTCTGCAGCCCTTCTGCGCATCAGTCGCAGAGACGTGTCTTGAGAAACTGCCACCGCTCTGTGCTTTAGACGTAGAGATGTGCCTCGAGCAACTGTCATCGCTCTGTGCATTAGACATAGAGACGTGCCTCGAGCAACTGTCATCGCTCTGTGCATTGGTCGTAGAGACGTGCCTCGAGCCCCGTACGGAGTACAGCTTTTGATGTGGCAGGCGGTTTGTCTACTGCAGAGCATAAACAGCTCATGTTTGCCTGTATAAAACAAGGCAGCGTATCCCTTCGTGCACGTAAAAGTAGTTTACGCAAAGGATATGGCGGTAAATGACAGCCTGGGTCGCAGTGCCGTGCCATCATTATAGCCGTCGTCTGGGTAGTCGAGCAGTATCCCTGGGTAGTCGAGCAGTATCCCTTTGTCAGAAGTCCAGATGTCAGGTTCATTGCAGGATCTGACAGGTTCACTTCGGAGAATACGAAGCATCTTTCGTACACTTCAATGCTGCGTTGCAAGAGGATGGGTTTCACGTCCAGGAGTCGATGAAGCACCCTGTTTACGCTGAAGCGGTTTGGACGTACTGCCTTACGTTGAGCTTATATTTCATGCTGTATTTGGCGGAGAAAGCTCTGTTGCACGCTTGATGGCTCTGAAGGCCTCTGTTTACGCTGCTCTGCATCAATATGCTGCGTATAGCCATCCGGCGTATTTTTCATGCTTCTACAAGACCCCCTTCAAAGCTTTCAAATTCCTCGAAATTTGGAACGCTTTGAATGAAGCATGAACCGCTCCTCGTAACTCGAAACGTTTCTGAATGGAGTGTTAAAACGGTCGATGCTGACTTTATGGCAGATTTATTGGGGACCGGTGTGATCTCTTTCGCCTATAAAAAGGCTGGGGGGTTAACCCGTTCTTCCCATATTCCCATCACCACGCAGAGATGATCGCCGGAGTTCGTCGGGTCGATCTGAGGAAGAAGGAGATCATGTTCTTCTAGCGTGTAAGGAGCCAAAAAAGACGGCGTCTTCGAGCAAGTGTCCACTGCAACGATAGATCATGGAAGGATATCTTAGCCTCCCTTGCTCGGGATAATCAGCAACTTTATATGGCTGTTCTTCGGGAGAGGGGAAGGGTCGTATTTGACCGTACAGCTTGCAAGCTGTATATTTCCCCCTGAGACCTCCGCAGACAAGAGCAGACATTAGCTCTGACCTCGGGCATTGAGTTGGGTGGAATATATCAACTCAATCTGTCACGGCGCACGGAGCATGGGATCTGCATAATTTATGCAAGCCCCAACTCTGTATTCTCCCGCCGTTGATCATTTCCATGTCAGTCAGTTTGCTGGAACTGACTAACTGCTGGAGAAGATGGATGAAGAATTGTGCCCAGTGAGAACCTGTCAGAACAGCTTCTGGGCGATCTTCAGACGACGATGGGGAAATCCTTTGTAGACGGAGTTTCCCTCATATGTAATAATAGAAAATAGAGAAAAACCCTTGTAGATTGGATTTCCCTCATATGTAATCATGACTTTAATCTTTTAATAAAATTGTCTTATTTCTTCATATGATCATCTTGCCATACGTCGCTGGAAAGTCTGAATATGTGTATCTTCGACACGTCTGATTCTTTACGCCGACTCTGATAGAAAGAGTATTTAGGCCCTGTCCTGCGTAGAAAGCTATTTTAGCGTTCGAGTGTTCGAACTGTTCTGTTGTCAGGAATGAGGAACCGCGTAGAATTCTGAACTGTTGTTTTCACTTCTGTATAAACAGAATTCTTGTTTCAGACTTCATCTTCAAGAATGACTTCTCAAAAAATCCCTTGGATAGGGTCGAGAAATGGCTGTCAAACTGAGTTGCCATCTTGATAGATGAAATATTCGGACTGGAGTTTGGATGAACCTCCAATTGACCCGAGAAGAGTAATTTCTCGATGTTTGAACTCTGTATGTTTTGGGTACTTGGGATATCTTGAGGTCAAGAAGGAGTTTCTTCTGTGTGAACTCCTGTAATCGACCGCCTCGAGAACTGTTCGGATATGCGGAAAGTCAAAGATCCGTAGTGTAGATGAGCTGAAAATCCTGAGTTCGTAGCCTATTGAGCGTAGAAAGCCACCGAACGTGAGATCATCGATTTGGTATCTGCTGAGCGTAAAGTCGTAGGTTTGTAGCCTCTCGAGCATAAAAGCTACCGAGCATAAAGGCATCCGGGCATAAAACCATAGACTTGTAGCTTGCGAGTGTAAAATCGTAGATCTGTAGCTGTCGAGCGTAGAAAGCTCCTTAGCGTAGAACTGTAGATTTGTAGCCTGTGAATAAAAGAAATCTTCCGAGCGTAAGGTTGTGGATCTGTTGCCTCCGAGCGTAAACTAAACGCCACCGAGCGTGAGATCATCGATTTGGTATCTGCTGAGCGTAAAGTCATAGGTTTGTAGCCTCTCGAGCATAAAAGCTACCGAGCACAAAGGCATCCGGGCATAAAATCATAGACTTGTAGCTTGCGAGCGTAAAACTATAGATCTGTTGCTGTCGAGCGTAGAAAGCTCCTTAGCGTAGGAACCGCTGACCTGTTTTTGCACGAAAAACTCTTCGAATTTGCTGACTGTCCGCCTTCTCTGAATAATAGGCTAACGTAGGACCCAATCATAACCAAATATTAATTAGGAGATTTGGTTCGGGTTTCGAGGAGTCCGTCCGAGGATTCGAGGAGTCGATTCGAACTCTATATATATCCCAAGCTTTTGAGAGAAAAACTTTTCATCTGTCTTCTGCGAAAGAGAGCTTTCGACTGTTTGAGTTTTTCCTCTCGTTCTTTCTCCGAGCATTCCGAGTTTTCAGAAATAGCGCCGAAACAAATCCCCTCCGCTAAGGGAAAGAGTATAGGTTCTTCTTCTCGTTCTTCTGCCCCAGCGAGAGAGTCTTCGGTCGGGCAAGGTGAACGTTCTTCTGAGCGAAGTATCCCGCCGACGAGTAGCGCACCCGGCCTTAGATGTAGAGCCTTTGGGAAGACAAAGAATGACGAAAAATCCTTCGCACACGTTGAACGTGACCGCGCTAGGTCGTCTTCTGTGCTGATAGCCTCTTTGAGGAAGATAACGCACGAAGACGTTTTCATCTTTTACGCTCACATTTCTAATGTGCCAGCGTAAAAACTCCATGTTTTCGCAGTTTTGAGCGTAAAAGCTCTGACTGCCGAAAACTTGGTGTATACTATAAAATTTTAGTTTTACGCTTGTGGATGGGACCTCCGGCGTAATAACTAGAATTTTGGCAGTCTGGCGTAAAGCACAGACTGTATACCGCCAATTACGCTTCTGGATGTGACTTCCGGCGTAAAATGACCAAATTTTGTACAGTCTTGGCGTAAAGCACAGACTGTCGTTTCTTGGTCTTTATGTTGCAAGATTTGTAATGACGTATTTTTCTTGCACTTTTACAGTTAACTTGCATGAGTCTCCACTGGCCGAGGTGATGGGTTCCGCCGCCGGGATGCTGCACTCAAACTATCTGGAGGATCTGTCCCACGTGACATTTCCTATCTCCGGACCCCAGTATCCTGAAGGAAGGGAGATCTTGATATCGGCTCAGGGCGAGCGGACGTTGCTGAACATGATTAACGGGGAGCCCCTGACGTACATAGACGGGGGCCAGTACATCAAGTCGGCTTTTCTCTTTGGGGACATGATTGACAAACAGTCCCAGACGAAGCCCAAGAGAGAACCCTGGGTTTTCCTCGCTGAGAGTGTGGTCTTGTATCTGCCAATGATGCCGAGAGATTATCCCATCTCGGCTTTCTCCCATGCGACACATTCCAGGAGGATGTCGTGGACGCTGACTCCCGATCTTCTCGGCAAGTCGGGGAAGATCTTTCATCTGAAAGGAGCTGACCAGGGGTCGTTTGTCAGCCGCCCTTCCGGCGTTGTAACACTGTTCAGGGGACTGTGCCCGGGCAGCGTCCCGAGTGAAGACAGTTCTGTGATCCAGCCGGTCCAGTTGTCGACTTTCTGCAACGACTTCATGGGGCGAAGGAGTGTATACCCCAAGGAGAATCCTCGGTGCAATGGGTGGATCACCCCAACAAACCTCCGATGGGCTTGCCTAGTTGACTGGGCCTTGAAGCATTTTCGGAGAGAGCTGGAGGTCATCGGACTGTATGTTGCTGTGAGTGCGACGAGTGTTAGGTTGCCTCCCAACCCTAACCTGTTTCTGGCACTGATGGAGCGATACATTTCGCTCACCGGGACCTTCGCCACTCCACTGGGGGAGTTAGGGTTGGCCCTCCATGAGATGGCAGTGATCTCGAGACTGCCGATGGGGGATACCCCATATGAAGAGTATGTTCCCACCAACCAGGAGTTGGAGGACTTGGACCCTCGGGTTGTGGAGGTGTATCAGGAGCTGATGTGCCACTACTTCGCGTGCACTGCTTTTTATGATGAGCCTTCTGATTTGGCTCACACCACTAAGTAGATGTCCTACCTCTTCTTCCACCAGGCCAGGGCCGTCAAGTTGGAGAAAGTTTCGGGGGGCAAGAATGAGCCCGTGAACTGTTTGGGCGTGCTCAGTGCCCAGGTCATCGAGGATCTTATGGAGGATGCTAAAGCTCCAGATCAGATTCTCAATGACGGGGTAGGAAAGTATCTTGAAGGCACTAAGGCCTACAGTTACTTGAGGCGCTGCCGCAGGCCTCTGTCTAAGGAAGCCCGTCTGGCTGGCTTTCTCTCCATATGGCTGCGTCGAGTAGTGGTGCCCGGTATCGCGTCCGCGGACCACATTCACCGGAACATCCTGTGGCCTGCCGTGCATCTGGTGTTCGGGGCAAGACTGGGCTTGCTCCCTGCCATGGTGTGCCGTATACAGGCTGGCCTGAGAGCCATGACTGATGGACTGCTCATCGATGAAGCTTGGCGTGATAGCTTTCCCCGGGTAGAGTTACCATACCTGTATTTGATGGGATGATTAATTCTCCACAACCCCCGGGTGATGTCTCCCGGCCCTGGTAGTAGCTCGGGAGGTAGTTTCTTGCTGAACTACAAGGACTCTCCCTGGAATGTGAACACAGTTTTAGTCTGTCGGCTGGTGCTGAGCCTCGGTCCTTGCTGAAAGCTCCTCTGCACTGTCCCCTCTGTACATCGCAATCAGTCGGGGATTAGGCTTGAGGATTTAGGTGGAGAGAAGACCAATCTTTCTCTGGAAGCTTTTAATTGGTTGGTCTGCATCAGACCCTCCCATTTGCTATACAGAAGCGAAGATCATTGTTTCTTCGAGCCCTACTTGCCCAGTCGGTTCGCCAGGCAGTTTGGGTACGATCAGCTGCACGTGGGCAATGTCGTCACCAGCTTCAGGTCCAGGGGCGGACTCATTGATGGAGCCAGAGGATGGCGGTATTTTATCATGGGTTGCACGGGAGCAATCTTTATCGTGCCGGTCGTTACACTCTCGACGGAGCTGTGCATCCTCCATTCGTATGCCCAGTTCTACGTGGCAATCAACACCTTCCATCGCAATTTTGACATGTGTGGAAGCTTTAGGGTGCCTTCTCCCAAGTCTGGGGGAAGAGTCGAAGTCCTCTCGGTTTCGTCTGACGAGGGTGAGGGGTCCGTCACTCCGGATGAGCCTCTGGTGTCGGTGTCGAGGTATGAAGTACCTCCGCCTACGGGGGCTTTGGCAGTCTCTGGGAAGCGAAGGGCTCCTGCTTCGAAGCAGACTTCCCCTCGCAAGAGGAAGAAGAAGACGGTTGCTCGTTCTCTCCGGATTCCTGGTATTGAGGCTCCTAGAGAGGAACCTGCTATCTCCCCTGTTGGGGATGTCTCTTTGATTGGAGGTTCCTCGCCTTTCGGAGAGGGACCCTTAGTTTCGGTTGGCGATGCCGGAGAACTCCTGCCTGAGGCTGCCGTTGCTGCCACCGCCTCCGGTAGTGGAACGAAATCGCCTGCGTGGCCGAGGCAAATGAGAGAATCTTTCCCTGGACCAGCCACGGATGAAACTCCTGCCGCGTCCGTGGGCATGCCTAGCGAGATTCTGGCTGACAAGCCTCGACTGAGTCTTGGTGAAGGCTCGGTAGAGCACCTGGCGGTGTCGGTGGGCCCACCCCCTTCTCCAGGTATGATAGTTCGCATTGCGTCATTAAGGCGTGATTTAGCTACGTGGGCTGCAGATGCGACATATATACCGTTGGCTACGGGTAAATGTCATCTTTACGTCTCCTCTTAGAAAGATTACCATCATATTGATATCAACTTTCTTGTCCTCTTCTCAGGGGATGGCGTCCATGGGGAGTATAGCGTTGAAGCAGCTTCTGGCTCTACTCGGGCTCTTGGCGATGATACGAAGGCGCCCGACTTCGGGGAGGAAATATCTCCGGGGGCCAGCTCGCCCGGAGTGGTTTCGTCACCTCAAGAGGAGGACGAACCCGTTGTCGTGACCTCGTCTCTCGCGAGTATGCCGATGACTTCGACCGTCGTTGTCTCACCTCCTTCGGTCGCACCACCCGTCGAGGTGGCGGCTGTGGCCACCTCGTCTGCAATCATTCCTGGAGGGGGACTTGCCAATATCGCGGCCACTCCTGGCGTCCAATCGGATCTAGTTGCGCTGACCGAGCAATACACCAGCCTTTTTTATACCAGTTTGAAAATGCTGATATCAATGGTGTTGGCGAAGAATCTAGACTTCGAGTGTTTGAAGAAGGCTTCTCAGTTTCCGATCGGGGTGGTCAGGGAGTTCGACGATTCTGGGGTAGCTGACGCCCTGGAGGCGATGGTTAATGGTTTGGAGCAACCTATTAACGAATACTTGCAGTTGGCTCGGGGCAGCCTTGAAGCTGAGGTCCAGGCCAGATATGACCTCATGACTGCGCGGCTTACTAAACAGCTGGAAAGCCTAGATGACTCCATCAAAGCACATAAGCTGGAGATGGATGAAAGAAAAGCTGTCGTGGAGGAGGCTCTTGCTCTTCAGACGAAGTGCCAATCCGAGCATGAAGGGAATGTAGCGAGGGCCTGCAAGTTGAAGGAAAAACTCGCTCTGGCAGAGGAGTGGGCTTCTCAGTCGTTGGCCGGTCTAGATGCAACGACTGGTCGACTGAGCACGGCACGACGGGATCTGGAGCGCGCAGAAGCTGCCCGTGTTGGCTCTCTTCGGGCAAGGGCCGAGCTGTCCTTTATGAACAATCCCGAGGCACGGCTGGAGCGGGCCCGCGCTGATGCCTTGGTTTCCAGGGATGAGAGGATAGCTGCACTGGTACAGCTGATTCGCGATCTGACCGCTCCCCCACAATGATGTACCCTTTCTTCTTTTTGCTTCCCAAATATAATTCTGCTCTTTTTGGGAATAAATAAAAGCGACTCTTTTCTGGCTTTGTGGACCCATCATTTCGGAATGTAAATGACAGGTTTGGGCGAGAGTGATATCAGAGGTAGTATGAACGTGATAGACTCTTGATAACCTTTTAGCAGGACATATCTATTCAGAGGTCATACGGACATGATAGAATATGACCCAACTAGTTTCATTTTGGAAGTAGTTTTGTCAGAATTGAGATTCTCGCTATATTCCACTTGAGCAGAGTAGGTTAAGCATAGTACCTTTTCAGGAATTTACCGTTGATAGGAGCCATTAACAGGTCTCCATTAGGCTGGGCTAACCGGTAAGCGCCGTTTGAGAATGTTGTCTCGATCACATAAGGGCCTTCCCACTTGGGCTGGAATTTGCCTTTACTCCTGTGAGTAAGGATCATCGGCCTTCTTACGGCTAAAACTAGTTCGCCGACTTTGAACAATCTTTCCTTTACTTTATGATTGAAAGCTTTGGAAATACGTGCTTGGTAGAGCACGATGTGCTGTTGAGCTTGGAGGCATTTCTCGTCTAATCCTTCTAGCTCTTGAAGCCTTAACAGGTCATTCTTTTCTTGAGTCAGCTCATTAGTCACGGCTATCCTGAGCGACGGGATCTGGATTTCAATGGGGAGAACTGCTTCGCTCCCGTAGACCAGTAAAAATAGGATACAACCTGTCGGTGTTCGTACCGTTGTGCGGTATGCCCAGAGGCATTCGCCCAGCTTCTCATTCCAATCTCTTTTGTTTAAAGAGACAAATTTCTTCAAGAGTTTGATAATGGTTTTGTTGAAAGCTTCCGCCAAACCATTAGCAGCTGGATAATACGCCGTAGAGGCAATATTATGTATCCGATTTTTATCGCAAAATCGATGAAACGCTTGGCTGATGAACTGAGGCCCATTATCATGGATTATCCTTCGGGGAATCCCAAAGCGATAAATGACGTGATGCTTGATGAAGCTGATTACATTAGACGCCTTTACCTCAGCAAGAGGGATTGCCTCTGTCCATTTGGAGAAGTAATCCATGATGGCCAGTATGAACCGGTGACCTCTGGAAGAAGACGGGTGAATAGGACCAATGATATCCATACCCCATGCTTCGAAAGGCCAGGATGCAACTGTAGGATGTAGATATTCAGACGGTTGATGTATGAAGTCTGCATGAACCTGACAGGCTCTGTATTATCTTGCATAGTTAATCGCGTCTGCGATCATGGTGGGCCAGTAATAGCCCATTCTCCTGATACGATCCTGTAGCTTAGGACCGGGTTGATGCACTCCGCACACGCCGTTGTGAGCTTCCCGGATAATCTGCTGTGCTTCGTCGTTAGAGAGACATCTCAATAGCAGTCCGTCGTAGGTCCGGCGATATAGGCATTATGAAGATGCATCGAAGTAGAAGCGTAATGATCGTCTTTTGACGGATACTGCTTCTTTGGGGTCCTCCGGCAAGATTCCGTATGCGACAAAATCTATGAAGGGACTTCTCCAGTCTCTTCTAGGGGGATCTGTGTTTACAGCATAGTTGCGTTCTATGTGAAAGTTGTTCTTTACACAGAATAAATCTCTGTTAAGAAGGATTACCGAATCCTGCCTTCTTATAGGAGTGGCTGAATTCGCAGCTAGACTGGCTAGGGCATCTGCTTCCAGATTCTGAGATCGAGGTACATGCTCTAGGAAGAACCCTTTGAATGTCATGGCTATCTCGACCGTTGCTTGGTGATAGGGGATGAGGTCTGGTTTTCGAACTTCATATATTCTCCTGACTTGATTGACGATAAGCAGAGAATCACCGAAAGCTTCCAGGGACTCGACCCCCAGCTCTTTGGCGACTTGGAGCCCGATTAGCAGAGCGTTGTACTCTGCCATATTATTGGAGCATGGCTCGCTAAGAGAATATGCTCGGTAGATGACGAGTTTATCAGGAGTGACCAGGACGATTTCTACCCCTGAAACCACGTTTCCCTTGGGACCAGTCCTGGAGGCGCCGTCGAAGAACAATTGCCATGCGTCACTTTCCATTGCAGAATTACATTCTGCAACTTCGTCAGGGATGTCCTCGTATAATTTGGAGGCCTCCGGGATCGGATGAGCAGCTAGGAAGTCGGCCAGCGCTTGGCCTTTGATGGACTTCTGCGGGACGTATACCATGTCATATGGTGTTAACAGCATCGCCCAAGTCGCGAGTCGGGAATTAAGAGCACTTGGCTTGCTCATCAGTACTCGAAGAGGGTTGATCCTGGAGATGATATGAATAGTCTGGCCGGTGACATAGTGCCGCATCTTCTAGATAGCGAAGATCAGAGCCAAGCATTCTTTCTTCACTGGGTTGTACCGGTGTTCGGCTCCGACCATCATCCTGCTGGGGTAGTAGATAGCCTGTTCATGACCCATATCGTTCTTTTGTGCAAGAAGAGCTCCCAGAGAATGATCCATCGCTCTAACGTACAGCAAGAATGGTCTTCCCATGACGGGAGGTACCAGAACTGGCGGACTGGTGAGATAGCGCTTAATATCTCCGAACGCTTGTTGACTGGTTTCGTCCCATACGAAGGATACACCTTTCTTCATGAGATGCAAAAAGGGCTGACATCTCCCCGAGAGGTTGGATATGAATCTCCGAATATAAGCCAGACGGCCTTGAAATCCCCGGAGTTCCCTCAGATTGTGGGGCGGTCGCATTTCTACGATGGCCTGGACTTTGTCAGGGTCCACTTGGATGCCTTTGGCGATGATGACAAATCCCAGGAATTTGCCACTAGATACACCCAGAAAGGACTTCGTAGGGTTTATCTTGAGTTGATGTTGGCGCATTAACTCGAATACCGTCCTCAAGTCTTGAATGTGATCATCTTTGATGCGGCTCTTGACGGCTATGTCGTCCACGTAACATTCTACTGTTTTGCGTAAATGCTCATGGAATATGTTACTCATAGCCCGTTGGTATGTAGCCCCGACATTCTTCAATCCGAAGGACATGACCGTATAGCAATATACCCCCAACGGTGTCCGGAAGGCAGTGTGCTTCTCGTATTCGGGATGCATCTTGATCTGATTGTATCCTGAGAATCCGTCCATGAAAGACATGCGTTCAAAATCGCAGGTATTGTCGATCATGATGTCCGTGATGGGAAGAGGGAACTCATCCTTGGGGCAGACCGCATTCAGATCTCGGTAATCGATGCAGATACGTATTTTCCTATTTTTTTTATGACTGGGACAACGTTGGCGACCCAGTCAGGATGTTGTTCTTCCCGGATAAAACCGCAGGCTATCAACTTCTTGACTTCAGCTTCGATGGCGTCCATCATATCCGGGTGGAACCGACGTTGGTGCTGCTTCACAGGCTTTGAGTCGGTCAATATGTTGAGTTTGTGAGTAGCCACCTTTGGGTCAAGGCCCGGCATGTCTTCATAATCCCATGCAAAGACGTCGATATACTCTTTTATCAGCTGGATAACTTCTTCCCTTTCAGCTGGGGGAAGATTATTACTGATAAATATCGGCTTTGGCGAAAGTTCACCCCCAACATCAACCTGGATAACTTCGTCTTTGGTGGGAGGTTCCCTTTGCTCGAAGTAGAATTCCCATTGCGTATCCATTTGTTGGGCCCAAGAGTCATTCTTAAACGGCTCAGGATCCTGTTCATCTTCTTCAAAGGGATCTGCCACTACCATATTCACTGATAGTGTTTGTTCGAGAGCAAAGGGCGACGAGCCGTTTTGAGAAGAGAAAAAGATGTCCTCATCTGACTTGGAAGTCGTAAGGGAGGTGGCATACCCTAACCCGAAATGAGTTTATTGATAGCGGGGGTCGCCGTGCAGCGGCGTTCGTCTGCCTCTTCCGTAGTTGAGGCCTGGCTTCCGCTCCAAGTCATAGCCCATGTTTTGCATGATCCTCAACGCTTGCGGGCTGTATCGGTGAACTTGTATTTTTCCAGCATCGTCATTGAAAGAATCTTCCTGGACAGTCGGTTGATTGTGCATGCGGCCAAAGACTATTGAACCTTGGCTGCTGCAGGTAGGCGAGACAATGAAGATATAATCCTCATGTGGTCCATACGTCGTGACGACGTTGGATGATGACGCTACTTCCTAGACATACGGACGGTAGGAGTTCATAGCTTCCAAGAATTTTTGTGCTATGGGTTTTACCTCGTCACGGGGAGTGGATTCCTGATTTGGAATTTGAGTGCCAATATACTGGAAAAGGGGATGTTTATTATCATCTGGAACTCCGTTCCTGGTTGCATTTACATCAGTCGGCTGCCCGTTGCGCCTAAGGTTGATGACCAGGGGTGGAGGCTTCTGGTTCAAAATGATCACTAGAGGATCACTCCCTTTTCCTGACCTGGTCTTGTTCAGGTGAATAGCCATAGGCACTATGGCTTTCGGACGAGTGGTTCATCCTTTCACCTTGATTGACAGCGGTAGTGCGGCAGAGGGTTCTTCTGGCTCCCGGTGGGATTCCTTCTCTGCCTCGCCTGACCCTTCTTCCGTGTGGTCTTGAGAGTACAACACGGCATCGGAATAGTAGGATTCTACTCCTTTAAACGGGTTTAGGTCAGCAACCTCCGTTTGTACTGTTCTTTGGGGGTCTACATATTTAAGACATTGATGTAGAGTTGAAGGAACGATGTTGTGGTCATGGATCCACGGTCTTCCCAGCAAAATGTTGTAGGACACCTCTGAATTGATGACGTAACATGTGGCCACCGATCTGAGGTTGCCAATCTGGATCCTCAGGCGAATTTTCCCCAACGGCTTACTTCTTTCTGCGTTGAAACCCACGATTGTAGTGGAGGTGTAAGCCAATTTGCTGGTAGGAATCCTCAATGGTTTGAGCAGACTATGAGGGATGATGCTGATCGACGATCCCGGATCTATGTGAATCCGATCGACCTCCATGGAACCAACATACCCGGTGTAATAGAGGGGCCTGTCATGCCTGTTATGTTTTAACAACATATCGTCTTGAGTGAAAGTGATATTTGGGACCACTTCCATTACACTGTGGCATTGAGGACATGCCACCGGTTCTTCGTCGGGGGACTTGAGCTGGGTCAAGCATGCTTCCGCCTGCATCAGTGCTTCACTCAGGGCTAGACGAGTGTCTTGGGAGAGCCTGAGTAGCTCGAAGATGGATAGCCTGGCTGGTGTATTAGCCAATTGGGCCAGGATGTCGAAGTTGTATGGCTTCTCTAAACCTTTGTTTGGAATGTTTTTCACAGGTTTATCAAAGCGCACTTCTCTTTGCTCCCCCTTGTCCGCCGGAGTTAGTTTTGAAGGGCTGGCATCTGGTATGACAGGGCCTGGTCCTGAAGGTTTGGCAGCTGAAGCGTCCGCCGGTGCATCTGCCTGACTTGCTCCGTAGTCGTTGAGGTAGGCTTTCCCTGAACGGGTTGCAGCAAATACCTCGTCTTCGTCTGAGGGCAAAGAAGTTACGACCATATGGCATGGTTTGTATTTGGAGCTCTTTCTAGACGTAGCCTTAGTAGCTTTAGTCTCCTCCTCGAGCTCTGACACCAAATCCGGATGAACCCACATAATCTCGCCCTGCCGGGTGGTTAGGGGTACCAGGTCATGATTTTGACCCCTAGCTGGAGGAAGATTGACAATGTTCATCGTGGTCCGGGAAATGGGTGTGACACCGTTCGAGACTTCTTGGGAAGGCAGATTGCCAAACCACAGAGAGATCATGTTGGCCGTGACCGTCTTCTCAGTGTTGTGCAGGGTGATGGCTTTAGCATCGATCAGACCCTGGATCTTCCTTTTCAGTATGTAATACGCCTTTGTCGGGTGGTACACGTATCTGTGGAAGATGCAGTATTTGGGGTCGTTAGTACTGTTGACTTCTTGGGGCCGTCTTAGCTCCGGAAGGGTGATCTTGCCACTTTTGACGAGACACTCGAATATACTTGGGATATCGTCGTCGTCGAAAGAGTAGACTTCGACGGGCCTGGAGGTCCCGGGTCTCGCTTGTGCGGTTGCCGCAGTCTTTTGTCTGGCCGTATTGATCGCCAGAGCTTCTTTTCCTTTGAAGCTCGAGGATGGTCGCTGCTGGGAGATGACCTTTTACCTCTGTCAGAGGCGGAGATTATGATGCCATTGTCGTGCGCCTTGCGACTGTTGTCTTCGGCGGCTACTGTTGAGATGATGAACGAGGGCCAATCATGGAACTGATATGGTCCTGTAAACACCGAGACTACAGGAAGGAGGTTCTTCCTGCAAATGTCTACTAACGCAGAGTCTGGAACTCCTGGAGGCATCTGTAAGGTGACCTGACGAAAACGTTTGACGAAGGTGCGAACATCTTCCTTTTTCCTCTGCTTGACTTCGATGAGAGAGGAAATAGACATGTCCATTCCTCCCTTATAGAATCGTGTGAAGAATAAAGCTTTGAAGTCTTCGAAGGAAGTAATGCAGTTGTCCGCCAAGCTACGGTACCACTGATAGGCTACTCCTGAGAGGCAGCCTTTGAACACCCGAGTGAGGAGGGCGTCGTTCCCTTGTAGCAACACCGTCATCATACTGAAATAGTTCATGTACTGACTTGGTGATGTTTTTCCCTCGAACAGAGCCATAGTCTGAGGTTTGTACCTCGGAGGGAAAGGGACCTCTTCCCAGATAGCTGGGTAAGGCTGGTTGATTCCCAGTTTCTTGAGCTGATCTTTGTGCTTCAAGACGTCAAACTGGGATTTCAACTCCCGTACTGCCTGCATCGGATTTTCAGTCGAAATCGGGACTACGGTGTAGTGCGGAGTTGGTTGTATCGTAACTCCAACGGGAGGTAATGCATTCTCTGAGTGAGGAAGCGGAGGAACTGTTGACTCTTGATCTAGAGCAGGCTCTTGGCTCAGGTTGGATGGTGGTAAGTCCACCCCCATACGTATCTGAGTTGGCGGGACCGATGCTTGAGCCATGGCAGTCGCGTGCTGAGTTAGCATCATCTGGTGCATGTTCTCTATTATGGATTGCATTTGTTTCAGAGATGTCTCCAGTGTAGTGATGCGTTGTTCCACATTTCCTGACGACGAAGCTTCCTCGCGTTCATCTTCAACGGCATAAACTCCCATTTTCCTAGGCATCGTCGAAGGATGCGTATAAGTTGCTGCAGAAGTCGACTCTATACTCTCAATATTTGATTCGGGAGAATGGCGACCCCCAGCGTCGGAATCAGAGGAGTACGAAGTCAGTTGTTGTGACCTTGAACGAGTGTTTTGGAACACCCCATCTTCAGTGTCTCTGAGGAGCATGTTGGATCTCCTTCGGCTCGGAGTTCTAGAGGACGGACGTCTTAAGACTGAGCTTCCTCCCAGTATATGCGAAGCCATGTTCACGGATGCATGCGCGGGCTCTTCTTCCTGGAAAGACAGAGAGTAGCTCAACCGGTCAAAAATTGACCGTTTGGCTTTAGAACAGCAGCAGTCAATCACAATCTTATGACTATTACAACATTGCTTGCCGGGGGCGTAATAGACATGTTGGAAGGTCCCCTTTCCTTACGCTTCTGGATTAGATATTTGCGCAAGTCAGGAGGAGTAGAAGAAGAAGACGACGGCTTGTTCCTTCTGTTCCCATCAGTGGGCATGCGGAGATTGGGCACCATGGTTTTTCCTGTGCCACCTGTGTACAACAGGTTGGCCATCTGAGTGGCGGATAATCCCCGGGGAGGGTGTCTTTCCGCAACTTGAGCTTGCTTTACGCCGTGGGACTTCGCCTGGCGTAATTTGGAGATTTTCTCAGACTGGCGTAATGCTGAAGAGGTCCTCAGTCGGCCATCGGCTTCTCGTGTAATTCGGAGGGTAGGCAGATTGCTCCCTCGCTGGCGTAAAGGCCGAGAAGTTGAGTACTCTGCCGCTTGCTTTCCCTTGCGGAGATCACAACGCTCATCTGGTTCCTCGCAGAGGTCAGATATTGTCTTGCACACGGAGCGTGATTTATACTTCCGATTTGGCGCTGAGGCATCATCAGAAGTTTTGTCTGTACCGCGCGTAGCGGGAGACTAGTTTCTACGCGTAGAGCATAGTGGATACTTCTGGGTTAGCGCTGAGGCTTTGCCCGAAGTTTTGTCTGTACCGCGCGTAACAGGAGACTGGTTTCTACGCGTAGAGCATAGTGGATACTTCTGGGTTAGCGCTGAGGCTTTGCCCGAAGTTTCGTCTGTACCGCGCGTAGCGGGAGACCGAATTTTACGTACAGGGCACGGAGGGAGCAATGCTACAACCTCATTGGTCGGAGAGATCAGAGAGATCGGAGAGTCCACAGGAATGGTAGAGGATGTCTTGGGCATCCAGACCTTGCGCAGCTTCCTGTTATCTTGGACGGAGAGAGGGTGAGAGCTACCCCCGGTTCGAAGCATGTCTTCGTAGGCAGACTGGTCGAATTGGACCACCAGTGTCTTCTTCACGGTTCCTACAGATACCGCATCGTGTTGAGCAATTACTTCCTCATCAGAAGAGAAAGACGTCCCCAGCAGAGTCGCCATCTTGTTTGTGGTGGAAAACGAAAGAATGAAGATGTATTCAAGATGGGGTTTACACGAAACCCGCCTTCTTTGGTTTACAAACAAACTTGTACAATTTGATCCTATACGAGGATGTGGGAGTAAAATTTATTTAATATAGGTAAATATTGCTATAGGTATCTGATCTACAGTCGATCACTTTAGCCCTTGGACCACACGATGATGAAGAAGTGCCGTAGAAGACAGGAAGCAGCTTCGAAGGTTGCAAAAGAGGGTGGATGTACGATGCCAAAGTCGTCGATCCCTACTCTTTGCCTGAGCTCCGGATTCTCTCTCTCTCTCTCTCTTGACCTTTGGTTCGATCTTTCTTGGAAGTTCGACCTTGGATCTGATATTGGTTTTCTTGACCAATTTTCCGACCTTGTTCCTCATTGATAGAGGTCTCTATTTATAGAGTTTTAGTGACAGTGACCACTCCGTCGGTGTAGAAAACGAGGAGTGGAAAGTTCAGCACCCTTTTATACAATGGTTAAAATAACCAATGCCTGCGTATAGATGATCCTTTGAATGAGCGTGTGACGCGGGTCCAACTAAGGGACAAAACGCGTATAATCGCTACGAAGATCACGGCATAGAAGCCACGTAGGTAGGTATCCCTCGTGTAGAAGAGGTGGGCGTAGAAGCCAATGTCTGTCACAATGGCGTAGAAGCCAAGTAAGCATAGAAGCCGAAATAGGCGTAGAAGCCGAGTGGTCATAGAGGCCGAGTGGGCGTAGAAGCCAAATGGTCGTAGAGGCCGAGTGGGCGTAGAAGCCAAGTGAGCACAGGAGTTAAATGGGCGTAGAAGCCGCTGCGCACCGTGCCAGAGTGCTGATGTGGACGTCTTAGCCGGAATTACGGCTTTTGAAGATATAATCAAATCTCTTGCATTAAATGCAGAGATTTGCCACCATCCTGTGCATTAAATGTGAAGGCATATTTTTGAAGGTCTGCAGCCCTTCTGCACATCAGTCGCAGAGACGTGTCTTGAGAAACTGTCACCGCTCTGTGCTTTAGACGTTGAGACGTGCCTCGAGCAACTGTCATCGCTCTGTGCATTAGATATAGAGATGTGCCTCAAGCAACTGTCATCGCTCTGTACATTGGTCGTAGAGACGTGCCTCGAGCCCCGTACGGAGTGCAGCTTTTGATGTGGCCGGCAGTTTGTCTGCTGCAGAGCGTAAACAGCTCATGTCTGCCTGTGTAAAACAAGACAGCGTATCCCTTCGTGCACGTAAAAGCAGTTTACGCAAAGGAGATGGCGGTAAATGACAGCCTGGGTCGTAGTGTCGTGCCATCATTATAGCCGTCGTCTGGGTAGTCGTGCAGTATCCCTGGGTAGTCGAGCAGTATCCCTTTGTCAGAAGTCCAGACGTCAGGTTCATTGCAGGATCTGACAAGTTCACTTCGGAGAATACGAAGCGTCTCTCATACACTTCAATGCTGCGTTGCAAGAGGATGGGTTTCACGCCCAGGAGTCGATGAAGCACCCTATTTACGCTGAAGCGGTTTGGACGTACTGCCTTATGTTGAGCTTATATTTCATGCTGTGTTTGGCGGAGAAAGCTCTGTTGCACGCTTGATGGCTCTGAAGGCCTCTATTTACGCTGCTCTGCATCAATATGCTGCGTATAGCCATCCGGCGTATTTTTCATGCTTCTACAATGCAAGCAGAATATAATCAAGAAGACTTTTGTAAAATCCCCTAATTTAAAATATTATAATTAATTAACTAGTTATTTAATTTAATTGCACTATTTCGTAGTTAATTAGAAAATATAATTTAATCGAATTAATTACTAGGTAAATACTCATTTAGAATTAGTGCACAAAAACTATTATTTTATTTTAATTTATTTTAGGAATCCAGGTAGAAGGGTGATAGATTCTAGAATGTACCAACAATTTCCTGGCATTTTTATACCACATACATGTATATATATAAATATATATATAATAAAAAAAGAAATAAAAAGAAAAGTAAAGAAATCTTAAACAAAAGAAAAACCTATCACTTAATCCTTAACCCTAAATCAATCCCTAAGCCTTAATCCTAATTACTAAACTAAACACCACCCGCTACAGCCTAAACTAAACCCAGCAGCACCCCGCTGAATACCCAGAACCCGCGAGCAACCTATCTCCCTCTCGTCTAACCAACGACCCCTCCATATATATATAACTACTTGAGATTGCAAACCCTAACCCTAACTCTATCCTCTTACCTGCGTCGACCCCGACTTCTAGCAGTACCCTGTGCAGCCATCCGAGCACCGCCAGCCACGCTCGCGTCCGCGTAACCGCGCGAGCAGCCGCGCAGAAACGACATCGACGTGCCTACTTCAAGCGCAGTTTCCCGCCCTATCTCGTGATCAATTTTGAATCCGTCTTCACTAGTATGTTCATGACCTATCCCCCTCTCAACTCTGTAAATTAGTTTCCATCGAACAATACTTAACACTAGATAGAAATTGAGACCAAGTTAAAAAAACTACATCTTTTAAACTGCAGAAAACTATTTCAATGACAGATGTTTAGAGGCTGTTATCTCCTACCACAGACATCAAAATCTAGATCTACTTTTTGCTATGTGAAGACTATATAACCGAGATTATTTCCTGTTAATTTGATTGTCTTATTTTGTGTTAGATTCAAAAATAAACTGGGGTGAAAATCATAAAAAAGTTATTTTCCAAAACTTTAGAAATTGCGATACGGAGCACGTCCCGCCAAACGGGACCGTCCCATCGTGTACCAATTGCACCAAAAGGCGCGCATGGTATGTCCTAACGTGTGGGCTTTCGCGAAAACTGATTTGGACGTGTGTGCATGTCGAAATCAACCCGTATCCGTAAAAAGTTCCCGTATCGCGACTTTTGTAAAATACTGTACCATTTAGTGTACGCTCGTCGGAATACAACAAAACTTGTGCTATTGGATTTGTGGTATCACGCTGGTCCTGTGACCCAAGTTTTACACGATTTTGAAAAAGTTCACCAAGCCGCCTATTTGTTGGCCCCATGGTTGACTTTTAGGGCGAATTTGTGTTCGGCTCTCCGGAATCCAAAATTGGACATACCGTTGAGTTTGTACTGACGTTTAGAATTTATTTGACCAATAATGTGTCCCATTTAGAGACCTTTACCCCTGGAACGCATTTTGGTGCAAAGTGGGCCACATGTGGACCCCGTTTTGACCCAAAATTATTGTTTTGTCTCTGTGTCCAAATTGGACGAAAGAGTAGTATTTTCTAGCTATCTCGCTAATTCCAAGAATGTTGGTGATGTTTATTTCAGCATCCGAAGATATTTATTCGGAGGCCTTAGTTTTTGATCCTGTGTACTTGACGTTTGGACGCTTACACTATACAGATTTCTTTCCAGGCAAGTATACCTTGCCATTGTACTATGATTTATATCTCATATAATGCATGTACTTTATTTTTGTCATTTAGTTCATATGTTTTAACTGCTATATAAACTGCGCGTCCAAGAATAACTTGGGTGCAACGACGGTGGCATCGTATTCTGTTTTATTATATATATATATATATATATGCATATTGACCTAGTTTATGAGACCACCCCATTATCATGAGGCATTCTTATATTTCATTGGCCATGACACTGTTGTCACACGAGTGTGAGTCTTATGTAGGACACGAACTTGCGTACTCGGCTGGCCACTGGTACGTATAGGACGTACGACAGATAGGAATAACTGCTGATAGAAACTGCATGCAAGAAGACCTAGCAGTTATTTAGAGGTTTCATCGTGTCATGGATGTGACATGCTTAGAGCATGGGGTGGGGAGAACAATAAGTAAGGCGTTTGGGCTCCTTTGCACTTTCCTTGTATAACCCGTACGCTCCGCCGGAGATGCGCGGTCATGATGACCACTATATATTATTGTTATCAGGCGGCCTCTGGCGTTCAAAAGACGACATGCTTTGTAAGCCCCTGAATCTCTGAGAGAATTATGCCAATCCCATTTTAGATAGATAGCCCACTTGTTGGAAAGTTTTTCTCAAACTGCATTCACATAGATGGTTAGGCGACCCATTTGATGTTTATTTTCAGTACTTTATTGGCATGCTTCTATGTATCTTGTTATATCCCTCTGAGGACCTGGTCCCTTTTCAAGTATAGACTTGCAGGATTATCCACAGGAGTACGGACCCGGACCTGATGCTTCATACTAGACAGAGGAGGTCTTACCTTCAGAGTACCTTTGATTCAATGCAGCTGATGGATATTCTAGTTGCTATTCCTTTATTGATATTTATCTTATATTGGAGTTTGATCTCTTCTCTCATTTAGTAGTTTTAGTATAGTCGATTGGCAGTGAATTTATTTTCATCCGACTATCATTCTTTGATACTTGATATTTGAGATTCAGTTATTTATTCCTATTTCTCTATTTATGTTGTGGATGAGATATAGATTGCGTGTGACTTGTATTGACAGTATATTACCACTTGTGGATTGGATATTCATAATACAGCGTACGTATGTGTTATAGTTTCCATATATTAGAGTCGTCATTTATATACGGCTGGCATGCTTACGTATTCCTAGTCCTACGTATTTTGGGACTGGGGCATGACATATTTTTGTGGTGGCCCATGCAGGTCTTCGAATATATTGTCTCGGTTACGTTACTGTATCGAACAAGCCTGCGTATAGGAATAGAGTATAGGATCTCATCCACACTTGACTAAAACTCATTTCCACTTTCAATTTCCTATTTAAATGCTTGCATCTTGTTTGATTCCTATACTCCTTCTAATCGTTTCTCCAAACATAATATTGCCACTACACCTTTACCTAGTTGTGTTAGAATTCTCACTGGAGGAGGAGTTGTACCTGTTAGTCGGATTTGTAGATCGGGTCTGGTAGTGATTCGTGGCAGAGAGATGAATGCCCGACTCTTAGTCCTTCCTATGCCAACTTTTGATATTATACTTGGGATGGACTGGCTAAGCAAGTATCACGCTTTCTTTGACTATTTTGGAGGAAGCATTCTTTTTAAGGTACCAGGCCAGCCGAAACTTGAGTTTGCACGAGGATCCATAGAAGCCCTTGATGGTGTGCAACTTGTAATAGACGACATTATTTATTACCTCCTTATTTCAGAGTTTCAAGACGTCTTTCCAGAGGAATTACCAGGACTACCTCCGGACAGAGACGTAGAATTCTCGATTGAATTGACACCGGGAGCAGCACTCATAGCGTCGCATGTTTATAGATTGGCGAAGAAGGAGATGGATGAGCTGAAGGCACAGTTGACAGAATTAGAGGAGAAATGTTTCATCCGACCAAGTGCATCACCCTGGGGAGCACCAGTATTGTTTGTACTAAAGAAGGATGGGTCAGTGCGTATGTGCATCGACTACAGAGCCTTAAATATAGTGACCGTGAAGAATAAATGCCCATTGCCACGCATTGACAACTTATTTGATCAGCTTAGTGGAGCCAAGGTGTTCTTGAAGATAGACTTGAGATCGGGATATCACTAGGTGAAGGTACGGAAGCAGGACATCTCGAAGACCGTATTCAGGACAAGATATGGACACTATGAGTTTCTGGTCATGCCATTTGGGTTGATCAATGCTCCAGCTATTTTTATGGACTTAATGAATCGAGTATTCCATCAGTATTTGGGCCAGTTCATGGTCGTCTTCATAGATGACATACTTGTCTATTCGAAGAGCTACGAGAAGCACGAGAAGCACCTACGGATCGTCCTAGAGACCTTGAGGAGAGAGCACTTATATATGAAGCTCAGTAAATATGAGTTTTTCTTAGACAAAATCTCGTTTCTTGGGCATGTCGTTACGGGAGATGGTATATCTGTTGATCCAGAGAAAATCTCGGCAGTCGAGACATGGCCCGTTCCTAAATCAGCATCGGTGGTGAGGAGTTTCCTTGGACTTGTGGGATATTACGACGGTTCATGGAGAACTTCTCAAGGATAGCAGCGCCTATGACTCGGTTGACGTGCAAGGATTAAGGGTTCGTATGGACCGACGAGTGTCAAGCCGCTTTCGAGGAGTTGAAGAAGCGATTGACCACAACGCCAGTATTGACTATTCTATCAGGATCAGAAGGTTATGTGATTTACAGTGATGCATTAGGAAAAGACTTGGGATGCGTGTTGATGTAGCATGGCAAGGTGATTGCATATGCATCTAGACAGTTACGAGTACATGAGAAGAATTATCCAACTCATGACTTGGAACTTGCAACCGTTGTGTTTACTCTGAAGCTATGGAGATATTACTTATATGGGGAATGAGTGGAGATCTATACAGACCACAAAAGTCTCAAGTATGTATTCACGCAGAAGGAGTTAATATGAGGCAATGTCGATGGCTTGAGTTGATGAAGTATTTTGAGATAGAGCTGCATTATCACCCGGGCAAGGCTAACGTAGTAGCTGACGCGTTAAGCCGAAAGCCAACAGCTTACTTCTTGACGACGCAGAGGGAATTATTGGAGGAATTGCAAAAACTTGGCATAGAAGTGGTATTACCCGGAGCAGATGGTACATTAGCCAACTTACAAGTATAGTCATCACTAGTAGAGAGGATCAAGGCAAATTTGCCTAAGGACGCCAGATTTAGGAGATTGAAAGAAAGGACAGAGACCGGAGAGCAGACGGGATTGCGCATTCATGATGACGGGACATTACAATGTGGTGATCGTCTATATGTTTCCAATGGAGAGATTCGACAGAAGCTGATGGCAGAAGCTCATAGTTCGATATATTCTATTCATCCTAGAGACACCAAGATGTACCGTGACTTGCGACAGCACTTTTGGTGGCATGGCATGAAAAGAGAGATAGCTCGCTTTGTAGCCAAATATCTAATATTTCAGCAGGTAAAGGCGGAGCATCAGAGAACAACAGGGCTACTGCAACCACTTTCGATTCCTGAGTGAAAGTGGAAGCACATCACTATGGAATTTGTTACGGGTTTTTCCAAGAGCCCAAGTGGGAGAGATGCAGTATGGGTAATAGTGGATCGACTCACCAAGTCCGCACATTTCTTGCCTTTTAGAGTTGGCCAGTCTACAGAAGCTTTGGCTGACTTATACATGAGGCAGATCGTGAGATTGTACGGCATTCCGGTCAGTATTGTGTCAGACAGGGATTCACGTTTTATATCTTACTTTTGGAGAAGCATGCAAGAGAGTCTTGGGACTCGTCTGAAGTTCAGTACATCTTACGACCCGCAGACAGATGGGCAGTCCGAACGTACTATTCAGACACTGGAGGATATGTTGAGGGCTTGTATGTTGGACTTTGGAGGATCATGGGAGGACCACCTACATCTTGTGGAGTTTTCTTACAATAATAGCTATCAGGTGAGCATCCAGATGGCTCCGTTTGAAGCATTGTATGGAAGAAAGTGTAGGTCTCCCGTGTGTTGGAGTGACGTAGAAGAACGTCAGATTCTGGGACCAGAGTTAGTAGTCAACACCGTAGAGACAGTAAAAAAGATACATGAGCACTTGCGAGCAGCACAAGACAGGCAGAAGCAGTGGGCAGACCTTCATCATCGTCCCTTGGAGTTCAAAGAAGGCGATCATATCTTTTTGAGGATATTACCTACCAGAGGCACTATTCGATTCAGAAGGCGTGGCAAGTTGAGCCTAAGCTATATTGGACCATTTGACGTGCTAGAGAGAGTGGAAGAAGTGGCGTATCGACAGGCACTACCACCTTCACTCGAGGGAGTAGATGATGTATTCCATGTGTCATAACTTAGGCGATATGTGGCAGATAGTAGTCATGTTCTCGACCACTCTGAGATCACCATTGGGCCGAGCTTGTCATACCAAGAGCAACCCGTGGGGATCCTTGATCGTCGAGAGAAAGTGTTGAGGAACCAGTCTATTCCCTTGGTCCGCGTGACATGGAAGCATCACGTACTAGGAGAATCCACCTGGGAGCGTGAGGATGACGTGCAAACGTTTTTCGTATCTGTTCGTAGACCAAGGTATGAATTTACTTTGTTTAATTCCACCTTATACCATCCTTGATTTTCTATCGTGGCTTAGTTTTAATTTCGAGGGCAAAATTTTTATAAGTTGGGTAGAATTTAAAACCCCCTAATTTTAAATATTATAATTAATTAACTACTTATTTAATTTAATTGCACTATTTCGTAGTTAATTAGAAAATATAATTTAATCGAATTAATTACTAGGTAAATACTTATTTAGAATTAGTGCACAAAAACTATTATTTTATTTTAATTTATTTTAGGAATCCAGGTAGAAGGGTGATGGATTCTAGAATGTACCAACAATTTCCTGGCATTTTTATACCACATACATGTATATATATAAATATATATAATAAAAAAATAATAAAAAAAAGGTAAAGAAATCTTAAACAAAAGAAAAACCCAATACTTAATCCCTAACCCTAAGCCTAAATCAATCCCTAAGTCTTAATCCTAATCACTAAACTAAACCCCACCCGCTACAGCCTAAACTAAACCCAGCAGCACCCTGCTGAATACCCAGAACTCGGGAGCAACCTATCTCCCTCTCGTCTAACCAACAACCCCTCCATATATATATATATATATATATAACTACTTGAGATTGCAAACCCTAACCCTAACTCTATTCTCTTACCTGTGCCGACCCCGACTTCCAGCAGCACCCCACGCAGCCATCGGAGCACCACCGGCCACGCCCGCGTCCGCGTAACCGCGCGAGCAGCCGCGTAGAAACGACAACAACATGCCTGCTTCAAGCGCAGTTTCTTGCCCCATCTCGTGATCAATTTCGAATCTGTCTTCACCGGTATATTCACGACCTATCCTCCTCTCAACTCTGTAAATTACTTTCCATCGAACATTGATTAACACTAGGTAGAAATCGAGGCCAAGTTGAAGAAAAACCACATCTTTTAAACTGTAGAAAACTGTTTCAATGATCGATGTTTAGAGGCTGTTATCTTCCACCACAGACATCCAAATCTAGATCTACTTTTTGCTATGTGAAGACTATATAACCGAGATCATTTCCTGTTAATTAGATTGTCTTATTTTGTGTTAGATTCAGAAATAAACTGGGTTAAAAATCATGAAAAAATTATTTTCCAAAACTTTAGAAATTGCGATACGGAGCGCGCCCCGCCAAACGGGACCGCCCCATCGCGTACCAATTGTACCGAAAGGCGCGCATGGTATATCCTGACATGTGGACTTTTACGGAAACTGATTTTGACGTGTGTGCGCGTCGGAATCAACCCGTATCCGTAAAAGTTTCTATATCACGACTTTTATAAAATACTGCACCATTTAGTATACGCTCGTCGGAATGCGACTAAACTTGCACCATTGGATTCATGGTATCACGCTGGTCCTGTGACCCAAGTTTCACGTGATTCTGAGATAGTTGACCAAGCCGCCTATTTACGGGCCCTACGGTTGACTTTTAGGGCGAATTTGTATTCGGCTCACCGGAATTCAAAATTGGACATACCGTTGAGTTTGTACTGACGTTTAGAATTTGTTTAACCTATAATTTATCCTATTTAGAGACCTTTATCCCTGGCACGCATTTTGGTGCAAAGTGGGCCACATGTGGACCCCGCTTTGACTCAAAATTATCGTTTTGCCCCTGTGTCTAAATTGGACGAAAGGGTAGTATTTTCTAGCTATCTCGCTGATTCCGAGAACGTTGGTGATATTTATTTCAGCATCCAAAGATATTTATTCGGAGGCCTTAGTTTATGATCCTGTGTACTTGACGTCTGGACGTAATACTATACAGATCTCTTGCCAGGCAAGTATACCTTGCCATTGTACTATGATTTACATCTCATATGATGCATGTAATTTATTTCTGTCATTTAGTTCATATATTTTAACTGCTATATAAACTGCGCGTCCAAGAATAACTTGGGTACAACGACGGTAGCGTCGTATTCTGTTTTATTATATATATATGCATGTTGACCTAGTTTATGAGACCACCCCATTATCATGAGGCATTCTTATATTTTATTGGCCATGACACTATTGTCACACGAGTGTGATTCTCATGTAGGACATGGCTTGCATACTCGGCTGGCCACTGGTACGTATAGGACGTGCGACGGATATGGATAACTGCTGATAGAAATTATATGCTAAAAGACCTGACAGTTATTTAAAGGTTTCATCGTGTCATGGATGTGACATGCTTAGAGCATGGGGTGGGAAGAACAATAAGTAAGGCGTTTGGGCTCCTTTGTACTTTTCTTGTGTAACCCGTACGCTCCGTCGAAGATGCGTGGTCATGATGACCACTATATATTATTATTATCAGGAGGTGTCACGACCCGCACCCGGAATTTAGGCATGAGTCGTGGGTACATCCAGCCTACGCCGCAGCATCGGCGGTAGAACGCTGTCTAGGTCACAAACATAGTATATCCTGTCAATAGTTTCAACTCCATACGGAGGATAATGACAATAAACCATAGTTCTATAATATACTCAATCACAAGCTATAAGAATAATGGCACGATGAGAATTGAAAAGAGTTCTAAAAAAAACCAACCACAAGTCCAACTCAAATCCTGGGTCTAAATGACCTCACAAAGTCACAAAATAATAAGTACAACTCAGTCTCAGTCTAAAACAATAAATGCAGAAAAAATAATCTAAGTACAGCCAGGTAGGATCTCCTCTAGGATAGGCACCTCCTCTGGGATTTCCGGAGTGAAATCTCCCTCTAATCCTGGGCCGTAATGAGTGGGGCAAAAGTCCTCCAGGTCCTCTGAAAATGTTGTTATCCAGTCAGGATTGGAGCGAAGCACAAGCACTAACAGCAGTTTCATTAAATTGACAAAGTCTATAAACAGTGTAAGAGATACAAGATGGAAATAAATGCTGAAAATGAGAAGTACAGGAGAAAATGAAATAGACAATAGAGCATCTAGCAATGAACAATAAACAGTGAATGCTAGAACAAGTAAATCTGAATAAAGATAAAACATCTAGCTAAGTGTTTGAAATATTAGTTTATTATGTGATCGGCTTGGGACTGGATCAGGCTGGTTATATATGATTAGCTATGATTCTTTTAGGTCAGGCTAACCGTATGGTTAGCTATGGTGCATATAGTGGTCAGGCTAATCATATATAACAGCTATGGAGCATATAAATGGTCAGGCTGCACCCGACGTGAGAAGTGGGGTGAGCTATGGTACATATAAATGTTTGGATATGATCACATAATCTACTAATAGTTCCCCATCCCCCAGCTAGCCCGATGGATTCCAATCACGACTCCTCATGATGGGGATCTAGGGTGCTAACCCGTGTATCCATAGTGTCGGAATCAAGTATGTAATGCACTACAATTTATAGAAGTAATCAACAATGAAAACTGTCAGAGAATGTACTCGCCTGTGGTCCTGAGCAAGGTGTGAGGATCGATGTCCAAAGTGGGATCACAATGACCTAATTATGGAAATTCAATGTTAATTAATGAATTAAAAGAATAACATGTTTAACAATTTAAATACGAGGTTTCTAGGTCATCCTAAAATCTACTGGTCAATACTAGTCCATTTGATACCATGCTAGCCCATACTTAGACCAACCTAACTAACTAGTCATTACTAGGCTGACTGGGTAGTTCCAGTAGCTAAGATATACTAACACCACACTAGAGTTATTTATATTTACCTAAAATATATAGGATAGTGTTTATATAGTAACTTAACTTATACCTTATTCATATAATTAATACCCTCAACCCAAAACTAGCTACACACTTTGATACTTCCCTTGATGTTTATATTCATAACCCACACTTATTTTTTGTACTGATATATCCCCCTTATCTAGCACTTGATGAAATTAGCCACTACACCCACACACATATATTTATTACCTACACTGCACATAATCCACCTTGCACTCAGACACACACTGAAACACGGGTTCTGAAATACACACACACACACAGTTAACCTTACTGATACACTGCTATACATCACATAGGGACCTCACTGCACTCACACACACACTGAACCTAACTAGTACACATACACAGTCACTGCACACTGCTCCCTCTCTAACTCTCTCTCAGAAATACACACAGGTAGTACTCCCCTCTAACTAATTTTTAGGTGCAGGGACTATACTTACATACTGCAGATCCTTATCTGCTTTGCATACTAACACCTATTAATACACAAGCATATGCACTCCCCTCATCCCACCTGGCACTAAGTATCAGCAAAAGTCTGATACTCACACTAAACCCTCACATACATCACTGCCTCACCCAAGTTACTGACACAGTTCACTAGCTGAACAAGGACACACACACACAATAACATTTTACACAGTCTTCACAACACAGGTACACACTGGACCTGACACAACACTCTCACACAACTCAGTGCATCTCACACACTGCCTGGTGCACTGACTCTCAAATACCTACACACACATATAACCCAAAATACTGATACATACCCCCTGCTCTAATACCTCACATACACACTCACTGATACTTAATCACAGTATCAGTTAATGAGAACTGATACACACACAGACACACAAAACTAACAGTATATACACATAGGTAATCTAATACACAGTCCTAGGCTAAACTGATACCCATAGCACCCACACTCACACATGCTGCTACACACTGAAACACATAGATACACCCACTGACACATAATACACAGCTACACACAGACACACAGTTCCTCACTCTCATAATACCAATCACTATACCCAATACTGATACTGAACATAGGTATGGATCAAATCTGCACATTTAACACTCAAGTTACTGACATAACACATAGGTAAAACTGGTCTCAACTTACTGACCTACAGCCACACACAGTAGTGAAACCCTCCCCCAAACTGATACACACGGGAATCAAAACCCGACTGAACAGTGGGATACCCTTTCCCCCAATCTGCTGCTGAACATGTTCAATTGGATACCCGACTGCACAGTACTCTTCCCTAACACAGTTCCTCACACTGTACAGTCAGCCCCAATCCACCCGACTGCACAATGAACCATTCACAGTTTATTCCCCTCTTCTAAACACCCACACACATCTACAACATAGATATAGATAGAAACACGCATCCAATCTATAAACATATGTATAATTATATATATATACATCATACATCATTCATCAAATTAGATTATATTAGAGTAGATTAGATAGGTGTTCATCCTTTCTTTGGCATTTCATCAAACACATGCAGTGCAGAAAAACAATTATACATACAACCCATGAATCCTCAACCCAAAACCCTAAAAATCGAGTTCAACCTACCCATATGAGATGAAATCAACCTACCTACGAATACCTAGGGTTAGGGTTTCTGATAATTGGGGAAAACAAATGTTGGGGACACTTAAACCTAAATAAACCCTAAAATTCGAAACTACACAGCAAGGGTGGTTTCCTAATGGCATTAACATCTGAAAACAAAATAAAAAAAAGAATAAAAACAGGGTTTTTACCTGCAGGGATGGTTTCTTCAATGAGGTTCTTCTTCTCCAAGGCTTCCTGACCCACGTTCCTTGCTTTCCTTGCTTTGGAGGAGGAGAAAATGGAACCTAGGGCTAGATTTTGAAATTTTGGGGTGGGGAGATGGTTTCTCTTGATGGAGGCTAGGGTTTCTCTTTTCTACATGAAGGATGGCTTTGTGAGAAGCTTCCTTTTTATATTAAACCTAGTTTTAGGGTTTCCATGCATAGTTTTTAGATTAAACCCCCTGGCCCTCTCATGTAGAACCTAATTAACTCAGGTTTAGGCCTTCTAGGGTTTGAGGTCCAAACCTAAAATTAGAATTCTAGGGTTTCACTAGAACTGGGTTTTTAAATTAGGGTCTGGTCATTAGGGTTTGTCCTAATGCGTTCTAGGGTTTGACCTAAAACCAAATATCACTTACAATATATAATTAGTTTATAAAACTCAGCAATTTAATTTAATACATAATTATTTAAAATGGTGAAATTATACAAATGCCCTTATTTGGAAATGTGGTAGTGACAAGTCTACCCTCCTAAAAAAAATTTCGTCCTCGAAATTGGACTGAACTAGAACAAGAATAAAATCAGAAAGGAAATATACCTCGAGTCTAGAAGAGATACGGGTATTGCTCGCGCATTTCGTCCTCTCTCTCCTAGGTCGACTCCCCTGGAGAGTGATGTCTCCATGCTACACGAACCAAAGGAATAGTTTGGTTCCGCAACACCTTCTCTCTGCGGTCCAAGATCTCTACGGGCTGCTCGGGGTAGCTGAGCGTCGGACCAACCTCAATCTCCGAGTGATCAAGTACGTGACTAGGGTCGGCCACGTACCGTCTCAGCTGCGACACGTGGAACACATTATGCACTCCCTCCAATGCAGGCGGCAAGTCTAGTCTATACGCCACTGCACCTATCTTCGCAAGAATACCGAAGGGTCCGATGTAGCGTGGGCTAAGCTTCCCGCCTCTACCAAAACAAATCGTTCCACGCATCGGAGAAATCCGTAGGAATACTAGATCGCCAACCTGAAACTCAAGGGGTCTACGGTGGCTGTCGGCCCAATGCCGCTGTTTGTCCTGCGCCACTCGCAGTCTGTCTCTGATGAGTTTCACCTTTTTCGCTGCATCCACGACCATTTCTGGTCCTAGCAAGGCTCTCTCTCCAACGTCGTCCCAAGATAACGGTGTACGACACCTCCGTCCATAAAGAGCCTCAAATGGTGACATCTCGATGCTGGCCTGGTAGCTGTTGTTGTAAGCGAACTCTACCAGGTGCAGATGATCCTCCCAAGAACCTCCGAGATCTAGAACGCAAGTGCGTAGCATATCCTCGAGAGTCTGAATAGTCCTTTCAGACTGCCCGTCTGTCTGGGGGTGATATGCGGTACTGAACTTGAGCTGAGTGCCCAAGCTAGCCTGCAGACTCCTCCAGAAGTGGGAAGTGAAACGACTATCCCGATCTGAGACGATGCTCACAGGAACTCCATGAAGCCTAACAATCTGTCGCACGTACATCTCTGCGAGCCTCTCTGTTGACGTGCCCACCTTGAAAGGTAAGAAATGGGCTAATTTGGTCAACCTGTCCACGATGACCCAAATCGCGTCTTTCCCTCCTGGCGAACGTGGAAGCCCTGAAACGAAATCCATGGTCACGTGCTCCCATTTCCATTTTGGAATCGGTAAAGGTTGAAGCAACCCACCTGGCCTCTGTCGGTCTGCCTTTACCTGCTGGCACACTAGACACCGGGATACGAAGCGTGCTACCTCGCGCTTCATTCCATACCACCATACGTGCTCCCTCAAGTCTCGATACATCTTGTTGGCACCGGGATGCATCGAGTACTGAGAGCGGTGTGCCTCCTGTAAAACCTCCTCACGCAGCTCCCCGCTTGGCACACATATCCTCGTGCCGTGCCGTAAAGAACCATCATCTGCGATAGTAAAGTCGTCCGACAA
The DNA here is from genome assembly GCA_036927795.1 of Iris macrosiphon. Lineage (NCBI taxonomy): Eukaryota > Viridiplantae > Streptophyta > Magnoliopsida > Asparagales > Iridaceae > Iris > Iris macrosiphon. The sequence goes on from JAYESA010000011.1 coordinate 34,838,255, forward strand.
TCCCATCCGAACCTGTGCCCTGATACTCCTCAGAGCCTCATCATCGTACTGCGCAGCTCTGATCCTGTCCATCAGTTCGGACTGTATCTACAATCCCCATATCTGAATCTCAGTACCGGGAACTAACACTTCAATCTCCAAGCTCTCCAAATTAGCCAACAAATGCCTATCTGTCGTCAAGTACATAGCCGTCGGGTACCTGCTCAAGGCATCGGCGACTACGTTAGCCTTCCCTGGATGGTACTGCAATGAGATGTCGAAGTCCTTCATCAACTCCAACCACCTCCTCTGCCTCATGTTCAGCTCCTTCTGGGTGAACACGTACTTCAAGCTCTTGTGGTCTGTGAAGATCTCCACACGCTCTCCGTACAAGTAATGTTTCCACAGCTTTAGGGCAAAGATAACTGCTGCTAACTCCAAATCGTGGGTGGGGTAGTTCTTTTTATGAGGGCGTAACTGCCTGGAAGCATAGGCAATTACCTTCCCGTGCTGCTGAAGAACACATCCCAGACCCTTCCCTGAAGCATCACTGTAGATGGTGAAACCACCTGTCCCTGATGGCAACGTCAAAATTGGAGCTGTCGTCAACCTCTTCTTCAGCTCATCAAATGCGGCCTGGCACTCCTCCGTCCATACAAAATCCACATCCTTCCTAGTCAGCCTGGTCATCGACGCTGCAATCTTGGAGAAGTCTTGTACAAACCTCCTGTAGTATCCTGCTAGCCCGAGAAAACTCCTGATCTCAGCTACCGAACTGGGGGTAGCCCACGACTCCACTGCCTCGATCTTCTTTGGGTTTACCGAGATTCCGTCACCCGATACCACATGCCCAAGAAATTCGACCTTGTCAAGAAAGAATTCACACTTAGAGAGTTTTCCGTACAGCTTCTCCCTCCTGAGAGTCTCTAAGACCAATCTCAGGTGCTCTTCGTGCTCCTCCGGTGGTCTAAACAATACTCTGCCTCTATAACAATCTATAGTAGCATGATGTCTACTCAACCAGTCCATTCCGAGCACAATATCGTACCCCGGAAGTGGCATGACGAGTAAACTCACGCTCAGGTCTCGGCCTCCTACTGACACTCTCCGGTCCTTGCAGTGATCACGAACTAGGATAATACCTCCACCAGTCATGATCTTGCAAGTCCTAACTAATGGTTCTGTGTCTAAATGATGTCGAAGTGCATATGATACAGACACAAAACTATGGTAAGCACCAGAATCGAATAAGGTAAATGCGGGAATACAATCGAGAAGAACCGAACCTGTGATCAAGTCTCCTGCTGGCTCGATCTCCTCGACTGCCATGGCGTACGCTCGCCCTTGGGGTGCACCTCTCTGCTGCTGATGCTGGGCAAACCTCTGATTTTGCGGTGGAAGTGGTCCCCTCTGTTGTTGGTCTCCTGGTGCGGTAGGTACCCTGCCTGGTCCCCTCTGGGCGGCTGCTCCACCCTGACCTGGACGAATCCGAATGGTAGGGCAATCCCTCAGCTGATGTGTCGTCGATCCGCAGGACAAACATGAGCCCAATCTATGCCTGCAGATCTCTCTAGTATGTCCCATCTTCCCGTAGTACGCACACTGGATGGCGGGCTGAGTCTGCCTCTGCTGCTGTTGTTGCTGGACCTGCCCTCGGGCTGGTGCCTGGTGCTGCTGCTGAAAGGGCCTCTGCTGCTGCTGATAGTGTGGATGCTTGCCTGGTCCCGCACTACTGTTTGCTTCTCCGGAAACATCGCGTCCCCTCTTGGGCCTGAGGTCCAAGTCGTCCTCGGCTATCTGGGCATCCATCAATATGCCCTCAAAGGTGGCGGTGCGACGTCCCGACGTGCGAGACTTGATCTCCCTTGCCAGCCCTTTTCTGAACTTTCGAGCCCTGTCCCCCGGATCTCTAATCATCGACGGTGCGAAGCGGCTCAGGCGGCAAAACTCCGCGGCATACTCATCGACGGACGAGCTCCCCTGGACTAAGTCATGGAACTGACTCTCCAAGGCTCCTAGGGCAACGTCAGGAAAGAATTTCTCCTTGAAGAGCTCCCTGAAAGCCTCCCAAGTGAGTCCTCTGCGCAAGAGTCTCGGCTCCGTGCGAAACCATGTCAGGGCAATGTCGAACATCTGGCTGCCAGCTGCCTCGATCTGGAGCGCCTCTGGAAGCTGCGCCAAGCGCAAGTTCCTCTCGATGTCCTCTAGCCAATCATCGGCGTAGAGTATCCCTTCTGTCCCCTTGAACTCCCGAGGCATCATCCTCTTGAAGTCCACAATGGTGCCCGGCCTCTGTTGTTGCTGACCAGGATGTTGCTGCTGCTGAGTGACCCTCTCCACAGCCTGGAGAGCCACTTGGTGAGCATTCTCCATGTTCACCCTCATCATCTCTGTCTGGGCCTGATGTGCCTCAGCCTGCACTCTCTGGGCCTCTGCCGACGTCCTCTGGGCGTCGACCATGCCCTGAATCAAAGCGAACATCTGTGCCCCATCAGCGGGCACACCTCCTGGATACTGAACTGGTGCTGGTGGTGGTGGTTCCGTCGTAGCTGCGGGGACCCTCTGAACAGGTGGTGGAGGACCCCCGAATGCTGCAGACACTCCCACATGTACTGGAGATGTAGGAGGTGCTGCTGATGTCTGTCCGGCAGTGCGAGAGGTGGCAGACCTCTCCGACTCTGCTGCTCCTAGTCTCTGGGACCTTCTCGGCGGCATCCTGAAGACAGATCGAAAGATTTAATTAAGGCAATAGACACGATATCATCAAGGAAGGACAGTAATTTCTAAAGGAAAAATCATTAAGAGTTGTATCATAAGAATCAGAATTCCCTAATTGTGATTGAGCATATCCTCGGCCTAATTCCTATTTCCTAAAACAGGTTCGTAGTAATACTCTAAGCGAGCACCACTACGATATCACTCTAATGTGAATCTAAGACTAGACCTGCATGGGCCACCACTAAAAACGTGTCACGACCCGCACCCGAAATTTGGGCATGAGTCGTGGGTACGTCCAGCCTACGCCGCAGCATCGGCGGTAGAACGCTGTCTAGGTCACAAACATAGTATATCCTGTCAATAATTTCAACTCTATACGGAGGACAATGACAATAAACCACAGTTCTATAATATACTCAATCACAAGCTATAAGAATAATGGCACGATGAGAATTGAAAAGAGTTCTAAAAAAAACCAACCACAAGTCCAACTCAAATCCTGGGTCTAAATGACCTCACAAAGTCACAAAATAATAAGTACAACTCAGTCTCAGTCTAAAACAATAAATGCAGAAAAAATAATCTAAGTACAGCCAGGTAGGATCTCCTCTAGGATAGGCACCTCCTCTGGGATTTCCGGAGTGAAATCTCCCTCTAATCCTGGGCCGTAATGAGTGGGGCAAAAGTCCTCCAGGTCCTCTGAAAATGTTGTTATCCAGTCAGGATTGGAGCGAAGCACAAGCACTAACAGCAGTTTCATTAAATTGACAAAGTCTATAAACAGTGTAAGAGATACAAGATGAAAATAAATGCTGAAAATGAGAAGTACAGGAGAAAATAAAATAGACAATAGAGCATCTAGCAATGAACAATAAACAGTGAATGCTAGAACAAGTAAATCTGAATAAAGATAAAACATCTAGCTAAGTGTTTGAGATATTAGTTTATTATGTGATCGGCTTGGGACTGGATCAGGCTGGTTATATATGATTAGCTATGATTCTTTTAGGTCAGGCTAACCGTATGGTTAGCTATGGTGCATATAGTGGTCAGGCTAATCATATATAACAGCTATGGAGCATATAAATGGTCAGGCTGCACCCGACGTGAGAAGTGGGGTGAGCTATGGTACATATAAATGTTTGGATATGATCACATAATCTACTAATAGTTTCCCATCCCCCAGCTAGCACAATGGATTCCAATCACGACTCCTCATGATGGGGATCTAGGGTGCTAACCCGTGTATCCATAGTGTCGGAATCAAGTATGTAATGCACTACAATTTATAGAAGTAATCAACAATGAAAACTGTCAGAGAATGTACTCGCCTGTGGTCCTGAGCAAGGTGTGAGGATCGATGTCCAAAGTGGGATCACAATGACCTAATTATGGAAATTCAATGTTAATTAATGAATTAAAAGAATAACATGTTTAACAATTTAAATACGAGGTTTCTAGGTCATCCTAAAATCTACTGGTCAATACTAGTCCATTTGATACCATGCTAGCCCATACTTAGACCAACCTAACTAACTAGTCATTACTAGGCTGACTGGGTAGTTCCAGTAGCTAAGATATACTAACACCACACTAGAGTTATTTATATTTACCTAAAATATATAGGATAGTGTTTATATAGTAACTTAACTTATACCTTATTCATATAATTAATACCCTCAACCCAAAACTAGCTACACACTTTGATACTCCCCTTGATGTTTATATTCATAACCCACACTTATTTTTTGTACTGATATATCCCCCTTATCTAGCACTTGATGAAATTAGCCACTACACCCACACACATATATTTATTACCTACACTGCACATAATCCACCTTGCACTCAGACACACACTGAAACACGGGTTCTGAAATACACACACACACACAGTTAACCTTACTGATACACTGCTATACATCACATAGGGACCTCACTGCACTCACACACACACACTGAACCTAACTAGTACACATACACAGTCACTGCACACTGCTCCCTCTCTAACTCTCTCTCAGAAATACACACAGGTAGTACTCCCCTCTAACTAATTTTTAGGTGCAGGGACTATACTTACATACTGCAGATCCTTATCTGCTTTGCATACTAACACCTATTAATACACAAGCATATGCACTCCCCTCATCCCACCTGGCACTAAGTATCAGCTAAAGTCTGATACTCACACTAAACCCTCACATACATCACTGCCTCACCCAAGTTACTGACACAGTTCACTAGCTGAACAAGGACACACACACACAATAACATTTCACACAGTCTTCACAACACAGGTACACACTGGACCTGACACAACACTCTCACACAACTCAGTGCATCTCACACACTGCCTGGTGCACTGACTCTCAAATACCTACACACACATATAACCCAAAATACTGATACATACCCCCTGCTCTAATACCTCACATACACACTCACTGATACTTAATCATAGTATCAGTTAATGAGAACTGATACACACACAGACACACAAAACTAACAGTATATACACACAGGTAATCTAATACACAGTCCTAGGCTAAACTGATACCCATAGCACCCACACTCACACATGCTGCTACACACTGAAACACATAGATACACCCACTGACACATAATACACAGCTACACACAGACACACAGTTCCTCACTCTCATAATACCAATCACTATACCCAATACTGATACTGAACATAGGTATGGATCAAATCTGCACATTTAATACTCAAGTTACTGACATAACACATAGGTAAAACTGGTCTCAACTTACTGACCTACAGCCACACACAGTAGTGAAACCCTCCCCCAAACTGATACACACGGGAATCAAAACCCGACTGAACAGTGGGATACCCTTTCCCCCAATCTGCTGCTGAACATGTTCAATTGGATACCCGACTGCACAGTACTCTTCCCTAACACAGTTCCTCACACTGTACAGTCAGCCCCAATCCACCCGACTGCACAATGAACCATTCACAGTTTATTCCCCTCTTCTAAACACCCACACACATCTACAATATAGATATAGATAGAAACACGCATCCAATCTATAAACATATGTATAATTATATATATATACATCATACATCATTCATCAAATTAGATTATATTAGAGTAGATTAGATAGGTATTCATCCTTTCTTTGGCATTTCATCAAACACATGCAGTGCAGAAAAACAATTATACATACAACCCATGAATCCTCAACCCAAAACCCTAAAAATCGAGTTCAACCTACCCATATGAGATGAAATCAACCTACCTACGAATACCTAGGGTTAGGGTTTCTGATAATTGGGGAAAACAAATGGTGGGGACACTTAAACCTAAACAAACCCTAAAATTCGAAACTACACAGCAAGGGTGGTTTCCTAATGGCATTAACATCTGAAAACAAAATAAAAAAAAGAATAAAAACAGGGTTTTTACCTGCAGGGATGGTTTCTTCAATGAGGTTCTTCTTCTCCAAGGCTTCCTGACCCACGTTCCTTGCTTTTCTTGCTTTGGAGGAGGAGAAAATGGAACCTAGGGCTAAATTTCGAAATTTTGGGGTGGGGAGATGGTTTCTCTTGATGGAGGCTAGGGTTTCTCTTTTCTACATGAAGGATGGCTTTGTGAGAAGCTTCCTTTTTATATTAAACCTAGTTTTAGGGTTTCCATGCATAGTTTTTAGATTAAACCCCCTGGCCCTCTCATGTAGAACCTAATTAACTCAGGTTTAGGCCTTCTAGGGTTTGAGGTCCAAACCTAAAATTAGAATTCTAGGGTTTCACTAGAACTGGGTTTTTAAATTAGGGTCTGGTCATTAGGGTTTGTCCTAATGCGTTCTAGGGTTTGACCTAAAACCAAATATCACTTACAATATATAATTAGTTTATAAAACTCAGCAATTTAATTTAATACATAATTATTTAAAATGGTGAAATTACACAAATGCTCTTATTTGGAAATGTGGTAGTGACAGGAGGCCTCTGGCATTTAAAAGACGACATGCTTTATAGGCCCCTGAATCTCCGTAAGAATCATGCCAATCCCATTTTAGCCAGATAGCCCACTTGTTGGAAAGTTGTTCTCAAACTGCATTCACATAGATGGTTAGGCAACCCATTTGATGTTTATTTTTAGTACTTTATTGGCATGCTTCTATATATCTTGTTATGTCCCTCTGAGGACCTGGTCCCTTTCCAGGTATAGACTTGCAGGATTATCCACAGGAGTACGGACCCGAACCTGACGCTTCATATCAGACTGAGGAGGTCTTACCTTTAGAGTACCTTTGATTCATTGCAACTGATGGATATTCTAGTTACTATTCCTTTATTGACATTTATCTTATATTGGAGTTTGATCTCTTCTCTCATTTAGTAGTTTTAGTATAGTCGATTGGCAGTGGATTTTCCATCCGACTATCATTCTTTGATACTTCATATTTGAGATTCAGTTATTTATTCCTATTTCTTTATTTATGCTGTGAATGAGATATAGATTGCGTGTGACTTGTGTTGACCGTATATTACCACTTGTGGATTGGATATTCATAATACAACGTATGTATGTGTTATGGTTTCCATGTATTGGATTTGCCATATACATACGGCTGACATGCTTACGTATTCCTAGTCCTACGTATTTTGGGACTGGGGCGTGACAACTTTCTATCTTTTTTTGCTTTTCGATCAGTCAAGAGAGCCAATAGCTTTTTTCTCTTATCTAATAGCCACACTCCACTAGATCGCAAGGACCGTACCTCAGGGTGCATTATAAGTCTATTTTCTTTAAACCGACATGTCGTAACATGTCTTTTCATAATCTCTTTGCCATAGTACTAGTTATTCTTACAGTTCTATCTTTTGTAGTGCGATAATTAAAACATGTAAGCAGTCTTCTATTAAAGCAAACATGGTAACAGTTCTCTATCTCTTGTAACTAAGCATGTAGTTCTACTCTCTTTTTTTTGCATATAATAGGAACATATGATCATTCTTTTACTCTTGTTTATTATCATGACAATGGTTCGTTTAATAGTAGTGACAGTGCATCTTAGCATACAACATTCTTTTCTTGACTTAGCATGGTAGGGACTCTATCATTTGACAAGCAATGCATGTTCTCTTATTAAGCATACATGGTCATATTCTATCATTATTCTTATGAACATTAATCTTCTTAACAACAAGCAATTAAAAAAAATAGATCCTTTATTAGGCATGAAAGAATCAGAGAATGATGTTTTGCTCAATCACCAAGATCAATCGTCTTCTGTTTTGACAAGGGAACTCTTAGTAAAGTCTTTCTCTCGAGCCAGCAAACCGATATCTTCTGTACATAATGCCATCATAGAACAGGGCACTACAAAACTTAGCCATGTATGCTATAGAAGATTTACCCCTAATATTGTATCATGTAGATTTTTAGTTTATTGGAATCAGGACTTGTTTTAGGCTCCGAAAACCAAATTCTCGAGCCGTTTATGTGTTGGTTTATTGCCAGCGGTATACCATAGTATACCATTTCGAAATGACCATAATTGATGTCTTTTTAACCTGTATATTATCGGTATATCGGCCTATACAATTTTTTATTCTGGATCTTGTTAATTAAGTAGTTGGTATACCACTGGTATACTATAGTATACCATTGGTATAATGCTCTGATACCCAAATTTGATTTTCGTATTTTTTCTGATGTTGTCGATTCATTTTTAGTTCATACTTGCATCTTATTGCTTAAACATGTTTTTCTTGTGATTACGAATGATTATATTGATTTATTATGGCGGTATCCATATCTAGTGCACGAGGGTACCCCTATAACACATTGCTTCTCTGTCACATGCTAGAACACCTTTTCACATTCTTGTATTGCCCTATACCGTATTGTACTCGCCCATCCAATCCTGCACTACATTGATCCTGTACTAAATCCTATTATGGCTTTTCAAAGCGCATTTATGTATTGATTGTAGAAACGTGGTTTGCTAACCTGTCTTGGGTTATTGAATTATGATTGACAAGCTATTGTCCAGTACTTTCCAGAAGGAAAACTCATGTATAAGAAGGATCCCCAGATGCCCATGGCACATGGTTAGGTGTCATAATGAAATGTTAAGAATGATTCACATAGATGCATTGGAATGTGAGATTTTTTAGATTGCATATAGTCTCGTTATCTCGGCTACTCATGATTTGTAGCTTTCCATAGTGAAGGGCACTTCCAGCATACTGTCGAGTATTACAATGTTATAATAATCATGTTTCCTGTATAGCCTGGATAGCCTCGACATATGTCACTACCACATTTCTAGGATAGGAATATTCTTGTTATTTTATATTATTTATATATTATGTATATTATTTATTTATTTATATATTGTAGATATTAATTACTTGGTTAGTGGACTAGACTACCTATTAGACTTTACATTAGTGGGCCTAACTATACTTGACATGTCATTTGAACCCAACATTTAGACTAGTCATTTTTGGACCCAACTTAAATCACCCCTCTTCATTAATTAGATATTAGATTAAGCTTTCATTAGGATTAGAATCTTCCAATAGTTAGCAAACTCTTCATGACAAACCATATGGGGCATTATGGACATTTTTCTTTAGCCAAACCCTAGGAAATAAGGGCCAGCTGTCATGACCCGCACCCGGATATTCGGACACGAGTACGTGGGTACGTCCAGCCTACGCCACAACATCGACGGTAGAATGCTATCTGGGTCAACTCTAACTAAATAAATATCTTATCAATATATATATGGCACCTATCAATCATCTCAACTCCAAAAGGAGGAACAATATAGTATCTCATAAATGTAACTATACTCAATCACAATGCAAACTAGGAAAGATAGAGCACAGATGGAATAATAAAGAAAATAATCAAGATACAATCCACAAGTCTGAAATAATATACATGCCAAGTCTCATAACAATCTAATACAAGTCTACCAAAATATAAACTAAATCTCCTCAGGCTCTTGTACTAAGCCCTCCTGGTCTACAAGAGTATCTTCTAATGGTATGCCTTCCTGCGGTCCATAGTATGTAGGACACTGATCTATGAGCCAATCATCTGGAAAAATATATCCAGTCGGGATTGGAGCATAGTACATACCTCTGAAAGAAATTTTAAATATATAATCGAGCATATAAAACAAATAATAGAAAAGAATACAAGATAACTAAACAACAGAATAAAATAAACTAGAGTGAACAGGTAATGTACTGGAATGAAGAACAAGCAATATGAATATTTGCAATAAAAAGGAATAACTGAAATCTAACTAATGTGCCTTAGAATACAAGTTTATTATGTGATCGGTTTAGGTTGAACACGAATACAATAAGGTAACTCGATTACAAGTGTGGTATGTAATCGACATGTACACGAATACACTGGGACTAGATCACATAATCAACTTCTACTCCCCCATCCCCAACTAATACCAATGGATCTAATCACGACACATTACGAACACGAATATGGGCATACTGAACACGAGCAGTGTGTATACACGAATATAAGCACACTGAACACGAGCAGTGTGTGAACATAAAATACAATAAATTAATACCCGATACACACGATAAAATACATATAAAGGAGTACCCATTAAACACGGTAGGGGATAATACCTCCTGACATGGTCCATGTAGTACTAGTCCGTGAAA